>CM054810.1:553845-1153845 GCA_028984105.1 Lavandula angustifolia | reverse complement strand
GCCAGAAGTCGAGAGTTAATAGACTCAGCCAGGTTGGATGTTAACATACTATAACGTCGGGTAGGACATTGTGATCTGGCCCACTTCTCGGGACCGATATCCATCAACTTCTCGTACGCTGCGGGTTGTGCCTCTCGTATCGCGTTCAACGCGCGGTTGAAGACTGATGTTCGATATGTGTATGCTGCCTCGTGGAACATCTGCACAGTTCACTTACCATATCGAGCAATCTTATTTGCGATGTGGTAGTAGCAAAGACCGTGGTGTGCTTCCGGATAAACATCTCTTACCGCGTTGGCTATACTTTTGTGTTGATCTGAAACAATTACTAGATCACTAGTGGAGGATAGTGCTGCTCGGAGCAGAGTTAGAAACCACTTCCAAGAAATATCATTTTCAATAGGACCAACACCAAAAGCAAGTGGGAATATTTGTTCGTTAGCATCAATACCAACAGCGACAAATAGGATTCCCTTATTCCTCCCCTTCAGGTGTGTCCCGTCAACCGCAATCACATTTCTAAGTTGGAATAACCAAGGACTTCGGCAAACACAAAGCATAAAAAATAGATGTCGGAAATCACCATCAGGACCAACATCTAGATCGGTCAAAGATCCTGGATTTTGCATACGGAGCAAATGCAAATACTTCGGAAGATTTTTATATGACTCTGCATGGCCACCGTAAATCATTGACATCGCAGCATTACGTGCTCGCAGCGCCACACTATAACTCGCTTGGATTCCAAACATATCCAAAAGATTAGCTTGAATATCGGCAGGTTTCAGTATCTTGCTCTGGCGGTGCATTCTCTGCGCAATATAGGCGGCTACGGCCTTTGCCCGCACATTTCGCGATCCTAAGCCAGATAGATCGCGGTTGCAGGTATGCTCGGGGTTGTATACGGTCACCTCCCAAGTTTTCGTGGCCCTACAGGCAGCACGAAGAAAATATGGACACGTATCATTACGCTTGCATATGTATTCGAGTCGTTTTGTGCACGAACGTCGGCACATGAAATCCACTCCATGTTCCATATGCCACAGTGCGACCATAGTATATAATTCATCTTTCTCCCAAAAAACAGCTCCTTGCCGCAAATCACAATCCAATATAAGAAGCAAGCTCGTTGTGAATGGTGGGTTAGATGTATCGAGAGGTATAATTGGAATGATCCAATTACTTGCTGCTTCCATGTTGCTGTATAATATTTCATCATCGGTATTTGGACGAGTGATTGGAAGAAGCATTAACATGAGTTGGTTGACGCCGCCCTCTCGTCGGATCCATGCAGCAAAGTCACCAAGCGAACAATTGATCAATGCTTCAGGAATACCTTCATCTTCATCCTCAGATGAAGTGTCGAGATAAGCTTCTTCATCTTTATCTGTTTCGACATGGGTCTCCTCTTCCTGACCACTTCCACCGGGGTTGCTTCGACTCCCACCTGGGTTGCTTCCACTGTTTGGCCCTTCAAACTGGTTATCACCTCCGAATTGATAAGACTCAACGAATGTTGAGTTTCGAGCTTCACGATTTACTACGCCGGTATTATTGGGGTGCACTAAATATACTTTCGTGGCTCTACGTCTAGAAGACAAATACGTTGTAGATCAAGATCACTCCCGATAACGGCCTTGATCATTCTATGACTTTTACGAGACTCTGCAGTATAATAGATATGGTAGTCGGGCGGAACTGAATATGCATCCAGAGCGTATTGAATATATTGTCGTAGTACTGCAAGGCAAATATTGTTTGCCGGAATCCAAACCATTGTCTCTTGGCCGCCAACATATTTCGATTCACTATCGAAAACTCCGTTAAAATTGACAACAAATTGTTTCCAATCATTCTCCATATTTTTTTCTTGCTTTGGTGGTGGTGGAAATGAAAGAGAATGGTAGCAATTGAGAACAGAACTTATGAGAAATAAGTGAACTGATGAGACGAATTGTAATGAATTTATTGATAAATTGTGCCTATCGGTCAAACTGTATACTTTATTCACGTGAAAGTGTGTAATATTGATCGAACATGTGGCACACTGTCAAAAGGTGATAGGGCACACTGATGAATTTATTCACGAGTGCCCTATCGGTCGGACACATGATAGGGCATACTGTGAAAAGTGAAGGTATACTATAACACAATGTTGACATATCGGTCGGACGTGATAGGACACTGAAAAAGGTTATAGTCACTGTCACATTTTAATAAAGTGTCCGATCGATCGGACCTTACCGGATGTGTCCGACCGATCGGACATCTGGCCACACCGGCCGATCATGCATGTGTCCGATCGATCGGCCGCGACCGATCACGCTCCGGTCTGATCGATCGGACCTTACCGGTGTCCGACCGCATCGGACATATGCACACCGGCCGATCTATTGGCCGATCGATCGGATATGTCCGATCATGCTCATGTGTCCGATCGATCGGCCACGGCCGATCATGCTTGTCCGATCACGCTGTGGCCGATCGGTCGGACGTGATCGGACCCGTGATATTTTTTTTTTACACAATCAATCATTTATTTCACGGAAAATTATAAAAACAGTTGTCAATCATTGAAAAGATGTTGTATTTATTGAAAAGTAGGGGTATTTTAGTAAACCTGGGTATGTAGTGTAGTTATATATAAGAGATGGGTATATATGTGTTTGACTTTAACGTCTTGGGTAGAACACCAAACGGCTCTATTACAAAACACTCCCCCCCAAAAAAAAAAAAAAAAACCAAATCCCAATACATAAGGTGACAAAATTCAGAGGACAATATTGTAATCACGCACAAGAAGTGTGAATCAGACTCATCCACCATAAAACTTCTTGCTCCGCAATCATATACTTACATATATTCTTAAAAAACAAAAAACAAAAATGCAAGCAGCAGCAGCTGCTCATGTGTTGATATTTCCTCTCCCTCTCGAAGGGCCGGTGAATTGTATGCTGAAACTGGTGAGATTCTGTGCCGTGGTGAGATCAAAGTCACATTCCTCAACACTCAATACATCCAACAACGCCTCAAGAAGCACACCCGTGACTTGCTTGATAGCTGATGGAATTTTCACTTTCGCTACTGATATAGCCAAAGAGATTGGTGTTCCCTTTCTCTATTTCGATACCATTAGTCCTTGTAGCTTTTTTTTTTTTTTGAAGATAAGGGTAACCCGCAGCAGCTACTGAAATGTGCATTGGGTAAACCCTGCTTCTGTACTCTAGCCTACAAACAACAAAGGAAGTTCAATCACCCTAGACTAATCATAGGTGACAGACTAATACATATCGATAATGGTAGGTTTTGAACCCATAACCTTCCAGCCACAGACTACCACCTTAACCACTATACACGACTAATCATTGTGGCTTTTGGACATACATCAATTTGCCTAAGCTTATTGAAGCTGGGGAGATTCCTTTTAAAGGTTTCTGGATTTTATTTACTTGCAAGAATCTTAATTTGCTTTGCTTTTTTTTTTTTCTCTAATTTGGATTCACGTAGTTAAGTAAAATACTGGGAAATTGACAAAAAACAAATAAATGAAAAGTACGTGGTATTCATTTGAAATTATGTTAAATAACAACTTAGCTTTATGTTCTGAGTAATGTTGCAGACATTCTATGTTGTCTTTTTTCACCTGCATAAAATTAACTCATTCTAACGCGATTGTACAAGATTTATGTATACATTTTAAAATGTCAACAATTAATTCTATGAAAATTGATAGTATTACATGATTCAAAACAAAAGGTAATATAATACTCCTTCCGTCCATTATTTTTGTCTCTTACTATTTATGTTTTAATTTAGACGTCAATATAAATGAATAATCCACAATCATCTAAATAAGTGGACTCCCACCGCTAGGTTATACTCTCTCCCTCCCACTAACCAAGTCCCATCTTTTTTTGCATAGGAATTTACGAAGTGGGTGTAAAAGTATAAAATGTCGGGGTCCACTTGTTTAGATTGGTTGTGGTCCACTCATTTTTTTTCTATTTTCGAAATGAGACTTGCCCCAAAATGAAAAATGGGACAGAGGGAAAACATTTCAATAACTCATCTTAATTTCCGTGTCAAATCTCTATCAAACATAAATATTGGAACGGATGGAGTATTTACGTATTTTTAGGTTATTGGGTTTGATGCTTGTTTTTTCTGTAAAAGATGACAACTTAGATGAGATCATAAGAAATGCACCTGGCATGGAAGGCATTATTCGGCGTCGAGATCTACCTAGTTTTCGTCGAACCACGAATCTCAAGGATCCTATAATACAACTAGTCCTGAAGGAGGGCAACCACATTCCTCTAGCTCAAGGACTCATTTTCAACACATTCCAACAACTGGAGGTTCCAATATTATCTCAAATCGTCAACATCTGCCCCAACATCTACGCCGTGGGGCCCTTCCACGTGCACCTCAAAGACCGACTCGCGGCAGAGATAGAGCAACAGACCGCCACCTCCACTAGCATCTGGGAAGAAGACAGGAGCAGCATTTCTTGGCTCAACAAACAGCCCCCAAAATCCGTTGTCTACGTCAGCATTGGGACTTGGGAGCCTCGCTGTCATGACAGAAGACCAACTGTACTAGATCTGGCACGGCCTGGTCAACAGCGGTTCAAGATTCCTGATGAAGATGATCCGATAGAAGATGAACTTGAAGGCAAGTCTATTGATGACGAAACGGAGGAATTAACGGATGTGGCGTTAGAAGAAACGGGAGAAGACTCAAATGCGGTTTTGAAGTCAAAGTTGGGAAGAAGCGTATGTTATAATAGCAATATCAGAAAGTTGTTTTTTTTTTCCTTTTTCTGCCCTTTCTTTGTTTTGTCCTTTTCCTTTAATTTTATTACGAAAAAGTAAGTTAGGGTTTGGCAGATATTAAAAACGAGAGAACAAAGATGGAGGCGGCAGTTTGTGGCGAAGGTATGTACTTGCTCTAAACTCCGATTCACTTATCCTTGCGGTGGTTTCCTGTAAGGTGGCATGAAGACCGACTTATCAATCGACTCGGGAAATCGATTGTGGCGTCTTATCTGTTTTTCCCATTCTTACTTTTCAGATTCAAGGTTGGTGAGTTGCTGCTAGGAGAAGGTTATTTCAAGAGATTTTTAAATCTAAGTTGTGAAGTTAGCTAAGTTGCTGAGTGATGGATGAAGTGCTGGCAGGAGATTTTTGAAGATTGCTCTTTGAACTATTTTCTTTCGTAATTTCTTTTTGTTGCTTAGTGGGAAATTTACTGAATATTGTTTCCAAGATGATAAAATAACACAAGTGGTTTCCCAACAATATTCAGTAAATTTCCCACTAAGCAACAAAAAGAAATTACGAAAGAAAATAGTTCAAAGAGCAATCTTCAAAAATCTCCTACCATCACTTCATCCATCACTCAGCAACTTAGCTAAGTTCACAACATAGATTTAAAAATCTCGTGAAATAACCTTCTCCTAGCAGCAACTCACCAACCTTGAATCTGAAAAGGAAGAACGGGAAAAACAGATAAGACGCCACAATCGATTTCCCGAGTCGATTGATAAGTCGGTCTTCACGCCACCTTACAGGAAACCACCGCAAGGATAAGTGAATAGGAGTTTAGAGCAAGTACACACCTTAGCCAAAAAATGCCGCCTCCATTGTTGTTCTCTCGTTTTTAATATCTACCAAACCCTAACTTACTTTTTCGTAATAAAATTAAAGGGAAAGGACAAAACAAAGAAAGGGCAGAAAAAGGAAAAAAAAAAAAAACTTTCTGATATTGCTATTATAACTTATACGCTTCTTCCCAACTTCGACTTCGAAACCGCATTTGAGTCTTCTCCCGTTTCTTCTAACGCCACATCCGTTAATTCCTCCGTTTCGTCATCAATAGACTTGCCTTCAAGTTCATCTTCTATCGGATCATCTCCATCATCCTCCCCGAGTTGAAAGAAATTCGCCCTCGAATTTCACCCATTTAGCATGTCGAGGGTTGAGCTTTAGTTGTGCATACTTCTCAGTTTGTTGCACCAGCTTCTCTCGCACTTGCTCATGTAATTTTTTAATAAATTTGGCTCTCTCATGGGCTTCACCACTGAATTTTATATTGTTGTGGAGTGGAACTAAAACCACCGGGGAATGTGGATTTTGTCTGTACACAGTTTCAAAAGGAGAACAACCCGTGGACTTGCTCGACGAACGATTGTAGGCAAATTCAGCATGAGTGGTGATCGCTGTATTGCACCAAATAATCCTGCAAAAATCAGAGAATTACTTCAGTATAGTTCACAGGTATCGAACACAGGGAACGGACGACTAGACACTTTATTTTTCCTACTTATCTGGGGTTTTGGTTAGCAACCACGCGAGTTTTGGGTTTCCTATTAAACTAAGAACTTGTAAAATTAAAAGCAAGTATAAAAACAGAAAACGGAATTTAAAGTGAATGAACTGGGCAATTGAAAGGCAGGTCCGGCAGAATATTCATGCACACATAATTCCAATCCTCGGCACTTAATATGAATTAATCTCAAGAATCTACTAGTTATAGACCACCGTAACTTAAATTGCGTGATCCTCACTCCCACTTACTTATTCGGTAACCGCCATGTTGGGCATAGAAACGGCTACTTCCCTAACCTAGCTACAACCTACGTTGTTGGGCAATCAATAGATTTAATAGCTAGACAGCTTTATCGAACTAAGGGAGCCTAGTATAGGAGCCTACTCGTATGTTGGGCATCTCATAGTCTCCTATCGGTTTAATCCAATTACTCTTACGAATAATTTCGCTACTTACCTAGCCTTGTTCCACGAGAAACGATGGAAGTACTAAGTTAGCTACAGACTGCGCAACCTAGGGTGATCAAGCCTAAATTACTAGCCAGATTAATTAATTTAGAATTATCCCGAAACCATTTTGATTAATTATGAGCCCCTAAGCCTCATGTACTGTTCACGTGTGCATTCACATTATGCCGGACCCTAAAAAGTTTAGCTACTCATGCTGATGGTTCGGGTGGACAACTGGGACAGTTTGCAGAACAGAAACATGAAAACGAGTAACCCTAAATCTAGCATGCACGAATTTAAAACTAATTAAGGTACGAAAGTACGAAAGAGCAGAATACGAAATTACGAAATTTAACTAAAGTCTTGAATTGAAATAAAAAGGATGTTCGAAACTAATTCCTAGAAAACGATTAAATGTAAAACGGAAATAAAACTAGAATTTAAACTACGGAGTTTAAAGAACATGAAAGACGGAAATTTAAAGGCGCTGTTTTTCTTCTAAGCTATGCTGCGGAAATCTGGTCGGAAAGGTTCTGAAGATGGTTCGGAAATGGTCTTCGGCTTGGGCAGTTCGGCGGAGCGATGGTGCGGCAGCGGTCGGCGGTTGGGATCGGAAGGGAGCAATGGCCAGAATGTGAGCTCGGGATGTTGGGACGTGTTCGAATGGCTGTTTCCTATGTATATGGCCTCTTATTTTCGTCCCTCAACATCTCTTAATATACTCCTCCTTTTCTTCCTCTCCAAGGTAGGTTAAATTAGGATAAGGAAAAGATTTGGGTGGATAAGGAAACAAGATCTTTCCTTAACCACCAAAAGATATTTTCTTGATCTTTCCCTATCCTAATAACCGTGCCTTAATTCGCGACTTTCCGCGCCTTTTCTTCACCAAAACGCGTCAATTAATATCCTCTTCATCATGCCACGTCAGCACCGAAACCCTGCATAATACGCCACTGCAAGTGCACCGGTTGGCCAATTGACGCACTTTTCGGCCTGAAATCACTAAGTACGAAAACGACTCATCAAATATCCTTACACTTGATTTATGCTCGCTCACGAGTATAAGGAGAGAAAAAGATAAGTACTTAGTTATTTCGGCCAATCCCCAAGACTCAAGACAAAAATAAAAGACTCAAGGAAAATAAAGACACGACAAACAAGGACACAAAGTCACGAACAAAACAAAGACAAGAACAAACATACGGACTCAAATAAAACATGAAAAACTACGACAAGAAGCAGCACCAATCATTTCAAAATTCTCAACACCGATTAACTAGCCAAGCAAATCAAATTATGCAAATATGATCTCATCAAGCAAGTAGACGATGCAAATTTCGAACTAAGCACACATATATCAACTTGGTCAAAATCTAAACAATGTGGATCTCCTCAAGGTTCGCTCATCACTCAACTAATCTAGGTCCGGTTCAAGCCACTCAAGAAAATAAATCCACGCAATCACGATAAGAATTCGTCACAATAGCAATATCAAGGAGGTCTTTCTCATTAGGTTGTAATGGGGCTTAGGACTTAGACAAATTGATGTTGGTAAGGGTCCTAGGGGTACTAAGCTCCATCAAAAATTATAATTCAATGTTATGCATGCCAAACTCTCTTACTTGTGCAATCAATACAAGAATTCAAAACTTCCCACCACTTAGCAATTTCGCACAAATGCTACAATTTATTATATGTACCCATTTTTTTTCTTTTTTCTTTTTCTTTTTCTGCCACATCTCTTTTTTTCTGAATATTTCATATGTATTTTTCGTGGCATAACTCTTTTTTTTTTTTTTTTTTTTTCAACTTTCTGGGTACAGACTGTCTCAACTGGGCAATCAGGCCACTTACATTCTGTTTTTTTCTTTTGCAGCTTATACATTCATGTTTCGGCCTAGACAAATCTGATTTTTTTGCAGCACCTCTTAATTGGGTAGGTAGAGGACATATGTGACACTCCTCTAAACAACATTTATCATGCACAAGAAGGTTTATAAGACATGCAATAACATGGGTCAAGAGAAAGTTTAAAAAGGCCTTGGCTAAATTTTTACTAACTCATTTCAAAGAATTGGTCAAGGCTCAACTTGGCTCACTAGGTGAAAATTTAGGGTCGGAAAATTTTGTCGCGGTCGTTTGGCTAAAAATCCCTAGTGCCTCCTATCATGTATCACAAATGACTCAAACTTATTGCAATTTTGCGAATAAACACTCTCAAAAGAAATAGTAGCAAGTGTCCTACTTTAGGCTCAAATCTAATTTAAGTGAGTGGTTTAATAAAATTCGATCCCACAAGGTTTATTTTTCGTCATCCCAAGTTACATACACATATATGCCTAGATCTAATTTTCACAAAGTCTACAAGCAAGAATATTGAACACAAAAGCACAAATAAGACATGCTTGAACATAGAAATCGGCGCTTCAAAAATCGAAAATTTTGGCATGCTTCGACACAAAAATAAACCCCCCTCCTTACTCTTAAAACTTGCTCGCCCTCGAGCAAGAAGAAAAGACAAAACAAAGAGAGAAGGCATGACAAAATAAAAACAAAAACACTCTCCTTACACTTGAACCCTGTCAAGTGTAAGAACATAAACACAAAACAAAAGAAAATAAACTACCCCTCCTTACACTTGAACCCTTTCAAGTGTAAGGACACAAAAACAACACATAAGACTCACAAACACAGACTCAAAACAGAAACAAAGACAAACACAAAAATTGGGGAGAAAAGTTTACTTGGCGCCTCGCTTGGGCAAGCGAGGCAGTCGGCTCATCACGGTACGGCGCAAGCGGTCAACACGGCTTCCCAAGGCATTTAGGTCAGTGCGCAGCAGCTCCACAGAATCTCCACCTACACTCGAAGATGCACTCGAGACACGAGGTCCCGGTGGATAGAACTGAATGTCCCGGTTAGGCAGTTCGTACACTAAGCGAGAATATCTCAACAACGACATATCAAACGAAGTGGGAGGGGGCACTGGACTTAAAAACTGAGCATCATATATCACAAAATTACGTTCAATGAACGTAGCAAGTAAGTGGCACAATGTGAGGTGTCGTGCGGTGTGACTAGATATGATGAACATATTCTTGGCAATCCAATAAGCAAGGTTGACCGGTCGGCCGGCATGCATACACCACAAGAAATACAACTCATTTGCTGTTACCTTATCAAAAGCCGTACTCTTACCAGTGAGGTTGTGGACTAGGTATTGATGACAAAGGCGGAGAGCGGGATCCTCGATGTAGCACACGTAGGAGCCCGAGGATTGAAAGTCCTCCGGATCGCTCGGTGCTAGAAACCTCCATGCTTCCATCGATCCTATGTATTGCGGATCCTTGTTCGGCAAGCAATGCGAACCCATCTCATATCTCAACTCAAGAAAATGATCAAAACTCGTAATACCTAGACGTGCACTCCACTCGGCCAAAGACAAATTGTACGTATTCCCAAATAACCGGAACTCAATACAAGGCACATACAAATCCGTATCATGCTCAAAGTGAAATGTATTAAAGAATTCCCTAGCAAGCTCCTTAAAACACAAGTAATGATGCGATTCCAACAACCAAGACCAACCAATTCGTTTAAAATACCGAAAGAAAGGAGCGATAATACCTGTTCGGCGAAGGAAGTCTCGGTCGAGTAAGCGGCCGCTCCGGAAATCTTTACCTTCACGCTCCATGTAGCGCATATCCATATACTCGATCTCAAAGTGAGAGAGTGCGGCTACGGCTTCGGGAGTGTCCAAGTGAATGATGGTGCGGTTACCATATTCATTTTCTTGCGGGAAGGCGGATGTGGAGTCGGAATCGATGAGAGAAAGTCCACTCAAGTTGAAATCTCCTTCATAATTGCCGGTATGGTCGTCGGACACATAGTCCGAATCTTGGTCTTCGCTCGGCAACTCACCATGTATACTTTCCCTCCAATTTACACCTCCGTAATATTGCGGTTGCGGGGCCGGTTCACATACTCGGGCTTGGTCCACAAAGGGCAACCATTCGTACACCGTTTGGGGCGAACGAGGCGGTTGAGAAGATGAGACTTCGCCGGGATGTCGGGCGGATGACCGACGTGCACGAGAGCGGAGAGGCGGAGACGGCGGTGGTGTAGGCTCTGGTTCATGCTCGGGAGACTCCTCGGATGTGGTTTCCGTGAGATCCGCCCTTGGCGGTTGGATCGGCTCTTGGATGCGCACTCCCGCATTACTTCGTAACCGTCTCCTTGGCGGTTTCGGGGGTGAAGAAGATTCCGTAGCAAAAGTGGAATATAAGACTTGAACATCTTCTTCCGGCTCCGGCTCGTACGTAAACTCCGGCGGTGGTGCGACATCTTCTTCTTCAACTTGTTGGAAAGGCACAATAGCGAGTGCTTGGGCTCGAGCTTGAGCAGCGGCGGCCTCAGAGGAAGCTTGAGCGGCGGCGCGGCGGCGCTGCAGCTCTGGGTCATCCTTGTATGCGGTGAACCACTTGGCGGCGGCGCGGAGTCCAGATTTCTTCTTCGGCGGCATGATGTATCGGTTGTGCAGTTGGTAGGGTGGTGGAGATGGAAGTTGTAAAACTTGTAGAAAATTCTTTGAGAGAGAGAGAGAAGTGGGCGGCGGTTATTGAGGGAAGAAGTGGGAATAGTGGCAAGTGGGTAGGGTTGGTGTATTTATAGTAGAGTAATATTTTCACTTTGACCCCTCCACTTGCACAATTAAGACAAGGGACCCCATCTTCATTCAATTGAGTCCATCAACTTTTGTTAAGTGAATTTGGCCTCAATAAAACCTCCTTCATGCAATTGAGTCTTTGTAGAATCTTGGAAACTTCAATTGGGTCCTTCCATCTCTCCAAAATTGCAATTTGGTCCTTCAAACTTTTTCTCCTTACACTTAGACCTTTTCATCCTTAACCAAAATTCTGAAAAATAAGAAGAAAAATCCTTAAGCATAAAATCGGCAAAAATAAATAAAAACACGAAAAATTAAAAATAACTAGCAAAACACGGGTTGCCTCCCGGTAGCGCCTCTCTTTAGAGTCTTTGGCTAGACCGCCTCTTCAAAGAGTCAAACGTAAGAGGGAATGGACAAGCTTTGCTCGTCCACATCTTTCATCATTGCGGCTGCATGGTAGATTTTAAGGCGATGGCCATTCACAGTAAAAGCGTCGTCCGAGTCCAATTTCTGTATGATCACTGCTCCGCTTGGCCAAGCGGAGCGCACTCGGAATGGACCAATCCATCTGGACCTAAGCTTTCCCGGCATGAGCCGTAGGCGTGATTGATACAGCAAGAAAAGTTGCCCTGGCTCAAATTTCTTCAAACGAATAGCCTTATCATGCCATGCCTTAGTACGATCTTTGTATTGCATGGCCGCGTCATAGGACTCCATCCGAATCTCTTCCAACTCTTGCAGCTGATATTTTCTTTCCTTGGCACATTCGGTTGGGTCCATGTTGATTTTCTTGATAGCCCACCAAGCTTTGTGCTCCAGTTGCACAGGCAGATGACATTGCTTACCAAAAATCAATCGGTACGGATACATTCCGAGAGGAGTTTTATAGGCTGTCCGATAAGCCCATAAGGCGTCATCCAGCCTTGTACTCCAATCCTTCCTTGACGGATTGACAGTCTTCTCCAATATAGACTTGATTTCTCGATTAGACACTTCAGCTTGTCCATTCGATTGAGGATGGTAAGCGGTAGAGACTCGGTGAGCTACTCTATACTTCTTCATTAATGATTCTATGGTGCGGTTGCAAAAGTGTGTGCCTTGATCGCTTATTATAGCTTTAGGCACTCCAAATCTGCAAAAAATGTTAGTACGGAGAAATCCTGCAACCACTTTAGAATCATTAGTCTTGGTGGCTTTCGCCTCGACCCATTTTGAAACATAATCGACGGCAAGTAAAATATACACGTTCCCATATGAGTGTGGAAATGGACCCATGAAATCCATCCCCCATACATCGAAAATTTCACAAAATCTTAAGAGCTTTTGGGGCATTTCATCTCTCATGAATATATTTCCAGTCATTTGACAACGTGTACAAGACTTACAGTACTTATAAGCATCGAGGTGTAGGCGTGGCCAAAAGAATCTCGCATCCAACACCTTCCGTGCGGTTCTTCTTGGACCAAAATGTCCACCATAAGCAGAAGAGTGGCAATGGAATAAGACATCTTCTTGCTCTTCTTCGGGTATGCATCTTCGAATCACTTGATCGACTCCCATTTTCCAAAGAATTGGGGAGTCCCAATAGTACTGCTTGCACTCGCTTTTCAACTTAGCTTTTTGAGCGTGAGTAAACTCGGGTGGAAGCTGCTTAGATGTCAAATAATTCACAATATTAGCAAACCAAGGTAAATTAGAAGTCTTACCCACCGTCTGCAACTGTTCTGACTTGATGGTGTCTCGGTTGGCCAACTGAGACACTTTCTGAACTTGCATAGCAAAACACTGTTCCGGTAGCAGCTGGGTAAGGCTGGAAACAGTTTCTGGAACAGCATATAAGTGTTCTTCTGGAAAGGTCTCGTTGATTGGCTCTCCATCATCTTCTTGATTTAATCGGCTTAAGTGATCCGCCACATGATTTTCAGCTCCTTTCTTGTCCTTCACCTCCCAATCGAATTCTTGAAGCAAAAGAATCCATCGGATAAGCCTTGGCTTTGATTCCTTCTTTGCAAGGAGATGTCTGACGGCAGCGTGATCGGTATAGACGATTATCTTCGAGCCAAGTAAATAAGAACGGAATTTATCAAAGGCAAACACAATTGCCAACAGCTCCTTCTCTGTGGTGGAATAGTTACATTGAGCCGGATTTAATGTCTTTGAAGCATAGTAAATCACATGGATCTCCTTGTCGGATTTCTGTCCTAGTACTGCTCCGATTGCCCAATCGGAGGCATCGCACATTATTTCGAAGGGCTTATTCCAATCCGGCGACTGCATCACCGGAGCTGTTGTAAGTTTGTCTTTTAGGAGGGCAAAGGCCTCCTTACACTTGTCATGGAAATCGAAGTTGATTTCTTTTTGCAGTAGCCTTGTCAATGGTTGAGCTATTTTCGCGAAATCTTTAATAAAGCGCCGATAAAAACCGGCGTGCCCTAGAAATCCGCGAACCTCCTTTGGTGTAGTCGGGTACGGCAACTTGGCTATGGACTCAACTTTGGCTTTATCAACTTTGATTCCTCTTTTTGAAACGATGTGACCGAGCACGATCCCCTCGGTCACCATGAAATGGCATTTCTCATAGTTCAACACCAAATTCTTTTCAACGCACCGGGCTAGGACCTTGTCTAGATTCTTCAAGCACGCAGTGTAAGAGTCACCGTAAACAGTGAAGTCGTCCATGAAGACTTCTATGCAATTCTCGATAAGGTCCGAGAATATACTCATCATGTACCTCTGAAAGGTACCCGGTGCGTTACACAACCCAAACGGCATTCGGCGGTAGGCAAACGTTCCATATGGACATGTAAATGTTATCTTGTCTTGATCTTCATCTCGAACATGGATTTGGAAATAGCCGCTATATCCGTCTAGAAAACTGAAATAGACTTGCCCCGCAAGTCTCTCAAGCATTTGATCTATGAACGGAAGTGGGAAATGATCTTTGCGCGTAGCCGAATTCAACCTTCGGTAATCAATACACATGCGCCATTCCGTGACTAAGCGTACCGGAACCAATTCGTTCTTTTCGTTTTCCACCACTTGGAATCCGGACTTCTTCGGCACAACATGCACGGGGCTCACCCATTTGCTATCCGAAATGGGGTAAATAATACCCATTGACAACAGCTTCAAAACTTCCTTAAGTACGACCTCCCGCATATTCGGATTGAGCTTCCTTTGTTGGTCGCGGAAAGGCTTGTTATCAGGCTCCATCAAAATCGAATGCTCACATACATCCGGACTTATACCTGTAATGTCGGCTAAAGTCCAGCCTATAGCCTTCTTATGCTTCTTCAAAACTTCAAGCAGTGTCATCTCTTGATTGTCATCAAGCTCCTTGTTGATGATGACGGGCAGCGTCTCATTCTCTCCCAGATATGCATACTTCAGATGTGTAGGGAGCTGTTTCAGTTCCAGCTTCGGAGCTTTGACGATAGAGGGCAACAGTTTCTCAGAGGTGTCTCGATTGGGCAACTGAGACACGTTACTGACAGTTTCGAGCTTTGGGGCTGCGTACAGAGCTAAGATGCTCTCTCTCGATCTCCTCATCTCTCATATCTTTGACGTCCGCCTCGGTCGGTCCTTGAGTCAAGGTAACTTCCATCTTATCCTCGCACCATATACGTCTCAAGATATTCTTGGACAATAGCATCAATGGAGTCGAGAGAAAAAGCATTCTCATTCTCATGATCGTAGGGTTTCTTTAGTGCTTCGGTTATCCTATGAACATAAGTTTCATTATGATATGCCACACTAATTGAACCCTCATCCACATTAATTATGGCTTTTCTTGTCTTTAAAAATGGTCTTCCTAATAATACTCCTGCAGCTCCCTCAACTTGTCTATCATTCGTATCAATTACATAAAAATCAGCCGGATAGACAAAATTATTGATTCGACTAAAATGTTCTCAAGCAAACCAATCGGAGCAATGCATGACCTATCCGCTAATTGGATAATCACTTTAGTGGGTATTAATTCAGCTCCTACCAATTGATTATATACGAGATAAGGGCATAACATTTATAGATGCTCCTAGATCACACATGGCTTGTTTAATCATGATATCACCCATCGACAGGGAAGTGTGAACATACCGGGTCGGCACATTTGGCGGGAAGCATCTTACGTATAATCGTCGACACCGTGTGATCGAACAGGACTTTCCCGGACTTGGGAACTTTTCCGACTATGAAGTCCTTCACAAATTTTTCGAACTTTGGAATCTTTACGGCTTCAAGGAAAGGGATATTTATCTCCAATTTCTCAAACAACTTCATGTAATCCATGCTTTCCTTGTTCGGCGTTCTCTTTCTTTCTAAAGCCTCCAGGAAATGGTGGAGGAAGTATCGGTTCGGACTACGATTGGCTAATCGGAACAGTTTCCTCTTCTCGTTACGGTTCAAGATCTTCAAGCACGCGGCTCTTCCGAACAATAGGGTTGTGCAGGCGCTTCGCGGCCTTCTTCTTTTCTCGCCGGCTTTTACGGGTGTCTCGCTTGCACAACCGAGCCGAGCGGTTCTTTTCCTCCACGCAGCGTAATCGACTGCAGTTATGGGCATTTGGATTTTCTTTGTGGCTGAGCTGGAAGCTGTCCTTGAGAATTCTTTATCTCCTGCATAGTAGAATTCAACTTACTCATTTGCTTGGCCAACTGATCCATCGTAGCTTGTTGATCCTTCTTTGCCTGATTGATCTCCCACTGCATTTCTTTGTTGGAATGCAGTAGTATCCTTCTCGCGAAGAAACCATTTCGGCCAAAAAGCTTTTCTAATGGATTACGGTGCTCGGTTGGGCAACTGGAGCACTCTTCGCGCAACTCGCCTTTGATGTGGAGGCCTATATGCCGCCGGTAGCCATTATGATTAGGGGCCTGGTAAGGTTGCTGAAAATTTTGTTGCTGCTGATATTGCTGCTGAAATTGTTGTTGAGGCGGATTCCTTGGTTGAAATTGTTCCTCCGGTTGCCTCCATCGAAGGTTCGGATGAACCCCTTGCTGTCCGCTCCAATTTCCAGCTGCGTTTACTTCTTCTCCTGGACATTGTAGTGAGGTATGTCCTTTTTCTCCACACGCTCCGCATGCGTGATCGGCATTTGATCGGCTTGAAGCGGGAGCGTTCTGCTTGAGTATCAAGTCGAGCTTGTCTTGTAATAGGCTGAATTTTGCCTCCACTTTATTATCGATCTCATCCAAGTAGTCAGAATGAGACCAATTTACAGCTCTCCTTGTTGGTCTCGGCCCCTTGTATTGTGAGGTGGATTCCGCAAGTCCTTCGATTATATTCCTTGCATCTTCGTAGAGGCTTGTATGGAAATTCCCCCTTAGACCGATATCAACCATGGCTTTGGCTTCGTCTGTCATTCCTTGATAAAAAATCTGTAGAAGCTCCACATCCGAGTAGCCATGGTTCGGACAACTATCGACGAGTCGTCCAAATCTCTCCCAGTATGCTCCAAAGGTCTCATCGAGTTCTTGAGCAATCCCGAAAATCTGCTTCTTTAATGCATTTGTCTTTGATTGCGGGAAATACTTCTTTAGGAAGACCGTACGCATCTGGGCCTACGTCGTGATTGTGTTCGGCTTTAGACTAGAGAACCACGCTTGTGCTCCGTCTTGAAGAGTGAATGGAAAGGCCTTGAGCTTGAAAGCGTCCAGGTTGCCCTGCCGGTGCAGATTACACACTTGGTTGAACGACGCCAAAAAGGAATTTGGATTCTCGTTCGTCCTTCCATAAAACTTCGGCATGGCAGCGACCATGTTCAGCTTGACATCTATTTGTTCTGTAGTAGTGATTTGGATTGGTCCCGGTAGGTCCGCTCCCATGTCAAGCGATCCGGTATTCATCCTCAAGGGTGGTGGATCATGCACTTCGTCCTCCATCTCTTCCTCCTCGATTCTCGAGCTTGTTCTTGGAGTGTTGTGGAGTGTTTTGTCGAACAAAACGGTCTGCGGTTCCGAGTCGCCGATCGGATCAACGGCGGATGTTTTGTCTCCTGGTTGGGCGTTAAGACGTCTCGTCGCCCTGGGACGTAATTTGTTGCTTTTGCGGCTTTGTCTCCTTCCTATTTCTTTTAGTTGCTTTCTCGATCTCGGGATCGAATATCGATTAAGGCTTGGAAGACCTGCTCATGCAACATTAAAAAGCACGAAAGATTAGTAGAAAAATCAAAGAAACTAGTTAACACCGTTCCCCACAACGCCGCCAATTTGGTGATCGCCGTATTGCACCAAATAATCCTGCAAAAATCAGAGAATTACTTCAGTATAGTTCACAGGTATCGAACACAGGGAACGGACGACTAGACACTTTATTTTTCCTACTTATCTGGGGTTTTGGTTAGCAACCACGCGAGTTTTGGGTTTCCTATTAAACTAAGAACTTGTAAAATTAAAAGCAAGTATAAAAACGAAAACGGAATTTAAAGTGAATGAACCGGGCAATTGAAAGGCGGGTCCGGCAGGAATATTCATGCACACATAATTCCAATCCTCGGCACTTAATATGAATTAATCTCAAGAATCTACTAGTTATAGACCACCGTAACTTAAAGCTGCGTGATCCTCACTCCCACTTACTTATTCGGTAACCGCCATGTTGGGCATAGAAACGGCTACTTCCCTAACCTAGCTACAACCTACGTTGTTGGGCAATCAATAGATTTAATAGCTGAGACGGCTTTATCGAACTAAGGGAGCCTAGTATAGGAGCCTACTCGTATGTTGGGCATCTCATAGTCTCCTATCGGTTTAATCCAATTACTCTTACGAATAATTTCGCTACTTACCTAGCCTTGTTCCACGAGAAACGATGGAAGTACTAAGTTAGCTACGAGATCGCGCAACCTAGGGTGATCAAGCCTAAATTACTAGCCAGATTAATTAATTCGAATTATCCCGAAACCCTTTTGATTAATTATGAGCCCCTAAGCCTCATGTGCTCGTTCACGTGTGCATTCACATTCGCCGGACCCTAAAAAGTTTAGCTACTCATGCCGATGGTTCGGGTGGACAAGCTGGGACGGTTGCGGAAACGTAAAACATGAAAACGAGTAACCCTAAATCTAGCATGCACGAATTTAAAACTAATTAAGGTACGAAAGTACGAAAGAGCGAGAATACAAAATTACGAAATTTAACTAAAGTCTTGAATTGAAATAAAAAGGATGTTCGAAACTAATTCCTAGAAAACGATTAAATGTAAAACGGAAATAAAACTAGAATTTAAACTACGGAGTTTAAAGAACATGAAAGACGGAAATTTAAAGGCGCCTGTTTTTTCTTCTAAGCTATCTTTGTGGAAATACTGGTCGGAAAGGTTCGAAGATGGTTCGGAAATGGTCTTCGGCTTGGGCGGTTCGGGCGGAGCGATGGTGCGGCGGCGGTCGGCGGTTGGGATCGGAAGGGAGCAATGGCCAGAATGTGAGCTCGGGATGTTGGGACGTGTTCGAATGGCTGTTTCCTGTGTATATGGCCTCTTATTTTCGTCCCTCAACATCTCTTAATATACTCCTCCTTTTCTTCCTCTCCAAGGTAGGTTAAATTAGGATAAGGAAAAGATTTGGGTGGATAAGGAAACAAGATCTTTCCTTAACCACCAAAAGATATTTTCTTGATCTTTCCCTATCCTAATAACCGTGCCTTAATTCGCGACTTTCCGCGCCTTTTCTTCACCAAAACGCGCCAATTAATATCCTCTTCATCATGCCACGTCAGCACCGAAACCCTGCATAATACGCCACTGCAAGTGCACCGGTTGGCCAATTGACGCACTTTTCGGCCTGAAATCACTAAGTACGAAAACGACTCATCAATGAGGTAAAAGGGAATCCCACATGGTCAAATTCTTTTTTATCAACGTCCTCAACAAGGCTCCGAGAGTCCGATTTACAGCTTCAGTCTGGCCGTCAGTTTGAGGGTGGTGTGACGTACTTAGGGATGGCAAAACGACCCGGAACCGTTGGACCCGCTCTGGACCCGCACGCGATGGGGCGGGTAATACCCGCCCCGTACGAGGATAGGGCGGTTTCGGACCCGACCCGTGCCGGGTCTGGGGCTGTTCCGGTTCCCACAGTGGACCCGCCCCGCCCCATGTAGAATCGAACCGTTTAGACCCGCCCCGCGCAGGACCCGCCCCGGACCCGTCCTGCAATAAAAATGTTGTTAGCGGGATTCGAACCCGCATCAATAGCTTTTGTACATGAACTTATTCCAGACTTTTCAGTTGAGCTAATACACACATTCGTTATTCTTCCACGTATATAGTGATATTAATATATAAAAATATAATATACTAAATTAATACATCTAACATAATTAGCTTATAATATGTAAATATTTACTTTTCTAAACTTCAATATACTATATTCAAAATTGTAATCACGACTCACGAGTATGTATTTCGAAAATAAAATTAACATTTTCTATATCATAAAATAAGTATTTTTAAAATATATATGTTTAAAACGCAATTTTTTATTTCTATTCTTTAATTGAAATGGACTATATGTGTAAATACAATCATGTAAATGAACAAATACAATTAAAAACTTTTTATAACAAGTGAAAATACATCTAACAAAAAATTAGCTTAGAAAATATAAATATTATTAATATTAACTTTCTAGATTTCAGTATTTTATATTCAAAATTGTAATCATGAACATGTATTTCGAAAATGAAATTAACGTTTTTTGTGTTACAAATAAGTATTAATGAACAATTACAAGTTCACAATCGAATTTTTTTCATGACTAATGAACAATTGGAGTTTGGAATCATAACATATGCATAGGCAATTCATAAGTTCGTAAGAATCATAAGATTTGAAAGTATGTGTCCGAAAAATTAAAGAAAGATGATGAACAAAAGCAACAAAATTTATATTTGTTCATGTAAGAAAATTATTGATACAGGTGAAAAATTATACTCTTATCTTATTATTTATGAACTTCAGTTATAAATTGATAAGAATTATAACATATGCACAAGCAATTGATAAGAATCATAATATATGAAAATATATTTGAAAAAGTTAAAGAAAGACGATGAATAAAAAAACAAAATATATATTTGAAAAATGATTTTCGTTATTTTCGCCTTTTTATCGTTATTTTCATTTTATATATTTGATGTGTAATAGTACTTTAATAAGAATAATAACATATGAAAGTATATTTTAAAAAATTAAAGAAATATGATGAATAAAAGCTACAAAATATATTTAAAAGATGATTTTGTTTTTGTGTTTTATTTTTATTTTTCACATGAAATATTAGTCATGCTTACTACAATCATTATATTTGATTAAAGTTACTAGATTTTTATTTATGTTTTAAATTAAAATTAATAAAATATCAGTTTAAAATTATATATATTTTATGTTTGTCTAAATTTAACAAATAAGTTGTTGGTCTAATGGTCAAGAGT
Source organism: Lavandula angustifolia (assembly GCA_028984105.1). Taxonomy (NCBI): domain Eukaryota; kingdom Viridiplantae; phylum Streptophyta; class Magnoliopsida; order Lamiales; family Lamiaceae; genus Lavandula; species Lavandula angustifolia. The sequence continues at coordinate 1,132,969 of CM054810.1, read as the reverse complement.
GTTTGTATATTTTCGGATGATCTGGGTTCGAATTCTTGTGGGAACATAATTTTAAATTTATTAATATCTAAAATATTTGCGGGTCCGCACGGGTCCGGGGCGGGTCTGAAGCCGGGTCCTAAATTCTGGACCCGTACGGGTCCACGGGGTGGGTCTGGGTCCAGTTTTTAAGGCTCGGGGCGGGTCCGGGTCCAATGATACCCGGCCCCGACCCGCAAAATTGTCATCCCTAGACGTACTAAGCGAAGTCACGGTACCCATCTTTCTCCACAAGGCTCTCCAGAAGTGGCTAAGAAATTTTGAATCTCAATCTGAAGTGATGGTCTTGGGAATGCCATGGAGTCTGACCACTTCTTGAAAATATCGGTCAGCGACATGAGTAGCATCCAAAGTCTTCTTACATGGTATAAAATGCGCCATCTTTGAGAAACGATCCACCACCACCATAATCGAATCCCACCCTCGCTGTGTTCGAGGTAATCATAGGACAAAATCTATACTTACGTCTTCCCACGGAGAAGTGGGAATAGGTAGAGGAGTATACATACCTGCATTACTTCCATGTAGTTTGGCACGCTTGCAGGTTGCGCATCTTTCTACAACTCTATTCACATCTTTTACTAAACGAGGCCAGTAGAAATTTTCTTGGGTCATTTTCACGGTCTTCTCTCGGCCAAAGTGTCCGGCCAACCCACCAGAATGCGCCTCCCGAATGAAACTCTCTCTTAAAGAGCCACGAGGAATGCACAGTCGCATCCCTTTATAAAGAAAACCCTCCTGAATAACAAAGTCCTTGTGCCCTTTTTGCTGGCACTCCTTCCAGATTTCTCCAAAGTCACGATCCTCTTCATACATAGATTTCATAACATCAAGCCCAATGACCTTCAACTGAAGCGTGTTTAGCAGTAGATGCCTCCGGCTTAATGCATCTGCCACGAGATTAGTCTTCCCAGACTTGTGCTTGATGCTGAAATTGAAAGATTGTAGAAATTCCACCAAAACATTACCAATAATAGTGATGGTGCGTTTGTTAGGGCAGTCTGAGGCAATGTGTCCATAACCTTGACACTTAAAACATTTTATGGTGTTGTTCTGATTAAGATGAGTTTTAGAGGGCACATCTGTATGTTTTGTACCTACTGAGCTCGCCTTTGGTGCCCCGGGCAGACTAGATGATGAAGTTGAATGTCCCTTAGAAAAAACTCGGACCATCCACACTCCTCGTAGGTGCCCGTTTCGAATCCCTCCTTTGTTGTTCAACTGTGGCTGCCATTTTTCGGACATCATTAAAAGTCCAGTAGGGTTGCAATTGGATGACATCTGAAATTTCCCGCTTGAGGCCTCCGAGGTATCTAACCATAGTCTGCTCCTCTTCTTCGACGAGAACACATTTGAGCATAAGGTGTTCGAACTCGCAAGTATAACCCTCAACTGTCTTCTCTCCTTATTTTAGATTATGAATCTTTAAGTAGTTGTCTTGTTTGTAATTTTGAGGAAGAAACCTTTTCTTGAGCTCTCTTTTCATCTTGTCCCAAGTACGTATGGATCGTCGCCCTTCACGTACTCTCTCCCTCTTTACATTTTCCCACCACAAAGACGCATACCCCTTAAGTTTAATTGCCACAAGTTTCACCTTCTTATCCTCCGGAAAATTCTTAAACTCAAATATCCTCTCAACCGTGTGTAACCAATCGTTGAATGCGTCCCCTTGAGCACGTTTGTCGAATTCAGGAATATCCACTCTGACATGATAATCATTTGATTGGTGTCTTCGCCTTCTATGATGCCTCCTGTCACCTTCACTATATTCCGATTCATGTGAAGGTTGCTCCTCTCTCTCAGAGCTAGATCCACGCTCTTGATTCCTTTGATTACGCCTCTGACCCGGTTCTTCATCCCTTAACTCAAGCTGTGCGAGCCTCAAATTAATCTGCTCCAGAGTTTGGGTTAGGTATGGCACATCTAGATTAACCATATTTCCTTGTGGCTGCCCCATTTAATCTTGTCACAAGTCGGAAAATGAACCTTGTGCTCTGATACCAAAATGATAGCGTTTCCCCAAATGGAAGTAAATTCCAAGATGATAAAATAACACAAGAGGTTTCCCAACAATATTCAGTAAATTTCCCACTAAGCAACAAAAAGAAATTACGAAAGAAAATAGTTCAAAGAGCAATCTTCAAAAATCTCCTGCCAGCACTTCATCCATCACTCAGCAACTTAGCTAACTTCACAACTTAGATTTAAAAATCTCTTGAAATAACCTTCTCCTAGTAGCAACTCACCAACCTTGAATCTGAAAAGTAAGAATGGGAAAAACAGATAAGACGCCACAATCGATTTCCCGAGTCGATTGATAGGTCGGTCTTCACGCCACCTTACAGGAAACCACCGCAAGGATAAGTGAATCGGAGTTTAGAGCAAGTACATGCCTTAGCCACAAACTGCCGCCTCCATTGTTGTTCTCTCGTTTTTAATATCTGCCAAACCCTAACTTACTTTTTCGTAATAAAATTAAAGGGAAAGGACAAAACAAAGAAAGGGCAGAAAAAGGAAAAAAAAAACAACTTTCTGATATTGCTATTATAACTTATACGCTTCTTCCCAACTTTGACTTCAAAACCGCATTTGAGTCTTCTCCCGTTTCTTCTAACGCCACATCCGTTAATTCCTCCGTTTCGTCATCAATAGACTTGCCTTCAAGTTCATCTTCTATTGGATCATCTCCATCAATTCCTGTGGGTCCAGAGGCCCGGTTCGGTCCTCGGGCTCGGTTCGGAGTCCGATGAGGAATCGAGTCTCGGTCGAGGGACGGAGCAGAGAGGTTACGTAGTGAGGTGGGCCCCACAAGAGGAGGTGTTGGCTCATCGGGCCGTCGGTGGGTTCCTGACACATAGTGGGTGAAACTCGACTCTCGAGAGCGTAGTCGCGGGGAAACCCATGATATGCTGGCCTTATTTCGTTGACCAACAGGTGAATAGTAGGTACGTGGGAGAAGTTTGGGGGCTTGGAGTTGACATGAAGGGATAGTTGTGATAGAAAGATTGTTGAGATGATGGCTAGGGAGGTTATGGAGTTGAGGAAGGATGAATTCTTGTAGAGGGCTGAAGAAATGGCGGAGTTGGCTCAGTCGGCTGTGAGCTCAGGAGGATCTTCGTTTGCGGATATGGATCGTCTAATTCAGGATATCAAGATGATGAAGATTGCGACAAAGTTGAGTTAGTGTTCTTCATTTGTACTCGTTTGAAACAAGTTTTTGATGTTTAAAGAATAATTTCTTGCAGAGATCAATGCTGCTGTTTTTGTCATACGTAGTAGATTAATCTTGTTTACGTTGGTGCTATTATTCTATTATATGGGCTTGAAATGATGTGGAATTGGACTTTAACCAGATTATATTTGGGCTTAAGTATTTGTCTGGCCCAAACATAAAGGAATTCGGCATAAAATACTTCGGCTTTCATGAGAACAAATAAAAAAAAAGGGAGAATTGCAAAAATAGGCATGTAAAATAATTTGCAAAAATAGGCAAACTGTGCATAAATTGCAAAAATAGGTAAAGACTATTTTTTTAAACTTTTTTAATTCTGACTGCACCTACTCTAAACCCTCACCTGCAATTTGTTAACTGATTTTGACCAAAGTGGTTGCAGAAATTGTCAACTCTCATTACATAATGAATTAAAAATTGATTGGAAATATATAAGCGATCCATCTTATTATTCTAAATTGAAATATATTACTATTATAAAATGCATACAACTTATAAGTTGCACTATTATAGATATTTTAATTAGAATTACTAACAATAATAAAAAGAATTATTATATATTTATTATTATCTTTCAAAATAAAAAAAATAATTACGATTGATATTATTAATAATTTATGTAGTATTCACCAATAATTTTTAACAAATTACTAATATTGATTGGAGAATATATATATATAGGAAATGGATCATATGAGAAGGAGGTTTAAATAAGAAATAAGAAGGAATCATAGTCCTCCATTTTTAAAATTCTAGGATTGTGATTATTTTCAAGATATATTTTTGTTTAATACTTTATTATTGATTAACATATCATTAAGGGTATTTATGTCCATTTAATTTCTTTTATTTGTGTAACTGTTTCTAAAGTTAATTCTAATTTCATCATTTCCTTTTTTGAGTAATTGATTCTCTTTCCAAAAGAACACACGTAATTTTCATATCAAATAAAATTTAGATCTAATTTGAGTTCAAAAATTTGAATATAGAGATTGTTTGCGCATTTTCATTTCTTAAATAACCATTCCATCTCTTTTCTCGTTTGTTTCCATTAATTTCCTGAATAAGTTAATATAATTATATGATGACAGTTTTAGAGTAAATATGCATATATTTTCATATAACTATGCATAATATTATTCATTTATATGCATTTAATTAAAGTATCAGGTCACAATTACATTATTGTAGAAATAGTGAATTAACATTTCGGTTCATCGAAGTCTAAATATGCATGAACTTAAACATAATTATGCAAAATACTATTCATTTGTATGCATTAAATATTGTGAATTTTTTTATATCACATAATGTAATAATTAGTGCTAAATATGCATATATTTTCAAATAACTATGTATAATACTATTTATTTACATGCATTCAATTAAACTATTAGATCACAATTACATTGTAGTAGAAATAGTGAATTAACATTTTGGTTCATCAATGTCTAAATATGCATGAACTTAAACATAATTATGCATGATACTATTCATTTATATACATTAAATATTGTGAATTTTTTTGGATCACATAATGTACTAGGGCTAAACTAGATAACATGCACAATTATTTCAATTGATATGCATATTTAAACGCATATGTTTTAATATATTCAATGTAATTATTATGCATAATGTCATTCATATGGAAACATAATAATGTTGACTTAAGAAAATTAATTGTATTTGGAATTCGAAAATCTGGTCCAAAATCTTCTGTGAATCATTTTTTGGAAAAACATTAAATTCTAATACCCTATTTCAAATTTATTATGCTAGTTTTGGTTATTATTATTTTTTGGAAAAACATTAATTATTATGCTAGTTTTGATTTTCTTAATTTAATTATTTATTTTTCTGATACCCTATTTCAAATTTATTTTATGAATCAAATTTAATTTTGTTAATCAAACATTTATTCCAAAACATTTTTCTTTATTATTATTCTAAATTGAAATATATTAATATTATAGAATGCATACAACTTTGTTGCAGTATTATAGAAATTTTAATTACGATTTCCGCTTCTACCTCAACAGTATTTTTAATAATTTTCGGTCCATTATAGTATTAAAACAGTACCTCATATAACCAAAAGAGCAAATTTCTTTAAAATTGATTAAAGAATAAACTTTAAAAAGAATTCTTTAAAAATTGATAGTTATTTTTAGTAAAACAAAAGGTTTTATAATATCAATCGTAATTTAAAAAAAATATTGAAAGATATTAATAAATATATCATAATAATTCTTATTATTATTGTTAGTAATCTTAATTAAAATATCTATAATACTGCAACTTATAAGTTATATGCATTTTATAATAGTAATATATTTCAATTTAGAATAAAAAGATGGATCGTTTATATATATATATATATATATATATATATATATATATATATATATATATATATATATATATATATACTCCAATCAATTTTTAATTCATTATGTAATGAGAGTTGACAATTTTTGCAACCACTTTGGTCAAAATCAGTTCACAAATTGCAGGTGAGGGTTTAGAGTAGGTGCATTCAGAGGTAAAAATGTTTAAAAAAAAATAGTCTTTGTTGCCTATTTTTGCAAATTACTTTACATGTTTGCCTATTTTTGCAATTCTCCCAAATAAAAATATCACTCGGGACCCAAAAACAATTTAAATAAGTTCTTATGAAATACGTGCTTATATCATGAGCACTTAGGTAGTGTTTGAACAGTTTAAATAAGTTATTTTTGAGCTTTTTCACCGCATATGCATTTTTTTAATGATTGGAATGTAGACTTCTGTTTGTTTGGAACTTGAAATAAGTCAGAATAAGTAGAATCTCATAAATTGATTGAGAGTGCTTTTAAAAAGCAGAAACAAAAAAAAAACTAAAAAGCAACTTATAAGAGTGTTTGTAAATTGTATTATTATTTTTTCTAAAATTAAGGTTGTTTTTTTTAATGCTGCAAACACTAATAACTTTTGATTAAAAACAACTTTAACCAACTTTAACCATAAGTAGGTAAAAGCTAAATAAGTTAAAGGCAAATTGGCACAGATGGTCCCCAATGTTTGCTACTTTGGATGAATTGGTCCCTAATTTTTTTTTTTTTAGTCTATTGGTCACCAATGTTTGCTAATTTGGATAAATTGATTCTTCTGTTAAATTTTAAGTTAATTAAGTGTTAATCATAGGGGTATTTATGGAATAAAAGTTTGAGGGACCAATTCATCCAATTTTTAAATTAAACTTTTTTTTTAAATTCTGATATTTTTCGGAAAATAAATTAATTTTTCAAATAAATTTTTTTTAAAAATTTATTTTTTTCAACTAATTTTTTTTTGTTTTTTTTCAAATGCTTTTTTTGGTAAATGAAAAAAATTAATTAATAATAATTTTAGGGACTAATTCATCTAAATATTTTTTTGAATTAACTTTTTTTCAATTTTTTATTTTAATAAAAATTAAGTAAATTTAGATTAACTAATAATTTTACGTTTGACGATGAATGAGGAGAGCGGGTCAACACAACGGTTGGGGAATGTGTTATATTTCATTATAAAAAAAATTGAAAAAAAGGTAATTCAAAAAATTAATTGAAAAAATAGTTAAAAATTAATTTAAAAATTGGATGAATTGGTCCATAAAACTAGTACTAATAGTTAATTTTGTAATAAATTTTTTTATTACGAATCTTTTTAAAAAAAAATAAATTATTTGATAAAAAATTTATTTTTCCAAAAATATTATAATTTAAAAAAAGAAAAAAAATTACTTGAAAAAAATTATTTTTCAAAAAATATTATAATTTTAAAAAATATCTTTGAAAAAAAAACGAAAAAAAAAATTAGTTGAAAAAATTAATTTTAAAAAAAATTATTTGAAAAATTAATTTATTTTCTGAAAAATATTATAGTTTTAAAAAAATCAAGTTTCATTTAAAAATTGGATGAATTGGTACCTAAAACTTTTATTCCATAAATACCTTTATAATTAACACTTAATTAACTTAAAATTTAACAGAAAGACCAATTTATCCAAATTAGCAAACATTGAGGACCAATAAACTAAAAAAAAGATTAGGGACCAATTCATCCAAAGTAGCAAACATTGGGGACCATTTATGCCAATTTGCCTAAGTTAAATAAGTTATTTAAAGTTAAATAAGTTGTACGAGTTTGGATACATTGATATATAAGAACTTAAATAGAGAAAAAATAAAACATAATTTAAAAATTGTTGTATTTTTTTTAGAATAGTTATTTTCATAAGCTCTCTCAAATGCGTAAAAATATTTATTTTTTAGAATAAGCTAAAAAAAAGTTGTTGATAAGCTCTCGTAAATGGGTCACTAGCCCGTGGATACAGCGGCCTCTTGATCTCAAATTTTGCATAATCACATTTTTTTTATATTTTTTAAAATTACTATTCGGTCTCTTGAAATTACATGTTTCGTGATTAATTGTTCATTCTGACTCAGCTACAATATATGTAAATAACATGATACAATACTCTAAAATAAGCTCCTAACTACCCACATATATCGAACACATGACACCTGCAGGCTAGAGCACAGGAACAAGGTTTGCCCAATGCGCACTTCGGTAGCGGGGTTACCCTCGTTATCCAAAAACAAAAAAAACAAATGACACTTGCACTAAAATAAAACTTCATACGTTATTAGAATGCGAAATAAATAAACTCTTCTCGGTGAACACATGACTAAAAATAATCGGTTAATTAAACCAAATTAAGTTCTACAATAACGTTTACATTCGCAAAAGGTTTTAGGTGCGGAACCCACGCAACGTGCTGAAACAAACAAAAACTTCTGACCGAGATAAGCTATGCAGGTGGCATCGCATGCACCAGCTACTTGTAGAGGGCAAGGCCTAAAATCTTCATATGTGCAGATCTTGCCCCAAACCAACCCATCTGAACACAACAATAACAAATTAATTAGAAGCTACTTATCATCATTAAAACTATATGTTATATAATATTCTTCTGTAAAGAGAATGTATTATTTATATAAGAATAATATATTGATTTTCAGAAATGAATAAAAGAATTACCTGATGCAAGGGTGACGAGTGCGATGACTAACAAGACTGAATGGAAAAGCTTGGCCATGGAATATAAATTGTTTTTTTTTTTTGTCACTTCTTGATAATGATTTGGTTAAATAATAATTTGGGGATCTATATAAAGGTAAGAATAATGTATTATACCTCGGATTTGGTATCCGATTAATGTATTTGCGAAATATGCCAATCATGATTTCCGAATACATGCTCTCTTTTCAATTAATCAATTAAAGATTATAATGTATTATGCCTCGGATTTGGTATCCGATTAATGTATTTGCCAAATATGCCAATCATGATTCCGAATACATGATCTCTTTTCAATTAATCAATTAAAGATTTTAATTGTCTAAAGGGTTTAGGGTTGGTTAGATACAAAAAAAGAAATTATTTGGTAAGTTAATTATTTAATTGGTTCTATTTATAAGTTAATGGGAATAAAACTATTTTTCATACAAAAAAAAATATTTTGTAAATGATAATGAGTATGATTCTTTTTTAAATATTTAAAAAAAAATTGTAAATTATTTTATTTTTATAAAAAAGGGCCGTAAATTTAAAAAATTTATATGTTTAAGAACTTTTTGCTTTAATATTTTTTATTTATTTACAATAATAATCAAATATAACTTTAAAATAAAAAAATATTGTAATTATATTAAAATGTTTTAGAAAATAACTAAAAATATAAATTTAATAATTATAATAATAGTTTTTGTAACACACTAAAATTTTCAATATAAAATACATTGCATATTTATTCATGCATGTTATCAAGTGTTTTAGTTTTGTAAGTCGCACCCTAGAAATTTAAAGAAAATTAAAGCATCTATCATATTTGTCATTAATAAATCATTTTTTGTTATGTAAATTTATTTTGAACTTTGAATGTATTTATTTATATCATATTATGATTATATTGTTTATTATTGAGATAGAAATCATGTTAGAATTATGAGATAAGAATAATATTTATTTATTTTGAATTTTCTAAACCTATTAGGATTCATAAAATGATATAATATTTATTATTGTATTAAGTTATTAGGAGAAAATTTTCTATTATGTTTTATGATTAAAATAGATATTTTATACGTGATATTCACGTTTTAGGATCAATTTTAATTGTTTTAATATCCTAATTCAACTATGATTGAATCTCTTAAGTAGTAAGTGATATAATAAATTCTATAAAAGATAAAAGGACGAAAATAATTATGGATAAAATATATTTGATACCTTTTATGATTAGGTATCTTTAGATAATTTATTCAAAGTCTATAAATACACTCTTAGTCGTCCATAATATAGTTTCACATGAGATTTTCAAAACTCTGTCAAGATACCTACGAACTCTTTCAAGAATTATTTACACGTCTTCCCGTTATCATATCATCGTGACAATTTAGGATCTCTTCCTAGTATATCTAGTATACTCTATTATTGTTTTAGAATTTTTCAAACATTCTAAGTATTTGTTTAAAATTGTTATTCGTAACCTGCCAGTTTTTTACAGAATGTTCATGAGCTTGATAGGAATATTGTTTTTCATGTTTTCTTTATGTTATTTTCGACCATGTTGAATTTTAATGGGATATAATATATGTTAGGTCATTCATGTTAAAAATATAGAATTTTTAGGATACGTTTACTATTTATCTGTTAATTTGTATCTTGTTGTGCTAAATTCTTTTGTCAACATGCATGTATATTGAAAAACAAAAGTTTTCATGTTGCTATTAAATGAATTCTTGATCATGATATGTTTTATTGTGATGTAATAGGTAATATGTTGTTAATATTAGAGATCTATAATGTAACGCCCCAAAATTTTCGATATAAAATGTCTTGCATATATATTCATGCATGTTATCAAGTGTTTTAGTTCTGTCAGTCGCGCCTTAGAAATTTAAATGAAAATTAAAGCATCTATCTTATTTGCATTGAATCATTTTTTATTATGTAAATTTATTTTGAACTTTGAATGTGTTTATTTATATCATATTATGGTTATATTGTTTATTGTTGAGATAAATAATGTTAGAATTATGAGACAAGAATAATATTTATTTTGAATTTCCTAAACCTACTAGGATTAATAAAAAAATATAATATTTTATATTGTATTAAGTTATTAGGAGATGAATTTTATATTATTTTTTTATGATTAAAATAAATATTTTATGTGTGATATACATGTTTTAGGGAAAAAAAATCTAGTTATATTTATCTCTATCCTAATTTATCTAAGATTGAATCTCTTATATGGTAAGTGATAGAATAAATTCTATATAAAATATATATGGACGAAAATGATTATAGATAAAATATATTTGATACCTTATATGATTAGAAATCTTTAGATAATGTTTCCTAGGCTTATAAATATCCTTTAGTCGCTCATAATATAGCATCCCATAAAATTTTCGAAAAATCTGCAAGCATATCTGCGAACTGTTTCAAGAATTATTTACAGATCTTACCGTCGTCATATCGTTGTGAAGATTTAGGATCATCTTCCTCGGTATGTTTAGTATACTATATTATTTTTCTAGAATTTTACAAGCATGATAAGTATTTGTTTACAATTGTTCTTCGTAACCTGCAAGTTTCTGACAACGTGTTCATGATCTTGAAAGGAAAATTGTTTTTCATGTTTTCTTTACATTGTTTTCGACCAGTTTTAATTTTAATAGGATATACTACATGTAAGGTCATTCATGTTAAAAGTATATAATTTTTATGATACGTTTACTATTTGTTTGTTAATTTATTTCTTGATGTGCCAGATTATTTTGTCAACATGCATGTAGATTGAAAAATAAAAGTTTTCAGGTTACTATTAAACGAACCATTGATCATGATAAGTTTTATTGTAATGGAATAGGTAATATGTTGTTCATGTTAGAGGTATATAATTTTTAGGACTAAACATTTACGATTTCATTAATTTATTTCATGAATTGACAAATTACTCAGAGCACGAATGAATCGTCAATAGAAATAAGTATGTTTTATATACCTAATTTTATTACTAGGTGAAACTATTAAAATTGCATTATGTTTAATATGCATTATTTGATTATTCTGATCTATGTATATTTATGAATTATTGATGCATGACATTCCATGTAGAGTCATTAAGATAAATTTCAATGTTTAGGATTGGCGCGCAGAAATTAAACATCTTGATATCCATTTCATTCGAGTCAAGGTTAAGGTGGGGAATGTCACCGTTTATCTTTATTATACATTGTGATCGATATTTCATGTGATTATGACAGGCATGAAAGGAAGGGTCGAAATTGGGCCCTAGGATCGAAATCGGATCCTGAAAGGAGAGGCAATGGTCGAAATCGGGCCATAGGTTCGAATTCGGATCCTCTATGAAAAATCGGTCAAAATCCGGCCATCAGTCGAAATCAGACTATTTGAAAAGTTCATGTGGTCTGTGTGGCCAATTACAAGTTCATGTGGTCTGTGTGGCCGAGTATCTCTTTGTATGATCTAATTTTCCATGTCTTATCGGTGTGATATATAATTCTGGTAAATGTGTACATCTCCCACTGAGTAGTCGTACTCATCCCTATCAATTTAACATTTTTCAGGAAATGGTTCGACCGATGCGTAGAGGTGTTGGTGGTGATGGTCACACGATGAAGGATTATGAAACTTATTATTGCATTAAACTAGTTTTTATCATGAACTATGCGTCTTCTTTCTGCTTTTTTTTTTAATTTTCGAGAACTAATAGTTGCGTTTGTTTTTATTTTTACTTAAGACTTCCGCTGAGTATGAAAATAAATTGAGTTTGGCAATGATTCTTTTCCATGAAAATATTTTGAAAGAATTGAAATATGCATGTTAAGTATGAAGTAGTGTCCCTAGTTAAGTTTTGAAAATTGGGGGTTATATACTCCCTCCGTCCCAATATTAATGTCCACTTTGTTTTTTGCACGGTTTTTAAGGAGAGTTGTTAGTTGTGAGTAGAGATGTATAAAGGTGTGGGTCCTACAAAAAAATTGTGTAATAATTTGCTAAAAAAGAAAACTGTACATTATATTTGGGACAGCCCAAAATGGAATACTGGACATTATAATTGGGACGGAGAGAGTATAATTTTTAGGAAAAACCTTTTATGATTTCATTAATTTATTTCATGAATTGTCAATAGAAATAAAATTGTGTATAATATACTTAAGATTATTACTATGTGAAATCGTTAAAAATGCATGTTTATAAGTAAATTATGTATAATATGCATTGTTTGATTATTATAATCTATTTGTATTTATGAATTTTTGAAATTGTTGGTGCATACATGACATTCTATGTAAAGTCATTAAGATAAATTTCCATGTATAGAATCGGCGCGCAAGACTTAAACATTGATATCCATTATTTTTCATTCACTCAAAAGGTTAAGGTGGGGTTTTTCTTTTATCCTTATTATACACTATACATTTTTTCTCATTCATTATTCAGTACAGGCAGAGCCTTCGAGCTATTCACGCAGTAAAACCTTCGGGTTAGACCTCGGGCATTCACGTAGTAAAACCTTCGAGTTAAGCCTCTAGGCTTACATGTCTAATTTCTCATGTTAAATTCTTTATAGTTTATAGTTTGGATAATGTTTGACCTCACTGAGAAGTCGTACTCACCCCCTTATATTTTCACCTTTTCAGATCATGGTCCGGCAGATGCTTGAGGTAGCTCATGGTGATGGTCACACGGAAAATGAATTATGAAACTTCTTACATTACTAATTTAGTTTTATCATAAACTAAGTACTTTTTTTCCATTGCATTTTCCAAAAACTAGTAATCGCGTGTGCTTTTATTTTTTAAGACTTCCGCTGTTTATGAAGTTTCGCATTAAACCTTTCTTTTTATGAAAAGATTTACTTAAGTTATTTTCCAAATTAAATGTTGAGATAAAGTTTATGCATGTGGTGACGTCCCTTAAAAACTTATAAAAATTGGAACATAACAGTTTTTAATAAAATAATTAATTTTTATAAAAATAATTCTTTACCGGTGTTTTTTAAGTTATTATATTAAAAAACTGCATTTAGAAAAAAAAAGAATTAATTTGATTCTCAAATGGCCTAGACCTCACACACTCAAATAATTGGTGGGTATGAGAAAACTAATGCATGATTAGAGTTCATTTCCATCATAGGGTGCCTGTACCCGCGAACCAAACACCATATGTGTATATATTTTCTCTATCGTACCCATGATAGGGTTGGATACCCGCAAACCAAGCTGCCCATTGGTTTATTTGAGATGCTTCTTCACTATAAAAACTTTATATTTACCAAAAACCCCATCAACAATAAAATAAAACGTCGCTCCAATCCTCTAATTATATAAATCTAATGTTATGGGTTCAAATTCCACTGGAAATGTTATATGTATATGTCACTTTAGAATGATTTAACTCTCTTGTATAGTTTGCAGGTTATTGCATAGGAGCGAGGTTTACCTTGTGCGCACCAAATATAGCGGCTGCGGGTTCCTCATCATAAAAATAAAATAAAATAAAATAAAATAAAATAAAATAAATCTAATGTGGCTTACAATCATCTGCATAGCTTATATGCTATTACGCAAGAGCGAAATTTACACACTACGAACAACAGTTGTTGATTCACCCAACTATTCTTCTTGATATGACCCTTCTTTTTACAAAATGACACTCAACAATTTTAGAACTTACTTCTACAATTATAGTCTTATTTGGTTGTTTCATGTGCTTTGTCTGGGCAGTCATGAGGGTGGGGAGGGCTGGCGATTGCCCATGGGCGCATCAAATTTGAGGGCCCTAAACTTCCAAATTCGTATCAAATGTTGAAAAAATAGAATTTGAACCTCAGACTTCTTAAGAATTTATATGTATTATTTCTATTAATTGAAATATTTTATTGTGTTATTATTTATATAAATAATAGAATATTTAACATTTGAGAGCTTCGTGTTTCTAGTTGGGGCCCAAGTATTTTTGTTTCACAGAAATCCAATTTTTCTCAGGCCGGCCTTGTACTGTTTGACTAAGATTTTAAGGAATGGAGACCTTGATTTCTAATCTCTTTGTTTATTCCATTTTTATCATAATCAAAAGGACATAACGCCATCAGGAATATATACATATATATTTTGTATGCAACCATAAGTAAGTATGTCATCCTCAAAGTTAACACAGATACTAAAGAAAAGAAAAGATCACTTTTTATATAAAGAAAAAAAACTATTACCGCTATTGATTGATACTCCTTCCGTCCCACTAATCAAATTCCGTTGTTTTTTGACACGGGAATTTAGAAAGTCGGTGCAAAAGAGAAGGTGTAGGGTAAAAATATAAGGTGGTGGTGCTCATTTGTTTACAGTGATTGCAATTCACTCATTTCTTTCAATTTTTGGGATGAGACTTGTTTAGTGGGACAATTTGAAGTAGAAAAAGTGACTTGTTTAGTGAGTCGGAGGGTTTATTACCTCCAACCTGTTAAAAGTGGTTCATTTTCCTTTTTGCGTTGTTCCATTAAAAGTGTCTCATTTAAAAAATGCAAAGATTGTGTATACCAAATTTAACTTCTAAAAAATCAAATAATTTATACCACATAGCATAATTTTATCAATTCTCGTGGCGAAAAGAAATAAGCAGCAAATAGCGGAGAAAAGATAGTAATATTTAGGGGAATAATTGTTAAATAAATGGGAATAAAAATTCACATTCTATAGAAGAAAAGAAAAAAGACTTTTTATTAGAAAAAACTATTCGAGAAGAAAGAAATGATCACTATTTATTAAAAGAATTATTCAAGAGTAAGAAAATATAAGGATTCCTCATGTTCGAATCATTAATTTTACCAATATGCCCAATTTACATAAAAAACGTTTATTAACTAGTCTATTTAGGGGTGTAAGTGGTTCCGCTCCGAACCGCGAAACCGATCGGACCGAACCGAACCAAACCGAAAAATGTGGTTTGGTTCGGTTTCGCGGTTTGGTTCGATTTATTTTTTTAGGAACCGTTTACATTCGGTTCGGTTCGCGGTTTCAAGAATTTTTTAACGGTTCGAACCGAACCAATGTCCTATTTTTTAATTTTTTTTATTTAATATTTGTCTTTCTTATATGAGAATATCGTTGGATTTAGATATTAGATATAAGTTAAGATCAATTCTAATCTATACAAAGGAAAAGAAAGGAGTAACAACTCTATACTTATGAGTTCGGAATGAGTGACATCCTATAAACTATTATTTTTGCATTATTTAGAATTTAAAAAATAAAAAATAAATAAAAAGATGAACCGATGAACCGAACCGAACCAAACCATTTATAAGCGGTTCAGTTTGGTTCGGTTCCGATATTTTGAAACACATCGAACCGAACCGAACCATTTCTATGTGGTCGGTTCGGTTCCTAAAATACATAAAAAATCGAACCAAACCGAAACGTTACACCCCTAATTGTAGTTAGGCATATATGAATCAATCAATAAATATTAAAAAAGATGCACCACCAATAGGAAATCGAATATGATACCAATAAACGGGTTATCGCATTCTACAAAGACTTGTTGTCCTCCTTGCATGTCACATTTTATAAGGTGTTGATATGTGGCCCATCATAATTAATTTTAATTTAATTATTTAATAAAAATGTATTTCCACATGTCAAATGATTTTTAGAAGTAACATAGAGTAAAGTATAATTATGGGCAGTGGCGTAGCCAGGTTTTTCGTTTAGTGGGGGCCAACTATCGAAGAGTTTGTGCAGAGGCAGAACATAATTTATAGATGGGGGGCGAGATTTATCGGGGGTTCGGGGGCGGAGCCCCCGAATTTTTTTTTAGAGAAAAGATAATATAACAATGAGTATAACATATACAAATGATAAAATAATGAGTCTAAAATGATATCTAACATTAACAACATATTACCTATTCCATCACTATAAAATTTATCATGATCAATAATTTATTTAATAGTAACCTGAAAACTTTTATTTTTAAATCTACATGCATGCTGACAAAATAATCTGGCACAATAATTGTGAAAGTTTATCATTTGTGAAGGACTACCTCAACAATAATTGTTAATGTTGCTAATGTTTTTTGGTATAATTTTACTTATTCGAAAATGTAAAATAAAAAAATAACTTTTATATTATATTAGAAAATTGTTAAACGACAAAAAAGAAAAAAATATATTTTTCTTATGTTGTCAATCAAGAAAAAATAAAATGAAAATTTGTTTTTTCTTATTTTTCAGCCAATAAAAATTTTCCACATTTTTTATTTAGAATAGTTCAAATTCTCGATCAAATTAATGAAAATTGACCCATACTTGTTATTCTATTCAAAGAAAAATCGAAATTTCTTAAATTCACACTTAAATTTTACCAATCTCATAGCCAAAGTATATTTTTCTTATGTTGTCAGTCAAAAAAAAAAATGAAAATTTGTAGACATCAAGGATTAATGCCTTAACCTCCATTACACAAGACTTCATAAAGGCACCATTACAACTCTACCACTTCTTCACAAGCGTAAAAATGGTAGTGCGAATTTTATTTGAAATCTCAGTGGGGGCAATGGCCCCCACTGCCCCCTAGCTGTCTACGCCACTGATTATGGGACACAAAAGTTTATCGATCACATTCTATTAAAGAAAAGAAAAGGAAAGTTTCACTTTTTATTAAAAAAATTAAATATTCGAGAAGAAAGAAAATATCACAATTTATTAAATGAATTATTCAATAAAGATAGATGAAAACATATAGAGGATTGAAGGAATGAGATGGCGTAGCAGTGAAGGTCGGTAGTCCGGGACCTAAAGATCATGGGTTCAAATCTTACTTGATGTCAAATCTCGTGTGTTAGGCTTCGTATTTTCTGACAGGACTATAAGTGCTGCATGCCTTTGGGTCTTCTTTTGTCTCCCTATACTTATTCGTTCTGGGGAGTTTCCTTTTCAAGGTAACTTTGCACGTATATGATAGATCTCTTTTTGGTTTTCTTTTTAATGGTGGATGTTGAATTTTTGGGTTGTGGTGTTGAAGATGGAAAAGGTTTCAGAGTTGCAGAGTTTGTCTTTATTTCTCAGTTTTTGAGAGAAAATCGATTCTCATTCTTTAAAGTGGTATTTGTCCGATTTTGGTCCTCAAGTGTGATAGAGTCTGATTTTGGATCCTTAACTTTATATAATGTTCGATTTTGGTCTTTAATATGATAATGATCGATTTTAGTCTTATAATTTTATAATGTATTAGATTTTGGTCCATTAGTTTTACAAAGTGTTCGATTTGGGTTCTCATATGGAAATTGTCAAAAATATAAAAAGCCCGTGAATTTCACACTTGTCGAATGACAAAATAAGCTATTTTGTAAAGTTTCATAACAAAACAACGAACATTTTATTATTAAAACAAGTTCAATTTTAGTTCTGCAATGTAGTTTCTTATTGTTTTTTGGTCTTATAGTTTCAAAAGTGTTCATTTTTTTTGTCCCGGAACTTGATAAAATGTCTTATTTTGGTCATGCAACGAAAAGTGTAGTTTATGTGTCTTTTTTTGTTTAACATTTTTTATCGGAAAACCGAAATAATTTACTTTGTAGAGCTATATGACCAAAATTGAACACATTATAAAATTATATGATCAAAATCGAAGACTGCTATTTTAGAAAATCGGACACTATATAAAATTATGGGACCAAATTATACACTGTCACATTAGAGGATCATAATCTATTAAGAAAAAGAAGCTATTTTTGGATTTTTTTTTAAACTAATGGATTAAAATTGGACAATTATAATAAAGGATAAAAATTGATATTTCAAATATAATCTAATATTAATTTTTTTTATTTTTTATTATTATTGTTTATTAACGAAAAGGACCAAAATTGGACAAATTTAATCAAATTTATAAAACAGATTAAAAATGAACAATTTCTCAAATTAACGAACTAAAATTAAACTCGATCAAAGTAACGGGCCAAAAATGATTTTTTCGGCACCATCCATTATCTTGCATTACCTAGAGGCTAGAGATCGAATATCTCGAATCAAACGATCAAAATCAGCATAAGACGTCCCACCTTCTTCAACACTTTCTCGAGCTAATTCCGCCAAATCTTTTGCCCTCTGCAGCAACTCCTCTCTCCCGCCCTCCATCACATCCCTCACCATCATCTCAACCGTGGCTCTATCACACCTATCTTTCATATCCCGCCCGACCTTCCAAACCTCACCGATAAACCTGCTATTCACTTGCTGGTCGCCAAAACGAGGCCAGCATATCATAGGCACACCAGCAACCACGCTCTCGAGAGTCGAATTCCATCCACCGTGCGTTAGAAAACCGCCAACAGCAGGATGCTGCAGCACCTCCTCCTGCGGCGCCCACCCTACAACAAGCCCTCTCTGTTCCACACCCTCGGAAGCTTCTGGATGAATCCCACCGGATTCCGGCCTTATAACCCACAAGAAGCGCTTCCCGCTGCTGACTAGTCCGTGCAAAATCTCTCTCTGTTCTTCCTCTGTCACCTGCACGATGCTCCCGAAACTTGCGTAGATTACGGAGTTTGAGGGCTGTTCGTCTAGCCACTTTAAGCAGCTCCTGTCCTCTTCCCACAGGCTGGTTGATGAGTTTGGATGGTTTGCGGAGGCTAGTCTTGTTTTCAAGTGAGCGTGTAGAGGCCCTATAGCGTAGAGGTTTGGGATATGGTTCCGGATTTGTTTGAGTGTGGCGGCTTCGAGATGATCGAATGTGTTGAGAATTAGGCCTCTTGCTCGAGGGGTTTGCAGAGTCTCATGCATAATCGCTTGCATTGATTTTGAATTCAATCTCGAGCGGTTGCAGCTGGGGAGGTCGCGGCATCTAAGAATTCCCTCCATGCCTCTTATGTTGAGAATTGGCGAATCCAAGTCGTCACCTGCGGGTTTCTCTCGTCATAGTAAAAGCATCTAAAAGTTTGTATTAATCTTGAACTATAGTTCTAACATACTCCCTCCATCCCGCTATTATTGTCTTACATTCTTAATCGGATTGTTCCCTAGTACTCCTTTCCTAAAATGACAAAATCAATTTTTAAATTTAAAATGAAGTGGGTCCTCCTTATTTACTATTCACCCACACATTTTTATTTATACTATCTCTCTTCAAAAAATTAAATTCCTCTCTCAAACAATTTCGTTCCGCTCTAAACTCATAAATTTATGGTTTTTAACTTTTTGAAAACATTAGATTAAATACATTATAAAAAGAAAAACAGTAAAAAAATATCGATTGTCTCTCTTTCTTAATACAATTAAAATTCATAAAATATACACTTAAATAAAGTTTCTTAATCTCCATGCTGAAAACAAGGGGGACAGTAATAGTGGGACGGAGGAGGGAGTATAAGTTTTTACCCAAGTCTAGAATTGGATGTTTGGAAACTTTTAGTAATAGAAAAAAATATATCGATTTTACGAACGTGAATTGAAACACATCCCACCTTGATTAAAATGTTCGAGTAGATGCATTTATGATATCATTTTATACACGTGATAATAGATGAAATAGTTCGAGGATAACATATAAATGAACTTACTATTGAAGGGGAGTTGATGAGATTTGATGAGATCGGGCAAGGAGAAATAAGTCCAGAAAGCACATGCACTCAAAGTCCGCATATACAAAACTGGAACGCCCTTTTCCTCAGCAACTTGTAGCACGAAGCTCAGAATCCCATCACAAATCACACAATCCACACGTCCATCATCTTCATCGAGAAGGTCTCTGAGAAATGGCTGCGCCGTAGCCCGCAGTGAATCTAACCAGTCCTTCACATCGAAAGAGCCGGGATGGAGGTCCTCTTGGGACCCATCGGGAATAAGCCGGAGACTGAATGAGCTCCGGCTGAGACGTGATGTGACATCGGAGTGTTGGGAGAGGCGGCGGTGGATGTAATTTGGGATGAGGAAGGTAACGTGAAAGCCCGCGGTGGAGGAAAGGAGGTCGGCGAGCTTGAGCATGGAGCTTATGTGGCCCTGCGCCGGCGCCGGGAAGAAGAGTACGTGACATGGAGAGATTGCAGCTTCCATTGTAGTAATTTTACAAGAGATGCTCTTTTTGACGCCTTTATATTAATGGAGAGATTGCAGCTTCCGTAGTCGTTACGGAAAGACTCAAAGGTGAAGATGTGGTTTCTTAGTCTTTTAGTAGGAAAGATCGTCGATTTTGAACATTGATTGTTTGTATTGTGTACCAACTCCCACGTTATTTTGAATGTTATAAAAGGTACAAAATATAATAACAAGAAAAACTTCTACAAGAAAAATATACTCCCTCCGTGCCAATTATCTTGTTCAGTTGTTTTTTGCACAGTTTTTAAGGATGGTTATTAATTGGGTGTAGAAACGTGTAAAGTCGTGGGTCCCACAAAAAAGTTTTGTATAGTAATTTATCATATTTCGAAAGTGGACAATGTATTTGGGACCTCTAAAAAAAAAGAAAGTAGACAACCTAGTTGGGATGGAGGGAATACTAATAGTAACATTACAAATTGCTTATTCTTTGGAAGAAAGTGTATATAGTATATACAGTTAAACCTCGATAAAGTAATATTCGATAGAGTAATAATCTCTCTTAGATAATATTTTTTTTTCAATCCCGATATAGGTTAATGCATTAAAATAATGTTCGATAAAGTAATAACCTCGTTAAATGAATAATTTCTTCCGGTCCCAAGGTTTTTACTTTATCGAGGTTTAACTGTACATCATTCTTTAAAGAACGAACATCAGGAAAACACAAAGAAACAAACAAAAAGGTGTCCATTTAACCATTTTATTATAGAAATTCACCATTTACTAGTTTGGATAAATCTACAATTTTATCTTTTGTTAATTACGCAAAAATTTCATGCTAAGAACCGCTCCTCTCATCCCAAAATATTCGAAATTCTTTTAAGGTTTAGTGATCTCTATAAAGATATAATTGTAAAATCAATTCAAAAGGCTGAATATATAATTTGTACCATGCCAACATTTGAGGTGGGGGAGAAGTAATTCTACCCTATAGCAACAAAAGAGCGGACGTTATAGCTTTAGACATGAATTAACTCTACTAATATTTTATGTTGTTGCAACACTACGCATAGTTAAGGTTTTATTATGAAATTATTTTAATAATATTCTTCCTCCGTCCCACAAATAATGTCACTCTTTCGGTTTCGGAACGTCCCAAAAATAATGCCTTCTTTCCGAAAATAGCAAATTACTACACAACCAACCACTAATTTTTATGGATTGCACCAGCTTTACTCACAACCAACCACTCTTCTTAAATCCCGTTCCGAAAAGATAAATAACATTATTTATGGGACGGAGGGAGTATATGGTAAGAAAATGTGAATCTCAGTAATTGTTCAATATATATAATATGTATATATAATTGTTCAATATATATAATATGCTACATCGATTTAATATTGAACATGTTGTATGAAGATATAATTCTCTCATCTTATAAGTACTTTTAGTTAAGGAGACTGGTTTAATTTTATATGGTATCAAAGCAGACTCAATTTGCAAGATGATATTTGTTTGGTCCATATTAGTTAAAAAGAAAATTCATGGACAAATTAGAAATGTCACTTTCCCTGATAAATGGATATACAAGTCCGAGAAAAAAAAATGATTTTCACGAGTCTAATTAAACTCTCAAATTTGAATAAAAAGATTATCCTTTCAAGAGATATAATTATGTCGCATTCTTACGGGGGGAGAACTTTGTAAAAGGGTGTAACATGTGATAATGAGGTTCGATACTGCAAAATGGGAACTCATTTCCTTTGCAATGTTATACTCCCTCCGTACTGCTAAAATTGTCTTACTTTTCATTTTAGATTGTCCTGCTAAAGTTGTCTTCGTCCTAAAATGAAAGAAGGATGTGACGTTTTTGTAAATATAGAGTGTCCATTTCAATCTAATTAAAACAAATGACCCCACATCTAACTACACAACTATTCATTTCTATTCACTTTCTTAATCTCCATGTCGGAACCTATTAAGACAACTTTAGTGGGACGTAGGGAGTAGTATTTTTAAAAACTACTCCCTCCGTCTTGCTATTAGCGGCTCATTTCTTTTCGGCACGGTTATTAAGAAAATAGATGATAAAGTATGAGAGAAGTAATTGATAAAGTAGAAAAGAAAAAATAGATGATAAAGTATGAGAGAAGTAGTTGATAAAATAGGAAAGAGAAGATGAGTGAGATAATGAGAGAGAAGATGATAAAGTAAGAGAGAGAAGATAAATGAGATAATAGTAAATTAAATGATAAAATATGAGAGAGAAGATGATAAAGTAAGGCCCCGCTTGGTTGGGGAAAAGGAATGGAATGAGGAATGAAATGGAAGGAATCATTCCATTCTCGATGTTTGTTTCGTTAAATTTCGAGATGGAATGGAATCGGATTCCCCCCTTCATCCCCCTCTTGGGGACTTTCTTCAAACCCCTCAAAATTGGGGGTTGAGATTTTGATTCCCCTCTCCTCACTCCCCTACTTCTTCTTCCCCCAAATTATCTTCCCAAAAAAATTTCATAATCCAAAAAATTTCAAAATTCGTCACCCTGCTTTGCTCTCCCCGCCGTCACCCCGCCGCCCATCTCGCCGCCGCGCCGTCTTGCCGCCGCGCCCGTCTCTCGCCGTCGTCACCCCGCCGCTCGCCCGCCGCAGCGCCCATCTCGCCCGCCGTGGGGGAGTGCGATTTGCCGTCAAAGTTGTCGTAGACGGTGAATGCGCGGAAGAAGTAGCGGCCCTCGGCTGCGGCGGTCGGGATGGAGTAGCAATTCTTCTTGCCGTTGGCGATGGGGAAGTAACGGAGCGTCTTCTCTTCTTTGGTGGATGAAGCGGAGGGGCTCGGAGACGACGGAGGTGGAGCCGCCGGAGTAGAAGCGGTCGGAGAGCCACACGGTGTGGAAGGCGTCAGTGGAGTTGACCGGTCCGCCGCAGTCAATGTGCAAACTGTATTTTCGATTTTGAACTTGTATTCGAATTTCTTTCGCTTACGTATTCGGATTTGCTTCGTATTTTCGATTTTGAACTTGTTGGATATGTAGAAGTGGGCTTCTCGATTTTGAACTTGTTGGGATCATGAAACTTGCTGACTTTTCGATTGTTGCTGGGCTTTGTCTTAATTTTGAGCTTCTCGATCCACCCTTAATTGTGGATTTGTTGCTCGAATTATGTTCTGTGGTGGATTTTGTAGATTTGTTGCTCGAATTTGTTGCTCAATTTTGAACTTGTTGTGGATTCTGTGGTGGATTCTGTGCTCTGAATTATGCTCTGAATTTGTTGCTCTGAATTTTGAGAATCGATTTTGTTGCTCGATTTCTGGATTGAAATCAAGTTCTGAATTATGCTCGATTTTGTTGCTCTGAATTATGCTCGATTTTGTTACTCATGAACTTGATTCCATTCCTTACGTTAAACCAAACAGGGAATGGAATCAAGTTCATTCCTTCAGCAAATCAAACAGGTGATTCAGGTATCATTCCTTTCATTCCATTCCTTCAGGTTTGATTCCTGATTTCGATTTCATTCCTTTCTTTAAACCAATCGGGGCCTAAGAGAGTTGGTATTAAAATAATTTACTAAATTTGGAATGAGCCACTTTTAGCGGGGCATCTTAATTAGGAAAGTGAGTTGGTAATAACGAAACGGAATGAGTAATGTATTGTGCACAGTTCTTGTACAAGTTATTGGTTTCATCTTCCTTTATTCAAATCTGAACCTATTTTTGACACGTTTGGATGAAATAATGAAGAACTAATTAGAAATATCTCAAACGAATGAGATTTCATGTTCGAAAAACTTGTCTTTAACTATATTGAGAATTGGGACGGGAATTCGATCCCATTTTTTCTTCTACTAAACGTGGTGGGCAAGTACGTTAGACCAATTCCCAAAACTCAAATGCACTTGGGCATTACGTATTCTTCGGTCAAAAAATAGGTTTACTTTAATAATTAACAGTTGAAAGTAGCAAGATATTATAAATAAAAAATCTTTGAAGATAGCGAAATTGATAGTATATAATAATCTGAGCTTCCAAGATAGCGAAATTGATATATTCCGATCTATTAGGTTACGTACATACACTCTGTGCTTAGTAATATATTTCGAGTTTCGAAAACACTTCGAAACAAAATTTAAATATTAGTCTATCACTATCTAAAATTATAAATATAGTCGTGAAAGTACAATTTATAGCAGATAAATGATTGGGCGAAAAAGTTATCAGAGCCCTCAACATGTTTTTTTTTAAATAATAATAATAATGAAGGCCTCAACATCTAAAAAAAATTATTGAGGGTCGATGCATCGGTCATGAGATTGATGCCCACATGGAGAGGCCTATTCATTATTTTATTATTTATTTTTTTTTTTAAAAAAAACATGTCCCTATCGTCTCCTGACCACTTTTTCGCTCAATCATTATGTATGTCATAAAATGTAGTTTCATTGCTATATTTGTGTTTTTAGATAGTAATAGACTAATATAGTGTTTCACTTAAATTATTTGGCTAAGACTAAAAATGTCTCTTTTCCATTTGTACGAAGTTACGGATGAAATAGGCCAATAAGAAAAATGTAAAGTTGAAATTCATAATACAGGGCCTAACACATGACTTCTTTATGTTTGGTTAGTAAAATAAAAATGAAGATAAATACTACATATATTTTCAAAATGCCCTTTTTGTGACAATAGAGACTTGTTAGTCGAGATGTGAAATGAGAGAATGTGACTTTTATGTGCTAACTTACTAAAATATAAAATTGTACATTATATTAAATTAATTATATATAACATACTCAATTTATAATTGGTAACATTTGAAACTATAAACTTGTAATACAAAAAGACTTCTTGTCCATTTCCCTTTTGGCCAATTATTACTGATAACTTTTTGTAGGATTCATAACTTTGCACAATTAAGAATTCTTCTTAAAAATCGCACCCTCATTAAAAGGGACAAGAATTTTGAGACAAAGTGAGTACTATTTATTTCTCTGTTCCACTCCATTAATCTTTTTTTCTCCACGAAGATTAAGAAAGTTATTAGTTATAAAATAGTATAAAATAATTAGGTCCACCATAATATGTTAAATTATTATTTTAAATTGAAAATGAAAAATATATTAATTAATTGAGCCAATCAAAGAAGAAAAAGTGGATTAATGGAATGAATGGAAATAATATAATTTATGTTATTGGGGTCCATAGCCTAAACGGCCAACAAAAATTGCTTCTATCAACTCTGAATAGTCTCATTCCATCACCATGTTAACGAAATTTAACTCTTCTATACCAGCAAGTTAGGCACGTTGATAGGGATTAACACTACTCCATTCGTTCCATTATTAGTGACAACTTTCTTTTCAGCACGCGAATTAAGAAACTATGTAATAAAGTACGAGAGGAGTAGATAATAAAGTAAGAGAGAAAAAATAAGTGTAATAATGAGAGAGTAGAAAAGAAAATGAGTGAGATAATGATAATAAATGATAAAGTAATAAAGTTGAGATGATAAAGTAGAAGAGAGAAATAAGTATAATAATGAGAATAGATGATTATGAGAGATGAGATGATAAAGTAAGAGAGAGATGGTAACCTTTTACCAATTTGGGACGTTGTCACTTATAGTGGGACGACCAAATTGGGAAAGATTGTCACTAATAATGGAACGGATGGAGTACTATTCAAGGCGGTGAGGATCTTCTGTTCCAATTTTTGGTGTTCTAATACATATCCCACCAATGAAGTACGTGGCGACATGTGTACTTTTAATTCAACAAAATCATTAATCAAGATAACTAATTTAATTTGACTATATATACAACTATAGTAAAAAGACACATGTCACCATCTTATTGATGGGACATATATCGGGACACCAAAAAGGTATAAAGGATCCGTAGTGTATTATTCAAGGGCCCAGTGTGCTAGAATGTTGAATTTTACGAAAAATCCTAGCCATCACTCAAATAATGTTCGTTAATTGGAAAGTTATGAAATAAAAAATCAAAATTATTCTACTCTCAAGGGTGTTTAGTTTTTCTGTGACGGTTTACGTGCAACCAATTAATCATCATTATGTTTGCCAAAAAGTGTACTTTCATTGCTTTATTTATATTTTTAGATGGTGTTAGGCTAATATAGTGTTTAACTTAAACTACTTGACTAAATGTGTATATCAACACGAAGGGAAAATTCAATTGTTCTCTTATGGGTGAACACCTGGCTCAAATTTATATTTTAATTGACCTATTTCATCCCTTATTTAATACAGCCGAAATTAATTTACAACGGGAAAGCACTTACAGAACAGCAAATGTATATTTAATTAGTTTATCATTTAAAGATAATGTCTTATTTTAAATTTTCATTGCTTACTTACAAATTATGTTTTTCATTACAATAGTTTAAAAAGACTGGCGACCAAGAAACGAATAAAAATGTGTGAAGGCCAACGAGGACCAAACGAACAGAAATTTATACAAAATGTGTAAAGGCCAACAAGGACCAGACGAACAGAAATTTATACTTGAATTGGGCTGGCGACCAAGAAACGAATAAAAATGTGTCAAGGCCCAACGTATACCAGACGATCAGAAATTTTTACTTGAATTGGGCAGGGGCCGCGCGAACGCAGGCCCCCTCTAGCACAAATTATGACGTAGGCTCAGCTACTTGGGCCGACCTTAGACGGGCGCCCCTTCCAAGTGCAATGGAGGTCGCCAATCTAGGCCATGGACCTTCATGATCATCCATAGACCCCGTCCAGGTAAGTATGTATCTCAGGGCTACTTGCCCCATTTTTATAATCAAAGCTCTCCCCCGAACTTCCCTTCTACCACCGATGTGGGACGAACTATAGTTGCCTACAATATCGAAAGCCAAAATTACACAAACCAGCAAAAGTCCTAAGACTATACTTATCGGTGTATGATTTTTATGGTCAGCCGGCTGACATGTATTTTCATGAATTAAAAAAAATACAATCAAAGGAGAGAGATTGAACCAACCGTGTCCTCCTCAAGGCCTCTTGGCAGACAGATGTTCTTCACTTTTATGGCCATTGAGATGATAACATTTGTCACTATCCCATTGGTCACAAGATATTAATTTTATTCTAAATTCAATTTGATTATATCTTTTAAAGTAAATATTAAAAAAAATAAAAATTATACCAAAATTCATGATTTTTCCACCGTTATAAATAGACACCAATATTGATATATTTCTCCACATTCTAAAATTATCTCATTTTCTCTCCAAATTTTTAACTACTCTTCAACTCTTTCACTATGGATCTCTATAACAACTTGTATAATTCTCAAAATTTACCACACTCCAATGATTATTACCCTAGTTTCGATGATTTTCCTAACTCGGGCAAATTTGAATCGCAAGATATTGGGTTGGAATCACAGTTTCCTGATAATCCTATTCAAAACACCCCCTCAAACCTCCTTTGAAACTACTCATCATGAAAAATCTCTCAACACTAAAAACAATGCATAAGGCTGGAAATCTGAGAAGATTTGGCATTAATGGAAACCTAAAGAAGATATGGCATTAAGTTCTGCATAGTATCATGTAAGTGGAGATCCAATGGTAGACAAGAATCAAAATGATGCCGCATTATGGAAAAAGGTTTGGGCGCTTTATGAACGAGCTTGAAAGCAAAATCTAGGATTGGGTGAAGAAAGGTCAAGCGAGTCGTTGAGACAGCGTTGCAGACGCATTAATGCAAATGTGATGAAATGGATTTGTGTATATAGGGCAGCATACAGTCGTAGAAGGAGCGGAATGTCGAATGATGACATTGAGCAAGAAGCGCAACTATCGTACGGGAAAACCAAGTTTACTCACCTTGAGGTATATCAAAAGGTTATGAGTACTTATCCGAAATGGGGGTTGAAATTAAAGTCAACTAGTTTTACACACCAAAGAGAACCACGAGATGAAGACAGTGTCGGAGAAAGTCGTGCTAGCTCGAAAAGAACAAGGACCGATGAAAAAGGCGATCCTCCAACGGACTCCACTCCAGAAACTCATGTGAGTGATGCTTCAACATTTCGTCGCCCAATGGGGAGAGACAAGGCCAAGGCTGCGGCAAAAAAGAAAGGAAAAGGAGTGGCATCTTCGTCTTCGTCTTCTATAACACCTGATGATTTCATTGTTGAAATTCGTGAACTGAGGATCACGCGTGACAAAGAGCTTCAGAAGCGTGACTTGGATCGTGAGGCACGTAAAGAAGAGATGGCCCAGAAGATGAAGACATTTACGTTGAATACACTGCTGAATAAAACTGCATTAACTCCAGAAGAAGAGCAACTGAAATTGCGTCTGTTGTATGAATTATTTTAGGATATCCAAGTTTATGAGTGTGTTGTTTAAGTATGCATGTTTTTAATATTTTCTTCAAGAGTTGTGTGTTTGTTTATAGTTTGTTTTATGTAATATCGGTTTGGATATTGTCTAGTAGCTATTATATTGGACTTGTGTGTTGTAATATATTTTCACTATCAATGAATTTTATGGTGTGTAATAGTATACATTTTTTCTTTTAAAGCATTCAACGCATTAATTCACTAAGCATTTAAAGCATCCACTTTTAATACAGATACATTATTACTTTGAATGATTTCTCATCAATATGTCAGATCAATTATTCTTCTCTCATCAATATGTCAAGATTGCATTATTCACTCAGTATTCAAAGCATCCACTTTGAATACAGATGGAAATGTCAGTTCCATTATTACTTTCATATCAATATGTCAGATGCATTATTCAAAATAGTGAACATGGAAATTCAAGCTATTATTCACGCATAGTGTGGAGTTATTGTAATTGAAGCTGTAAAGCAATAACAATTTGTCACATGCATGTGACAGTGTTCACATTCACGCATGATTTGGATCAATCAAAATCACACATGTTTTGGACACATGTCACCATTTTATTGGTGGGACATATATTGGGACACCAAAAACGGGATAGAGGATCCGTAGTGTATTCAAGGGTCCAGTGTGCTAGAATGTTGTATTTTACGAAAAATCCTAGCCATCACTCAAATAATGTTCTTTAATTGGAAAGTTAAGAAATAAAAAATCAAAAATATTCTACTCTGTAGGGTGTTTAGTTTTTCTGTAACGGTCTAACATTCAATCAATCAACCATCATTATGTCTGTCAAAAATATACTTTCATGACAATGTTTATGTTTTTAAATAGTGATGGACTAATATAATATTTAACTTAAAGTATTTGGCTAAGTTTATATATTAACATAAGGGAAAATTCAATTGTTCTCTTATGGGTGAACCTGGCTCAAATTTATATTTTAATTGACCTATTTCATCCCTTATTTAATACAGCCCAAATTAATTTACAACGGCAAAGCTCGTACAGATCAGCAAATGTATATTTAATTAGTTTATCATTTAAAGATGTCTTATTTTAATTGCTTTCTTACAAATCATGCTTGTTATTACAATAGTTTAAAAGGACAGGCGACCAAGAAACGAATAAAAATGTTGAAGGTCCAACAGAGACCAAACGAACAACTATTTAGACTTGAATTGGGCAGGGGCCGCGCGAACGCAAGCCCCCTCTGACACAAATTATGACGTAGGCTCGGCCACTTGGGCCGACCTTAGACAGGCGCCCCTCCCAAGTGCAATGGAGGTCGCCAATCTAGGCCATGGACCTTCATGATCATCCATCGACCCCGTCCAGGTAAGTATGTATAACAGGCTTACTTGCCCCATTTTTATAGTCAAAGCTCTCCTCCGAACTTCCCTTCTACCACCGATGTGGGACAAACTATAGTTGCCTACAGAATCGAAAGCCAATTTCAGGAGAATTTTAATCCACCTATCCTCGTATATTTTGTGTAATGTAACGACTATCAATATATGCACGTACAATGAAGCTCAAACATGATTCAATTCCTCGCTAGAGAGACAAGACAAGACTCGACTCTTTTCCTCCCCCATTTCCTCATCTGAATCTGCAGCATCGACGTGGCAGCCAGGAACTGCACCGGACTCAACACATCCAACACCAACTTCATCGTCTTCAGCCTCACGCAATCTGCCATCTTCTTCACATTCTCCAACCCCGCCAGCACCCCCTTCAGCGCCACCTCCACCATCCCATCCACCTGCCCCGCCGCCGCCACATCGCCTCTATTCCTCGCCAAGCTCTCCATTAATTATATAAGTGATTTTTTTCTTTCTTATGAGTAGTAATTTAATTATATTCCTCACTCTTGTTTGAGTAAGTGGGTGTTTGCAAAAGCTTAAATTATTCAACTTATAACTTAATTTAAGGAAAAACTGTTTTTGGGTGTTTTCAAGAGCTTAAATTCGGAAAAATTCTCTACATTTAAGTTGAATAAGAACCAACTTCTCCAACTTAATGGCATATTTGTAATTTCGGATAAGTTATGATTTGACATTTTACTTATAAATCACAAAATAAGCTACTACAGTATAAATTTTGTAAACACTATTTTTTCAACTTTTCTTCTTTTAAGCAGTTTTTGCAAACACACCCTAAATTCTCTAATAAGCCACTTTTACCAACTTCTCCTTAATTTAAGCACTTAAAAAAAGTTTAAGTTATTCTAAGAGATCAATCCCTTCCAAATATAAATAAATAAATAAATAAATAAGAACGGGTAGAGATTCTTGCTGCCAAAAGTACATTTTAATCCCACGTGATCTTCTATCCCATTTTATTGTGTCACATTCGTGTTCCACTGTCATTTTTAACTGTATGCATCTAGGTGCTTACGATTTGAATTATAGGGTTATCGTAAGCACCTAGGTACTTACAGTTAAAATGTGAGTGGGACACAAAAAAAGGGATAGAGGATCCGGATTGTATTTTAATGGATTGGGCTCTAGACTAATATTATTAGTTAATGGGCCAAGCAAGATCAATTGTGTTAACTAATGGGCCATTTGTAGCATTTTCTGATCTCGGAGTTTGAATTAATTGCTTCAACTCTTGTGCAATTGTCTTTTTATTGTTGAGATTGGGTTTCGGAGCATTATTTAATTAAGCTCAACTAAAAATGTACTCCCATTTCCTCATTAGTAATTATACACTTTTATTATATTTTAAGATATAGTATTGAGAATTATTACTAGAAATATCTTTTTTCTTTTTTCTTTATATAGGGGTGTAAATCAGTAAATGTGGAACTAAATGGTCAGAATAAGTTCTTATCATACCAGTGAAACTCAATTAAATTCCCATTTCATTAAATTGAAGAAAAAAAATCAATGACATTAGGTGGCATTTTTTTCATCCGAAGAATAAAGGCTCTCTCTCTCTAAAATTATTGGCAAAATTATCCTTTTATTAGTATGATGAAAGGCTGCTAAAGAGTGAAATGGTGGTCAGAATAACTTATTCTGAACATTTAGTATGAAAGGCTGCTAAAGAGTTAACATACCAGTGTTTATCTATGGTCAGAATAACTTATTTAGTAAATGTGCTTTATCTATGAAAGCACTGCTTTATATAATAATTACTCTCTCTCTCTCTAAAATTATTGGCAAAATCAGTAAATGTGGAACTAAATGGTCAGAATAAGTTGTCATCATACCAGTGAACTACTTTAACCACGCTTTCCATAGATAAAGCAGTTCTTCTTTGTCGCCATGGGATGGCCTAGCGGTCAAGGTGGGTGGCTCGGGACCGATAGGTCCTGGGTTCAATTCCCATCAAGACCGCTAGCTGTTGTCTGTCACCCTATCACATTAAGGGTGATTGAACATTTCTGTGTGGTTTGCGGTGCTGCGTCGAAGGTAGCGATTGCGGGTTCCATGAATAAAAAAAAAAAAGCAGTTCTTTTTTTAGTTGAAAGTAATTATTCAAAAACAGCACTGCTAATATACATCATACATGTGACCTTGTAGGACTAGGAATCTAGGATAAAAATAAAATACTCCCTCCTTCCCAGCCGACTTGTCTTGTTTGGTTTCGGCCCGAATATTTTGATGAGTGGATAGTTATGTGTAAAGGAGTAGGTGGTTGTGTTTAGAAAGTGAGAGTTTGTATAGTAATTATTTTTCTTTTAAGAAAACAATACAAGTCAGATAGGACGATTCGAAAAAGAATACAATACAAGTCAGACCCGATCAAAGGAGTACATTGATTACTTTTTACATATAGCCGTTTCACCCTTTTCGAATTGGCGTGTGATAATGACAAGATAGAGGATTAGATTTTTCAAATTTCAAACTTGTCTTACTCTCAACATACTACATGGTATTTGCAAACTCTTAAATTATTCAATTTCTAGCTTAATTTAAAGAAAAATTATTTTTAAGTGTTTTTAATAACTTAAATTCGTAAAAATTCTCTACATTTAAGTCAAATAAGTTGAAGTTGGTTAAGTTGGTTTTTACCAACTTTTCCAACTTAATGGCATATTTATAATTTCGGATAAGTTATGATTTGACATTTTACTTATAAATCACAAAATAAACTACTACAAAATAAATTTTGCAAACACTATTTTTCAACTTTTTCTTCTTTTAAGCAATTTTTACAAACACACTCCAAATTCTCTAATAAATCACTTTTACCAACTTCTACTTAATTTAAGCACTTAAAAAAAGTTTAAGCTATTGCAAACACCCCTATGTATGGTAATGGTATGGCATCATGACTTTTTTAAGTACACTTTCTATTTGTATTTCCAATTTCATAGTATTTGTTTATAACTTATTTTTTTATCATCCGTTTTTTTTTTCGGATATACTTTGGTGTCACACAATAATACTCCACCATATGTCACCTCCACAAATCATTTGACATGTAGAATACAATTTAATTAAATAATCAAATCAAAATTAATTATAGTAGGCCACATATGTCACATATCAATACCTTATAAAGTGTGATATACAATGGAGTATATTGTGACAAGTCTTAGTGGTTTTTTTTACTTCGGTTTCGTCCTTCCGTGTTTTCTTTTTTGCTTTGCTATAATTAGGACTGATAGGCAATTAATGTGTATATTAATTAGCATTAAATATTATTAGTCTCGATTAGTTCCTTAGTTACGATTTATAATACATGTAATTGTAATTCTCTGCTTATAAATATAGATTAGGACTAATTATTTTCATGCTATAATTATTTTTCCTTGTATGGTAAGTAGACATGCCCAATTTCAAATCGAAATCGATTCAAACCCGATTTTCAACTGGAACAGGAACCGGTGCAAACCGGAACCGTCTTGAATCGTAAACCGTCGGTTTGCGGTTCGGTTTTGATTTATTCTTTTCAAACTGTGAAACCGTCGGTTTCAAACCATCGGTTCCAAACGGGGTTTCGTGAAACCGACGATTTCACCTATTAAAATTGTCAAATATCAGACATTAATGAATAAGATAAATGAGTTTTGAATTAAAACATTATTGGAGATCTAAATCTTACTTATATTTAAAATAAAATATTCGTTTAAATACAAAAATCCTACCAATTTTGATATTTTAAAGTACTATACAAAAGGATAAAATATTATTTTGTATTTAGTATAATTCTCAAAAAAATATATATGAGATCAAAGTTGTTCAAATTTTATCTTTGAAAAACATAGAATATCAAATATTGTTTAATAATTACTACACGACGAAAAATCGAAAACAATGATATAAAATTTATTTCTAAAACGATGAAGATAATGAAGAATCAACAATGTAATTGTATTAAATTATTCAATTCTTTCATGAGATTATACAATTTTATTTATAATTAATTACTAACTTGATTCGAAATTCAAAAGGTAATATTTTTTATAAATTTTAATAAAAAATAATTCAGTAATTAAAAAAAATTATGAAATTTGAAATTAGTAAACCGAAATCGGAACTGGCGGTTTCAAACCAGAACCATCAACCGTCTACATGCAGTTTGGTTTCGGTTTTAGTTTTCGACAAACCGTAATCGGCGGTTTCAAATTGTAACCGTAACCGAAATCGGAAATGGGCAATGTTTAATTAAGTGAACTGGAAGGCTCGCAATTTATCTCGGCTCATTAGATAAGATAAGATTAAATGAATTAAATTTGCTCGCTTTACGTAATTGCCTTAATTTATCAAACTTTTGTTGCTTCACATTTGTACAAATAATATTGAATTTACATTTGAACAAATACTATATTTTTTTTCGTAAGAATAATTTACGATACAATTCTCTTAAAAAAGTATTGTAAACTTATCTTTTTGAATGAAAAATTCTATTTTCAATAATAATAATAATGGGTAAAATATATACTTTTTTAGTTATAAATATCAAGGTGAAACATGAACTTAAAAACATATATAATTATGACTTTATCTAATAAAATTATACCTATGTTTCATAAAAAAACATTATTTAATAAAATATCAACTCTACACAACAATGTAAAAAATAAAAAATTTAAATTTTATTTAAAAATCTAAACTTGTTATAAACTTTATGGAATGAGAGAATAATAGAAAAGACGGGAAAAATAGATGTGTTATTATGAGGGTGGAGACCTCTATTTATAGAGTACATGATAGTCTACTAGGGTTTAGATATGGTCATCATATATCTAGTAAATTTTATCTACAACACTCCCCTTGATGGACCATCCCTAAACAGAAATTGATGCATCGTTAAAACCTTGTCAGAAAAACTCAATGGGATAAAAACTGGTCGAAGGAAAAAGAGTACAGCTACTCCCCCTCAAAATAATCATTGTAAATCCTTGAATCGGCGTATGTCGATCTTGTGTACCAACTTCTTGAATGTTGACGTCGGTAGTGCCTTTGTGAATAAGTCGCTAGATTATCACTCGAACGTATCTGTTGGACGTCGATATCGCCATTCTTTTGAAGTTCATGTGTGTTGGGAGAAATATGCTTTGTCCGATCACCTTTGATGTAACCTCCCTTCAATTGCGTAATACAAGCGGCATTGTCTTCATATAACGCCGTTGGATTGTCCTTTGAAGAAGTCAATCCGCACGACTCTTGGATATGACTTGTCATATTCTGTAACCACACACATTCTCGACTTGCTTCATGGATTGCAATTATTTCAGAATGATTTGAGGATGTTGCTGTCAAAGTTTGCTTAACAGACTTCCAAGATATAGTAGTTCCTCCACGTGTAACAACATAACCAGTTTGTGACTTGGCTTTATGTGGATCGGATAAATAACCAGCATCTGCATACCCTTCTAGAGAAAAATCAGAACCTGTTGAGTAGTATAACCCAAGGTCAATGGTACCCTTTAGGTAACGTAGCATGTGTTTAACACCATTCCAATGTCTTAAAGTGGGTGCAGAGCTATATCTTGCGAGAAGATTTACAGAAAAAGCTATATCCGGTCTTGTGCAATTAGCTAAATAAGTCAATGCTTTGATTGCACTAAGATATGGTACTTCAGGACCAAGTATCATTTCACCATCTTCAATAGGTCGAAATGGATCTTTATGCACATCAAGTGTTCTAACGACCATTAGTGATGATAATGGATGCGCTTTATCCATATAAAACCGCTTTAAGACTTTTTCTGTATATGAGGATTGATGAACAAATAGTCCTTCAGAGACATGTTCAATCTGCAAACCAAGACAGAATTTTGTCTTTCCTAAGTCCTTCATCTCAAATTCATTTCTCAAATATTCAGCAGTTTTATTGAGCTCTTCAGGAGTCCCAATTAAATTCAAATCATCTACATAAACTGTTATGATCGCAAATCCATTGTATGTTTTCTTAATGAAAACACAAGGGCAAACATCATCATTTTTGTACCCTTCTTTCAAGAGATACTAAGTCTATTATACCACATACGGCCAGACTGCTTCAACCCATACAACGACTTTTGCAGTTTAATTGAAAACATGCTTTTGGGTTTTGACTTATATGCTTCAGGCAATTTAAATCCTTCTAGGATTTTCATGTATGTGTCACTATCTAGTGAACCATATAGATATGCAGTTACTACTTCCATTAGGCGCATATCAAGTCTTTCTGACACAACTATACTCATCAAAAATCTAAATGTAATCGCGTCCATCACCGGAGAGTATGTTTCTTCATAATCAATTCCCGGTCTTTGAGAAAAACCTTGTTCTACGAGTCTGGCTCGGGAAAAGTAATAATTTTGAGCACTTTAATCAATCGTTATACAATAGTTAAACCTCAATAAAGTAATAATTTTGAAACCGAGAAAAATTATTCATTTAATGAGGTTATTACTTTATCGAATATTATTTTAGTGCATTGACCCATATCGGGATCATAATAAATTATTATCTTAACGAGATTATTACTTTATCGAATATTACTTATATCGAGGTTTAACTGTATTCCAAATGGGCGAGTTTAATTCATAATAATTTATACTTCTTCTATCACATAAAATATGTTTCATTTCTTTTGGGCGCAAAAGTATACGTTGTGTGGTTTGGGTGGGCCTACAAATAAATGCTTTGTGAAAAGCTTGCCAAATAAGAAAATAAAACACATTTTATAAAACACACGGAAAGGAAAAGACTATTTATCATTCTCTTTTCATTTGAAAACGAAAATGGAATGTGTTCCCTCTCATATTTCGATACCTTCTCATTTCTCGATGCGCAATTCTCTCGTAATCATGCAATTTACTTTGATCAGTATTAAACAAGCAGAACTAATTAATAATTATCTCGCAACACAAAAAATAATAATTATCATTAAATCATTGAAATTGGAGTATCAACTATCGAGGACAGAAATTAATATTGAAATCAAAACCACCTACTCATTTTCAAAAGGCGTTAACCTTATTTTCGGGCAACTAAAGTAGAAAACCTATAAACTCGACAGAGAGTGTAATTGATTGTCAACCAATTTATATTAAATTAATGGCCAATGCACGAAAATTATATAAAGTAGCCACTCTATGATGGCTGAACATTCTTGTTTTTTTGTTTTCATGAATGCTTTTTAAGATGTCATTTCCGACATTAGTGCATAAATGGATCGTTTAGTAATTTGGAATACAGTTAAACCTCGATAAAGTAATATTCAATAAAATAATAATCTCGCTAAGATAATATTTTTTTCGGTCCCGATATGGGTCAATGCACTAAAATAATATTCGATAAAGTAATAACCTCGTTAAATGAATATTTTTTCTCGGTCCCAATGTTATTACTTTATCGAGATTTAACTGTAACATTTCATGTTGTTTTGTAATAATATGTCTCACCTAATTTATTCGATCGAGTGAATAAATGCCTGGTTAATAAATCCCCAAAAAAAAAAGGAAGAAAGAAAGAAAGAAAGTTAAAAAACACACACACATATAATGCAGTTAATAAATGCCTGGTTATGTCACTTTCATCACGAATGGAGTGGTGAAAATAATTGAAATTTACGCTCCCCTTGTGAAAAATGTAGCTCTAATTTAAATACAAGCCTTTGATAATTAATTGTTCCTTAGACTAGTTATTGGTAAATAAGTTGAGTCAATTCCCACATAATTAGTTTAGTACATGTTATATGTTACACGGACATTCGAAAAACAATCAACATACTGTGTCAGACGTGCGTCGGACATCCGATACGACATGACATTCAAATTGATGTATCCTATACATTTCAGTAAATACTACATCTAATTTTAATAAAAAACTACACATAATTAGTTTACTATACATGTGATTTTATAAAGTTGTATCACGTGGCGTGTATTCATATTATATCGTGTCCCGTATCAGTATCAATGTAATATTTATATTGTTTAATTCTTCTATATTTGTCTGTTATTACACATGAACGTAATTTACCTACAAATACCTCGATTAATAGAGTTTGCGATTGCGAATTTTTCTAATTTGTCCAAACTAATTTAGTACTACTAAATGATTCTAATGAAAGGGTAAAACTGGAATTTTGAACATTGAAGGATCCGTCGCTCCTACGGCTACGGTTATGCATCTTTATCAATATTAATAAAATATTATTATTTTTTGAATGAGACTTCTTCCAAAGTAGACGTTGGCCCGCTCTGTTACTTGGCAGTTACCTTCAAACTTTGAAAATCAAATCTGCACCCAAAACACACACCGCCGCACACAGTGAAAGCCACACTTTACTCGATAAATGCAATAAAATCCAGTGGGCTGTCCCAAGGAACAAATTCGTGTCTAACCGTTTAAAAGCTCAACTTTTTCTATTTGTTTCGGATTTAACATTTTTAACCCTTCCATCCTTTTTTGCCTGCAGTCAAGATT
The DNA here is from genome assembly GCA_028984105.1 of Lavandula angustifolia. Classification (NCBI taxonomy): domain Eukaryota; kingdom Viridiplantae; phylum Streptophyta; class Magnoliopsida; order Lamiales; family Lamiaceae; genus Lavandula; species Lavandula angustifolia. Next base: position 1,094,266 of record CM054810.1, on the reverse strand, counting down.
GAATCTTTATGGCCGTCCACGAAGAAACGGCTAAATCCTTTACTTGAATTGAAGTAATATTCCCTTTCATGGTAATTCTCTTTGCCGTTTAAATGGCTAGTGCAGATGGGAAGAGCGAGAAGAAAGATGGGTCCGAGTTGCCGAGTCAGGACTCGGTCAGTGAGTCGAGAGAGAGCGGCAGCAGCACTAGCTGTGAGAGTAGATCCAGTTCTGGTAATTCTTGCTCAGCTCAACTCGGCTGGCCGATTAAAAAAGCCTCAATTTGTTCGAGTAATGACGTGTCCGAAGGAAAACTAAAACCCCAATTGAGTGTTGATGGGGCCATTTTGAAGAAGCAGGGCTCAAACGCTTCAGGCAAGTCAAGGATCATATTAATTTTACTCTGATTTTGTTATGTGTAAAGTGGAAAGATTAATAGTTGATAGCCATTTTTTTTATTAATGCTTTTTTTTTTAATAAATTAGAAATGGAGATGATGAAAGAGCGGTTCGCCAAATTATTGCTCGGCGAAGACATGTCCGGAAGTGGTAAAGGAGTCTGCCCAGCGTTGGCGATATCGAACGCCATAACCAATCTCTGTGGTAAGTAATATTCGATAAAATAATAATCTTGCTTAGATAATAATTTTTTCCAAGTTCCAACTTGGCCAATGCACTAAGATAATATTGAATAAAGCAAAAACCCCGTTAAACATTTTTTTTTCTTTTTTTCGGTTCCAATGTTATTACTTTATCAAGGCTTATTTATAATCTGATACTTGTCGTGCTTTCGGTCTACATTTGTGTCTAAATTACTTGAGCATGTACAAATTAATAAGAAGAACCCTTCTGTGTTTAGCTACTGTGTTTGGGCAGCTGTGGAGATTAGAGCCATTGCCTCCAGAAAAGAAGGCAATGTGGAGAAGAGAGATGGGATGGCTTCTCTGTGTTAGTGATTATATTGTCGAATTGAAACCGTCTTGGCAAACTTCTCCTGATGGAAGCAGGCTTGAGGTACTAATTTGGATGTTATAGGAACTAGCTAATGAACTTAAATCGAAGGTAATTGTCGTTGATCGATTACTTGTTTTCGTTGTTTTCAGGTTATGAACTCTCGGCCAAGATCAGATCTTGTTATTAATCTGCCAGCTCTTCAGAAACTTGACAACATGTTAATGGTGAGGGTGGTTGTTAAACAAGTCCCCCTTTAGTTATCTTTGAATACTGATCTTTAATTCTTTGTCTTCATTTAGGAAATACTAGAAGGGTTTACAGATACTGAGTTTTGGTATGTTGATCAAGGAGTGATGGCACCAGACACCGACGGATCAGATTCGTTCCGGGAAGCAGCTGTTCAGCGGCAGGAGGACAAATGGTGGCTGCCTGTGCCCCGTCTCCCTCCCGGTGGCCTACCTGAGCCGACGAAGAAGCAACTGATTCACAAGCGCGATTTTGCAAGTCAGATACTTAAAGCAGCCATGGCTATTAACAGCATTGCTCTGGCTGAGATGGATGTTCCGGATTCATACTTGGAGACTCTCCCAAAGGTGGTACAGTTAAACCTCGATAAAGTAATATTCGATAGAGTTAGATAGTAATTTCTTCTGGTCCCGATTTGAGTCAATACACTAAAAAAATATTCGAGTAATAATTTCGTTAAATGAATATGCTATGCTAACTGACTTGTGTGTTTGAAACTGTAGAATGGGAGAGTTTGTGTAGGGGATGTGATCTACCGTTACATAACCTCGGACCACTTCTCCTCCGAGTGCTTGCTCGATTGTCTCGACTTGTCATCGGAGCACGTTGCTCTTGAAATAGCAAACCGGGTGGAGGCAGCAATATACGTGTGGCGTAGAAGACAACATCACCCGCCTCATCCGAACCGTTCGACCGCAAAATCATCTTGGGGGATTGTTAGGGATCTCATGACAGATGGAGACAAGAGGGAAGTGCTTGCCGATAGAGCTGAAAGCCTCTTGCAGTGCTTGAAGCAACGATTCCCCGGTCTAACACAGACCACGCTCGACACCACCAAAATACATTGCAACAAGGTCTAAACTTCATCAACTCATCATCTAATATTCTCAATTATAAAATTCTCGTAACGTAGTTTGATGCCGTTCGAATCTACGTAGGATGTAGGGAAGTCCATTCTCGAGAGCTACTCGAGAGTCCTGGAGAGTTTGGCGTTCAATATCGTTGCGCGCATTGAGGATCTACTCTATGTCGACAACATAAACAAGCAATCCGAGAAGGTATCAGTCATTAGTGCGAAGAAGGTGTCGATGCCATACGTGGGCACGCCCCTCCGGTCAGCTTACAGCACGCCGAGCTTCTCTCCAGCTCCTCCGCTGATAAGCCCCTCAAGAGGGGAGAAGATTCCGTTCCTCGGTGGGAAGCCTCCACGACGCGGCCAACGTGTTAAACGAGTCATCACGAACTATCTTGGTGGAGACTCGAAGGGCCAGAACTGCAGCAACATTCTGCAAGGCCTCGGTTCTGTTTCTGGCAGAATAAGTGAAGGGACGACGGCGTCACGGCTGAGCATGGAAAACAAGGATAAATCTTGCAGGCCGTCTAAGATAGAGCGGTGAGGTAGTAGGTAGCTAGATAGAAATTAGGAATACACGTGAGAGTTGTTCTTCGATTCTTGTGGACGATGGATGTATCCAATGTGTTATTTTTATTTCTCGATACACGATTATGCCTTCTTGATTGTTCATAACTGTGTAGTAGAATGCCTTCTTGATTGTTTATAACTGTGTAGTTGAAGAGATCATTGTGCTTGTGTGTACGAACATTTGTATACTATTGTGTGCACTACCCTACAAAAGTATTGACATGTGGTACATATAGTCCATTTTTTTTAATGAAAAATGTCCCATGTCAATACTGAATAACAAACTAGTCAACATCACAAATGTTTGTGTGTACCACTTTTGTATACCCTTAATAAATATGACCCGCTTTTTTTAATGAGAAATTTCACATGTTAATACCTTTGTGGTATGGTATATATAAAAGTATACGAAAGTGGTACATATAAACCGTTCTGAGTCAAACATAAGAGGAGAAAGGTTTTAAGTTGATCATGAGTTTACACCTAAACTAATCTATCTCTACAATATTGGGTCATTTATAATCAATTAATCGTCCCATTATTGATTCATTTTAAGTGTACGATTTATGTTGGTAACTTTAACATGATATGAAATATACAAAAAACACATTTATGATATAAAAACTCATATGCTACCATCATTGATTTTCTGTGGTGCCACCATAGACAATATTCTTATTTATATCAATATTTGTACCTTTTGGATTAGTGATCTTCCTCCACCATCGAATAATGTTAGGTAGTAATTTGTCATGGGCATTACCATTTGCTTTTCTATGTATTTCATCATTTAGAGTGGTTAAACATCTATAGATAGATGATTAATTAATATCATCGTTGTATTGTACGAATTTAAATAGCAATTACGCTCCTAGAAATAAATAAAATAAGTAAAATGAAATTAAAGATATCTAAGCCATCTCATAATATTCCAACTGGCATTATTGATATTGTTTTAGTACAGTTAAATCTCGATAAAATAATATTCGATAAATTAATAATTTCCCTAAGATAATAATTTCTTTCAGTCCTGATATAAGTCAATGTACTAAAATAATGTTCGATAAAGTAATAACCTCGTTAAATGAATATTTTTTCTCGGTTCCAAAGTTATTACTTTATCGAGGTTTAACTGTATATACATAGGATAAAGAATAACTATCTCTTCTGCAACGTATCTTCGTACTTTAACTAGCGATTACGGGTTATACTCGTCATAAAAAAAGTGCAATCATTAAAATTTCAGCACTAGGTCGCACTAAATAAGTAATACAAAAGTATCTTATCTTCCCAATTTGTAATCCCATATTCTATTTATTTCTGCAAGAAAATCATGATTTCTCACCAACAATGAAATTGGAGCCTAAACCTCGATAAAGTAATAACATTGGGACCGAGAAAAAATAGTCATTTAACGAGGTTATTACTTTATCGAACATTATTTTAGTACATTAACCCATATCGGGACCGGAAGAAATTATTATCTTAGCGAGATTATTACTTTATCGAATATTATTTTATCGAGGTTTAACTGTAAGTGTTCATTCCACTTCAAATAATCCCAATGCATTTCGAGTCATCCACTATAGCAGCATCAAATAAACCTCTATTAAAACCGCGCCATTCCCCCACTATAATGCATCAAAGTAAGAAAAAATCCGCCATGGAAGCATCAAAGAAGCTCTTCTGCTTACTCGGCCTCGTCCTTATCCTCGCCGCCTCTACTTTAGACAAAGCAAGCGCTGTCGGGGAGTGTCCGAAATCAACCCCCGACAACGAAGCTATGAAGCTGGTCCCATGCGCATCAGCAGCGCAGGACTCGAACGCGGCGGTGTCGAGCAGCTGCTGCGCGCAGGTGAAGAAACTGGGGCAGAACCCCAAATGCCTCTGCGCTGTGATGCTGTCTAACATGGCGAAGATGGCTGGGATTAATCCCCAGATTGCCATGACTATTCCCAAACGCTGCAACCTCAGCGACAGGCCAGTAGGTTACAAGTGTGGAGGTAAGTATTTGTTTTGCATCTCTTGCATGATTTATTGTTCATGTTTTCTAATTTGTGTTAATTATGCGAGTTTTTTTTTTTTTTTTTAATGCAGCATATACTTTGCCATGAAGATGATCAGATGAAGCTAAGTGTGATTGTTGGGTTGATGTAATTTGTGTGTTTGGGTTATGTAACATTACCATGCTATGTATGTTGATGTAACTCCTCCTTCAAATTATTAGTAATAAATGTTGGAGCAATACATATATTCTTTTCTCAAGATTAGTGAATTAATTTAGTTTACATTTGGAAACATATTCAAATCATACGAAATATTATTCCTTTCTGTCACAACTTTCTCTCTCCCAAATTCCCAATCCACCTGTACTCTCTCTCCTGCTCTCTAATATCCACCCTCCCTCTCCCTCTCCCTCTCCCTCTCCCTCTCCCCCTATCTCTCTTTTCTCCTCTCTCTCTCTCCTCTATCCCCCTATTAGAGAATAAGGAAATGAAGAACGAAACGAAATAGGGCATTTCTACTAGATCCACCGCCGCATGCTGCCGTCTCATCCACCAGGTTCGTTGCTGCAGCCTCGATTACGTCATTTTATATTTAAGAGTAATTTTTGCTATTTTAAAAAAGATAAAAATAATAACGGGACAACCCGATAGAAAAGTAGGATAAACACTTGTATTGACCGGATTGTGATTATCATTGAAACTAAAACTAGTTTGTCTCAATAAATCTTATATTGGACTCAATTGAGATTGTGATGTGGGATTAAACATAACTAGCTCTATGGAATCTGGTTAGCATTACAAACGCCAACAATGAAGGCGCGACACTTTTCATTTAATGTTGCTTCTAATGGAGACAATGTTATGTAAATTTAAGAACACTATGAGGATTAGAGTCTATTTGATTTAGAGTTTGACTATATGATTGATATTTTCTTAAATGTTGAAAGTATCACTTGTTATATATAAAAATACATATTAATTGTTCTATTAAAAATATCACTTATTATGATTAAAATTATTATTTATTATGAATAATAGTATCATTTCTTCGTCTTTAAAAAAGTATCACTTGATATTGACGAATTTATCACTTGTTATTAGTAAAAGTAATTATATTATTTAATCTTAATAAAAGTATTAATTATTCTGAATGTCACTTGATATTAACTAATGTGTCATTTGTTCATGGATCAATTAGTAGCACCCAAAATTGGGTCAACGTATCCGGTCAAATCCAAACTATTCCCACCTATACGAAAATGCAATATCCATGAACGACGAGAATCATTAATAAGATCTTATGTGGAACATAAAATTTATTTGATTTAAATTTTGAAGAGATTGAAAAGAAACCCACAAAATTCTGTTAGAAGACAACTTTCCTTTGTGGAAGAGGAGAGAGAGATGAGGATGGGGCAGTTTAGTTGTTAAAATTGTGTTATTTTTATAAATAGTTTTTGAATTGTGTTGTTTTGATAATATTTTTTTATAAGAGTGTTATTTTTTTTTTAAAACTCAATAATAATAAACTCCCGCCGTTCCACAATTATTGTCCCACTTTTCTAATCGGGTTGTCTCGCAATTACTGTCCTCTTTCCTAAAATAGTAAAAATTACACTTAAACAAAAAATGAAGTGGATCACTCCTACTTAATACTCATCCCCACATTATCATACTCTCTCTCTCCAAAAATCTATCTCTCACGCGATTTTCGTTTCACTCCGTACTCAGAAATTTATGATTTTTAACTTTTTGGGAACTTAAGATTATTTCTTAAAATACAATATGGAAAAAAACAGAAAAATAAATCGATTGCCTCAACTATGCCCTGCAAAAATTTGATTTCTTCCACCAAACACTCTTTGAAAATTGTTTGCTTATTTTTTAATACAATTAAAACTCATAAAATATACACTTAAACAAAGTTTCTTAATCTCCATGCCGAAATCAAATAGGACAGTAATAACGGGACGGAGGGAGTATGTTCGTATGAAAATTTTATTTTATTTTATTTTTGGTCTTTTATGAGGGATTAATTACATGTACTAACTTATTCATGAATCAATATCGATAATAATTGGACAAGTAATATAATTATTACTAAATTCTAATACAATTAGGCAAGTAGTATTTTGATATTTTTTTAGCTCATATTTCTTCATTATTAATTTATGTACATCCACCACACAATGGCGGAACTAGAGGGGGGTCGGGAGGGTCGACCTACCCCCGGCCGACGGAACTTCGACTAAATAGTGCATATAATTCGTATTGCTTATAGATAATTTTAGTGAAAAATATAATTAAGTATTAGCTTGTAGTGCAGTTGGTTAATGACTTTAGTTTTTTTAAGAGAGGTCTCATGTTCGAAACCCAATGCACTCATTCTATTTTTATTTTTAGACTTTTAAATTATTTCTTTTCTAGTTTTCTTTAGTTTTATTACAAGTATAATTAATTCAATATACATGCATAACTCTCTCACATGTTATAAAAATTTCTCTCTTTTTTTCTACTAGTTATATAAGTATATTTCTCATAACAAACACAAGAAAATATATATATATATATATATATATATATATATATATATATATATATTAAATCTTTCATATCGTATTTGTGTTCGAACCATTTAAAACTATATTTAGCAACTCTCAATTTTTTCTCTGCCTTCGGCCACCATTGTTCCTCTATTTCGACCCCCCAACTTCATAGCTCTAGTTCCGCCACTGCCACCACATGTCGTAATAAAACAAGGAAATGGAGTCCCCTTGGGATGACATAGCGGTGAAGGTGGGTGGTCCGGGACCGAAAGGTCATGAATTCAAATTCCACTGAAACCGCTATGTGTGCTTGTCACATATAGTTGCACAGGAACGGGGTTTACCCATGCAGTGCGCACTTCGATAGCGGCTGTGGGTTACCCTCGTCATAAACAAAAAAAAAAGGAAATGGATCAACAATTCACAAACGTTATTATTACTTCTTAATTTTGGGCATATTGTCTTCATATAAAAACTTCACATGCACACATATAATAATAATAATAAATATAGATAAATAAATTTTCAATTTCCTTTACGAAGCATGATACAAATACGGGAATTAAAAAACGACATTTCCATTAGTGCGAGGTTACAAGTCATTGATTGGCCTTTGTGCAACCACAACTCTCCCCCTTATTGAATAGTAAAATCACTTAAAGAATAGTTAACAAACAACGCATTCTCAAGCAGCATAAGCAACAACCGGACTCCTAACTTGGTACACGCCGTCATCCCACACCAAAGACCCCGAAGCCACTGCACTTGCAAACGTCGCGTTAACCGTCACAACAAACTCCATCGTCTCCCCGACCGCCGTGAAGGCTAGCGTGCTAGGCTGGACTACGATGCTCATCCTAGACGGCGCCGCCACAACTGCCTTGTAGGTGGACGTGGCAGACCCCACGTTAGTCACAGTCCGGTGGAAGACAGCGCTTGCTTCCCCGCCCGAAGACCCCGACAATGAGAAGGACGGGTAGTTGAGGTCGTGGACCGTGCCATTGTTGGTCGCGGTGCAGCTCGAGTTATCACCCGTAACGAGCTGCAGGTTCTTGTTGCTGTAGCCTTGGCCGCAGAGGAACTTCACATAGTCGGCCTCCGCCATGTCGTATACCAAACCGGGCGCTTTAGCCTTCAGTGGGTCGATGTGGCCGGAGCCGTATGCGAATTCTGCGTCTGAGTTTTCCGCCGCAGTCATCACAGCAGCTGCGCGCAGTAAAAAGGTAGGTTACTAGTTACTTTTTCCAGGGCTCAATTGCGAGAAAAGGGCGAAAATGTAAATAAAAAGACAATGTGTAAAGATTAGTAAAACTACATTGTATCTGTTTTTTCAAAAGATATCCTATTCCTTGAAAAGAAATAAAAAAAAGTACTTCATATGTCCCGTTTGAAGCGACGCGTTTCTTTTCAGTGCAAGAATTAATAAAGCGGATGATAAAGTATGAGAGATTAGTAAATGATAAAGTAAGATAGAGAAGATGACTGAGATAGTGAGACAGTCGATCATAAAAGAGAGAAATATTAAAGTATGAGATAATTTATACTACTTTCGTCCCGCTATAGTTGACCACTTTCTTTTCGGCACATGAATTAATTAAGATAATAGATGATAAAGTATGAGAGAAGAGTAGATGATAAAGTAAGAGATAGAAGATGATTGAGAGTAGATGATAAAGTAAGAGAGTGAAAATGATAAAGTAAGAGAAATGATATTAATTATTTGCTAAATTCGGAAAGTGGTCAATTTTAATGGAACATCCCAATTGGAAAATGTGGCCAACTTTAGCGAGACAGATATAGCAATTTTTTTGAAAAGTTATTCCATTTTACGAAAACGCGTCGCTTCAAATGGGACGCCCCGAAAAGGAAAATGAGTCGCTTCAAATGGGACGGAGTGAGTAGTTTCTACGTCAACATGTGGTAGTTTTTTGCCTTCTTCCCCGCTGAATTACATGAGAAGTTAAAGATGAGAGCGTTAAATGTTAATTACCGGTGGTCATTAGAGCAGACTTGATTGCAGAAGGAGACCACGTCGGATTGAAGGATTTAACGTAAGCAGCAGCGCCAGAAGCGTGGGGACAAGACATGGATGTTCCGGAGATGATGTTGTACGGTACGACCCTCGTATCTTCAGCAAGTCCGGTCACGGTAGTAGCTTCCGACCAGGCTGCTAGAATGTCGACTCCGGGTGCCGTAAGATCAGGCTGCAAGATCGAAAATAATCAAAGATAAATAACGATCCTTAATTACATGGATTAATTATATAATCGTAGTTGTGTTCACCTTAAGAATGTCCCTAGTAATGGGATTAGGACCCCTCGAAGAAAAGGAAACAACAAACGGCGCCGTTTGATTGATCGGAGTAGTCTTGTAGATGGTTGCTGTCGGCTTGCTGCATGGGTTTGTACGTAATAAACGATGATTAATTAAACAAGGCCAATATATACAAATGCATGCAAGCCATATCTTGAACGTGGATTATAGACCTTGTTTTGTTGATGTAGTCAAAAATCTGGGCTCCATCGTCTAATCCCAAGTATGAGGCTGGTAGTGGGAAAGAGAAGGCGGTATCATTGAAGACTTCATCTCTCAGTATAGCTCCAGTTGCTCCCAGACGTTCTGCATCACTCAGCCCATCACATAGCACAATCGAACCGTTCACTAGATTCCGGTCCAATGAGTCCGGCTCGCAAAATCTGCACCACACAACACATTTGATATTATTCTCTCTCAATTGGACATATAATAGATTTTCTATAGTGATTTTTATTTCTTTTCGGCACGAAAATTAAGAGAATAGATGATAAATTATGAGAAATTGGTAGATGATGATAAAGTAGGAAAGAGAAGATAAGTAATAATAGATGATAAAATAAGAGAGCGGAAATAATAGAGTAGGAGAAAGAATGATAATTATTTGCCAAATTGGGAACGAGTCAGAAATAGTGGAACGTCCCAATCGGAAAAGTGAACCAGAAATAATGGGACGAGGAGGTAATATCTTTCTATTTATTTATTAAATAATCATTCTCTCTATGTAGATGTGTAGATAGATTTTTAGATAACCTTGATGAGGATCCATCAAAACCTGCCGTAGTATTAGGCACATTTCCTCCATAGACTAAAGGGTAAGTGTCTTGATCCAAGGTGAATGTGTTCACCGCGATACCCTGAAAAAATACAAATATACATGTAAGTAGGACTATAATTTCAATTTTTTTGTACTACCTCCGTCGCATGACACTTGTTAAGTATTCCTTTTCGGACGGTCTCATTTCACTTGTCCATTTTTTAAATAAAAAAATGAGTTTCACATCTTTACCAACTTAAATCAACTTTAAACGTTTAAATAATTACATGGGCTTCACACTACACATACCAATTCAAAATAATTAATTAATTATATGGATTTCACACTTTTATTATATAAAATCAATCCACCTAAATAACTGCGTCGGAAAGAAAGAAAGTGGACAAGTGAGATTGGGGCGGAGGGAGTATAACAATATCAATATAATTAATAAACCTAATTACCTCGTAAGTTTGGTTGTTTCCCAACATCACCATAGTAAGCAACTTCCTATCTATGGTGTTGGCTGCAACCGACAGAGACCAGGGCGAGAAATTAGTAATACTTTGTGGGTCCGGCCCTGAATTACCTGCAGAATTTGATGTAAGAACACCATTCTTCATGGCGTGGAATGCGCCAATGGCGATGGGATCGTCGAAGTAATCGGTGGGGATGGAGCCGCCGACGGAGATTGAGATTATGTCGACTCCATCAGCAATTGCATCGTCAAATGCAGCAAGAATGTCTGCATCGGAGCAGCCATCAGACCAGCAGATCTTGTAAACTGCAATGCGCGCAGATGGCACTCCTCCACGAGCAGTTCCGGCAGCAAGGCCGTACAGACTTGCACCGGCAACCGAACCACCGGCTGCTGTGGAGGACGTGTGGGTCCCGTGGCCTTCGGAGTCTCTTGGGGACGGGAAATCCGGGTCACTAGGAGTCCCATCACTGTAGTAATACTTTGCTCCTATGATTTTGCTGCAAGAAGAAACATATTCAGTCCATGTTACTAACAAATTTATGCCGTAATTAACGGGATCAGATCACTTGTTCAAAAAGCATTGCCCAACGATGTCCCATAGAGTAGGCATCTAAATGGCTACTGTACAAATTGTAAAATTATACCCTAGTCATCTAAATGTCTGCACTTATGGGACAGGTGATCTGGTGGCATAATTAACGTACAAAAGAACAAGAAGTAGACTCACTTGTTGCAAGTGAAGTTAGATGAGGATTGGCAACTGCCCTTCCATTTGGTCGGAGGCGGACCGAAGTTAGTATCGTTGAAGCTCTGAGATTCGGGCCAAATGCCGGTGTCCAGCATTCCGACAATGACGTCGCTCTCTGTTTGCGATCTCTCGGCGTTAATGGGGAAGCCCGTGAAATCCCACGATCGGGTGGTGTGGAGTTGTTTTTTGGTGCTAGGGAACACAGAGACAACTCCGTCCAAGCCTAAATGAGAGAGACACCAAATCAAGAAATCGACAAGAGATTCAAGAAATCAAAATACCTATTAAGTATAAAGTAAAAAGTGGTAGAAGGTTGAAAAGTGGTGTAGTTTAATTCCATTACGGGTAGTGGACATAAATAACAAGACATTCATTTCGGGTATAGTGGACATGAATAATGGGACGGAGGGAGTATTAGTTTACGTACTAGCAATTTTCCTGCTCTCCTCCTCAGTCAGCCTTGCAACGAAGCCATTAAAGCTTCTCTTGTAGCTGCGGAGCCAAGATTCCGCCGCCCTTTTGCTGGTTATTAGAGTTGCAAATTAAATAACTAATTTTAACAGGACTGGATAGTGGATAGTATGCATGAAATCAATAACCAACCTTCCGACAGTTGCTTGCAGAAGACTCATGTGTTGCGCAGTTGCATAGAATTCGCCTCTCGGCCGCTCACCCATGTAAACCACGTACACCTAATATATAATCATAATATTTAGCATATTAATTTCCATAAAAGAAATTATTTTAAACAAAGAAGAAAGTATGTAAACCTTTTGATTAGTGGTGCTATCTTGGGAGTTTCCTCTGCAACTGATAACCATGGAAAATAGAGCGATCAACAGAACAGCCTTCCATGAAGGCGAAACTCGAGTAATTTCCATGGGAAAAATGATGAAGAGAAGAACTCTGATCAGATGTAATATTTGTCATGCATGTTGAGTAAGGATTTATAGAGGGAGATATCAAACTTTGGTATTGTAAGACCCGCCTCCGCATGCATCTGTCCAAAAGCCGGCGCTCTCAAGACTGCAGGTTTGATCGGGTGGTATATATAATGGTATGTTTCTTGTTGTATTCCAACTTCTTTCCAAAAGTGAAAATACTAAGAAACTATCTCGTCAGGATGATTAAGGATATATCAACTCGGATAAACATATAGATCACCTTGGACTAGACGTACTTTAATTAGAACTAATAAAAAAATTAAATTAAATATTTTTAGCATCAATACATAATCCGTCTCACTATTACTGTCCCCTTTGGTTTTGGCACGGAGATTAAGAAACTTTGTTTAAGTGTGTATTTTATGAGTTTTAATTATATTAAGAAATGAAAACAATTTTCGAGAAGTGGTTGGTGGAACAAATGAGAATTTATCCAAATTTTTGCAAGGCATAGTTGAGGCAATCGATTTTTTTTTCTGTTTTTTTTTTCATATTGTATTTTAAAAAATAATCTTAAGTTTCAAAAAAATTAAAAATCATAAATTTCCGAGTACAGAGTGGAACGAAAATCGTGTGAGAGATAGATTTTTGGAGAGAGAGAATATGATAATGTGGAGATGAGTATTAAGTAGTAGGACCCACTTCATTTTTTGTTTAATACAAGTAGTTTCTGCTATTTTAGGAAAGATGACAATAATAGCAGGACAACCGATTAAGAAAGTAGGACAGTAATAGCGGGACGGGGAGAGTAATTAATTTTATTTTTGAAGACAAAGTAACTCGCAGCCGTTACTGAAACCACGCTCCTATGCTCTAACATGCAAACTAATCACTCTGGGCTAACCATATGTGACAGATTCGTACATGGCGGTCTTGGTGGTTTTGATCCTTCCGACTATAGACTAGCCACCTTAAAAGCTATGTCATCTACAACTTATTTTATCATCCCGTCGTTAATGAACCACACCATGAGCCTCGGGCTCGAGGATGGTCGTACACAAGAAGGAACATAACGAGGTTTTTGCTTCTCTAGCGAAGGAGAATCTAGTTACCTACTAGATTGAATCAACTTTCTAACTAACATGACCCATATGATAATCCCTTTTACATGAAATTATGAATCTATAATTAGCAACTCGTGAATCTATAAATGAACTAGTTTGTGTGTGTTTATCTACGTAAGTTCATCCATAAGACCACATTTTATTTCTATACATATATCTGCCAACAGAGAAAAAATTAATATTCATACATTAATAATTTTAATCGTTCACGTTTGTATACTTGAGTTGCTTAAAAACTAAAAGTCATGGGTTATATATAGTATGTTTGTTCTTTATTCAATGATCAATTCATAAAAGTAATTGAATTATTACTTTATGCTTTTATTAAAAAATTATTGTTTTATATTTAATTAAAATTAATGGTTTCTAAAGCAGACTGCTTGGTGCATAAGACCTATTGTATTTTATGGTAGGTGTATGTGCAACTTCTCACGGGCTTGTTCCAAATTTAATTAAAATTCATTGAAATTTTATTAACTTCACACGGCACGGGTTTGTTTCAAATTTATTAGACAGTTTAATCTTTTAATATCCAAGACAATCAAAGTTTGCATCGAACTATACAATCAACAAAAAGAACATTAAAGATTTTTCTATAAAATACATAATAGGAACAACAAGTGAGAATATTTTGATATTAAATCACTAGCCTCCCATCGGTAATAGCTAATTTGTATATTAGTGTTGTAAAACATAATAAAGTTAAACATCGATAAAGTAATAATCTTGTGATCGAAAAAAGATATTCATTTAACGAGGTTATTACTTTATTGAACATTATTTTAATGCAATGATCCAAGTTGGGACCGGAAAAAATTATAATCTAAAGCGAAATTATTACTTTATCGAACATTACTTTATCGAAGTTTAACTGTATCACTTTGAACGAGGATCATGACCATTGTGGTCATTTTCCTCACTTGAGACTATTTGTTGTTTTAATATTTCCACCAAATTAAAAACTCTAACTTTTCAGAGTTTATATTTCTGGAGTTTATATATTTTGATTTAATTTATATTTATAGATTAAATCCAAATTAAATAAGACGTCTAATACTTATTAAATTAATTACAAATTAAAGATTAAAATTATTATTTTACATTCTCTCAAATTTTTAACACAACTAAAAAGGACTTTGATAAACTTGGAGAATATTTGGATTATAAATATAAAGTTTATACATTTATAAATGAGTTTATGAAGGCCATGTATAGCCACAATTTTGTATTTGAAATCTGGTCTAAAAGTCTGAATTGAGCATTTAGGATTTTTGCACTCTTTTATAAATTCTATAATATTATATACAAATGTAGACAACCTAAACAATTCTTCAAGTTTTACCGAGCATAGAATTGTATAAGACGTTCCAAAAACCTTTGAGAAAAATGCATTCGAAAATGGTCAGTGTCAAATGGAGATTGAGTTTGTTTAAAGAAATTAATAGTGTTACGTTCACACTGTGTCTAGATATAATTTGCATTTTAGCATTTCAAAAATATACATATATACGGATATGAATCTTATATAAAGCCTTCTTAAAATAGGAATAAGAAGTAATTAGAACCTTAAACTAAAGTTAATTCATGGACACAATTCATCTCCATTTTCTAATATTTTGAATTATAATATGGATAAAAATGGAAAAACAAATTCTATAAAAAATCTAATCAAATTGATGTAAATCATCATTCTTTCAAAAAAAAACATCAATCGGTGAATAAGGACATCAATAATCCCTACTACCTACATCAGGAGGAAAATCCTATTATTATGCTCGTTAATTCACTAATAATTTCCACTTGTGGAATCAATCTATGCGGATCATGTTAGGAGCGAAGAACAAGTTACATCTTGTCCAACCGACGGCGTAGATCCTCTACAAAGGTTGATCGTCCTGCATGGCAGCGATGTGACCTGAAACTCAAGTACTAAGGAGATATTGAAGTGCATTCTTCATGTTGATACTGCAGCCAGGATGTGGAAGATTTTGAATGAGCGTTTTTCTCAAGGAAACTTTGCTAGGATCTTTCAATAGAATTAGATTTAAACAATCTCGCAAGGTAGTCTCTTACTTCATACTTTAATAAACTTGATAGTTTGTGGAAAGAGTTTCATCAATTCAGTCATTTTCCTAAGTGTACTTGAGTGTGATGAGAACTCCAAACTACTAGCTGAAAAGGAAGAGACACATTGCTATTAAGTTTCTCACGAGCCTTAATGACGTCTTCTCCTCAATTCGTGGTCAAATTTTTATGATGAATCATTTTCGTAGTTTAAATCAAATTTTTAGTTAGTGGTTCAAGATGAGAAATAGAGGATGGTTGGTGGTAGTTATTCATCTCTTGATCCTCTAGTCAAGATTACTCACCGTCCTTTTAATAATCAACATAATTAATCACTACGTAAAAGTGTGAGTACCAACTATAGTAAAAGTGTGAGTACCAACTATAGTACATATCACCGGTCCAATATTGTATTTATGATAAAGAGGTGAGAGAAATGATAAAAGTAGGTAAGAGAAATGATAAAATATGATAAAGAGGTGAGAGAAATGATAAAGTAGGTGAAATAAAATAATTAATATAATAAAAGTAGATAAAGTAGGTGAGAGAAATGATAAAATATGATAAAGTTTATTTCCTTTTTTGAAACGTGTCGTTTTTCGGTGGGACGGTCGAAAAGAAAACGTGTCGTTTCCAAGTGGGACGAGGGAGTACTAGTGATGATTGGTGAAATTAATGATAATATATCATACAATACGTATTACACTATATATATATATATATATATATATATATATATATATATTGTACGTGTGTGCACCTTTATCGTGTGAACGTGTGAACACCGCACTTTAAAGACAAACGTATTGCACTTTCAAGGTAAATATATCGCACTTTAATACCGCACTTTACGAATTGCACTTAAAGACAATGTATCGCACTTTAAGTATTGCACTTTATAATACAGTTTGTTTGCCTTTAAAGTGCAGTACATTTGTCTTTAAAGTGCAGTGTTCACACGTTCACACGATAAAAGGCTGTTCACATTTGAACCTCCTCCTATATATATATATATATATATATATATATATAGAGGTTGTTTCAGTTTAAAAAAAAGAGTAAATAATCGTTTAATTTCCTGTTGAATCGCTTATTCTGTTTTATCTTAACAGGAAGCACCCTTTTCATTTTTTCTTTCTTTTTCCCTATTATGGGCACTTCGATTTTGCTTCTCTCTCCTCTCTCTCACTGGAAAATCAGGATTCTATCTTGTAAATTGGCCATGACGAACCACACGAAGCTTGGTTAATTAGTGGTGAGTCTATTTCATTTCCTCTAAACAATGAACATTTCTTTGATTATGCCGATCGAGATAAGAATTGGTAAAATTGAAGGGAATGCATAAATTAACCTAGACTCTTTTAATTTGATCGTGTCGTGAGCAAAGGGAAGAGCAACAAATCAATGGCGTATAAGGTAGATAATGAGTACGATTATCTATTCAAGATCGTATTAATTGGAGACTCGGGAGTCGGAAAATCCAATATTCTGTCCAGATTCACGCGGAACGAGTTCTGCCTAGAGTCCAAATCCACAATCGGCGTCGAGTTCGCGACTCGAAAGCTTCAGGTCGAGGGCAAGACGGTCAAAGCACAAATTTGGGACACCGCGGGGCAAGAGCGGTACCGCGCCATCACGAGCGCCTACTACCGCGGCGCCGTGGGGGCGCTGGTGATCTACGACCTCACCAAGCGCCACCTCACCAAGCGCCAGTCCTTCGAGAACGTGCAGCGGTGGTTAATGGAGCTCCGGGACCACGCCGATTCCAACATTGTCATCATGCTCGCCGGGAATAAGTCGGACCTCAACCACCTCCGCGTGGTGGACGAGCACGACGCGCAACAATACGCCGAGAAGGAGCGCCTCTCCTTTCTTGAGACGTCCGCCTTGGAAGCCCACAACGTTGAGAAAGCGTTTCAGACGATTTTATTGGATATTTATCAGATCGTTAGCCGGAAGGCACTGGCGGCCCAGGAGGCCGCCGGCCCCACCCCCGGACAAGGCACCACCATCAAGGTGGGGGAACCTAATACCTACAACCAAAAATCCTCTACCTCCTGCTGTTCGAGTTGATTTCCTCACAATGCAAGAATGATGTGGAAGAGTTTGTTCGGTTGTAAAGTAATTGATCATTACTACTGAGAATTGTCTAACAAAAGAAAGAGTTGATATTATGTAACAATTTTTTGTAAGATTATTTATGTTGTAGACCTACATTTATATGTAGGTGAATAACTAGTTGAGGTTGTAATGATAGTTATTTTTTATCTTCTTTTTTTTTTCGAGGCATCTACTTGGCCGTTAGGATCTTTTGAGATATTGGAATATGAACGATATAGGGAGTGGTCCTACTGAATGCCTATCTATATTTGTAGTCCAGAATTGCGATATCTCAATAGTTCAATAAATTTCTATAAATATGTGATAAAGTGTCATGGTAATAGAGAGTTTCGAAATCAATAAATTAAAATAATGAATAATATTATTGCATGCCTTTATGTATACATAGAGGAAGGATCTTGGTTAGTTTCTAGGATCGATTGTTGAAGTTCATATCTTATGAGTTGAATGCTAAGTTCAATTACTTAATCTATGCTTGCCCATGTTAATTTTTGCGCTAATTTGCGCGAAATTTGGTGTATCCTTGAAAATTGTTTCAATTACATACCGGAGCTTCGCCTCTTCAAACACAAAAGGAAGCTTTTCATTTGAATCTTAAACTTTCTTATTGGGCGAATTCGAAATTTTGAGCCTCTTTCTCCCTGTTTATGTACTATAAAGTTTTTATCTTTTACTGCATGATATCTTAGAGTACTATCGAATATATTTGTTCCAATACTTTGGCACTTGTTATTTAATTTATTCCGGGTGATAATATACTTGTTTCATTATCTCTCGGTCTGTAAACTTGATGCATTTTGGATATTCTCCTCTTACCGCATTATGTGTTACTAAGTATCTTTTGAAATGGTCTCCATGGGATGGTATAGCGGTGAAGGTGGGTGGTCCGGAACCGAAAGGTCATGGGTTTAAATCCCATTGGAAAACGCCATGTGTGTCTGTCACCTTAGGATGATGTGGGTTCCTCGTCATAAAATAAAATGTATCTTTTGAAATGAATGTCTGATTTAGGCTTTGTTTTCTGCTCATGTAGTTTTGGAAGGTTTCACATAACCCTTTGCAGTATAAAAACTCCAACACCGTCTTTTAATGTGTTCGGCTGAGATAATTAACAATAGAAATACATATATAATGGTTGATTAGCTTTGTAGACGAGTCGTTTGGTGTCGAGTGGAAGTAGAAGAATATTTAGGCATTCTCTAAAATTACTAGTTAAGTTTATTTAGTAAATGTGAATTGTTTCTTTTCTTGTTTATTGGGATTTGATTTTATAATATGGGCCATTTTTTTTTGTTTTTTGGTAAACATAGGCATCAATGAAGTAGATAGGTCAGCTCATGGTGCTTCCGATTACTGAACGAGGATCTTCGGACATTTAAAATATGAAGAACGGATTATTGGAACCCAATAGAGACAATAACAAAAAACGACTAAAAGAGAAAATAACAAGACAAAGAATTTAAAGTGGTTCGGTCAATTGACCTACATCCACAAACGGAGAAACAATAAAAAATAGAATACAAAATGAGCCTCCAAAATATAGTCTTATGCCCAAAAACTCATACTCACAAAAACATGATCAATTAGTTCAACTAATTAATTCATAATATGTGGATTATCATTCATGAAAACACACTTAAAATGTTTAAAGAACATATCTATTTATACGTAAAATTAATGATTATCATCATTAATTATTCAATGTGGGATAACGCTCTAATAAATAGAACTTAAGTCACCAAGATAACAATCTATGTAGCAAATGGAACAATAAATTAATAAATAAGCAGTTGTATAAAAGTAATTATAGATTGAGAAAAATTGGACTATGTTCTATTCTTAAAAATCGGTCAGCATCGAAAATGACACATTTCTTTAAAAGGAAATAACTTTAAAAAATATTATTAAATTATTTTTTATTTCTCTATTCTATTTTTTTATTTATTTATCTTACTTTATCATTTATCTCTTATACTTTATCATTCTCTCTCACAAACTCATTTATCTTCTTAATTTATCATTTATCCCTCTCTCATACTTTATCATCCATTTTCTTAATTTTCATGACGAAAAAAGTGTCATATTAAATAGAACGGAGGGAGTATTATTTTATGTCGAATTTATTGTATTTAGAAATTGAAAACCATTTTACCCGATTTTTTGTATATTGTTTTGGTGTACTGCTCAAGGAAAAGTATCTGAACAGAATCTTGATAGAATAAACCCACGATAAAATAAAAAATTAAAAAAAATTACCGAATGTCGGCTTAGCAATTCATCCTATTAAAAATGTGGACTAGAGGTCGGTTCGGTGAGAAAACGTTGCAGTTTAGAATACGCCCGTGATGTTGTAAACCTCGTCATCTACTGTAACTTCGTGTTTATACGCCAACAGCATTTCGTTAGCTGCAAAACAAATACCATGAGCTGTTAAAACAATCTTAGAATTTCCTTTTTTGTCGGTTTATCTTCAAGATTCCGGCCTGCCGTTGGTTTTGTTTTTGTAGATTTGATTTTAGTTGATCGATATCCACGTCGGCGATCGGCAAAATGCAGACGGAGGCGAGGGTTGGAGTGGTGGTGGAAGGAGGGGGGCTGAATGCGACGACTTCATCGGTGGTGGTGGAGCCGCCGCGACAGAGGCAGATCGGGACCGCCTCGCAGCTACTAGCCGGCGGCCTTGCTGGAGCAGTCAGCAAGACTTGCACGGCTCCTCTCGCTCGCCTTACCATTCTTTTTCAGGTTCTTCTCCTTCAATTACCATCCATGCCTTATCCGTAAAATATATGGTCAATTTTTTGATGTGATTGCAACTGCTTATTTCTCTTATTCGTGAATTGCTTTGGATTGTGGTTGTTCATAGTGAAATAATTTCAGGATCAGGGGTTAATTTTGCCCTATTTTTTAGATGAATAAATGAAATTCCTGTTAAATCATTTAACGAAGTTATTACTTTATTAAGCATTATTTTAGTGCATTAATCAATAGGGATTCGAAAGAAATTATTATCTAAGTGAGATTATTACCAGGGCCGGCCGTGAGATTCCGGTGGCCCTAGGCGAAAAGCAAAAAACGGGGCCCCTTATTGAAGCTTTGTGAATCATATTTATAGCGAAAGTTAGCACATGCTTCCATATTTGTGTACCTACATAACTTTAAAAGTAGAAACCGTAAAGTGCAACAAACTTAATGTTTTCGTTTTCGTTTTTTGCTTGCGCCGCCTTGCAGTACAGAGACAGAGAGTGAGAGAGAGTCAGAGAGATTCGATAGAAAGAGCGTTTTTGCTTGCAGAGCGAGAGCCGAGAGCGGCCAGTACAGACTGAGAGACAAATAGAGATTCGATGGAATTAGAAAGAGCCGTTGTCGTTCAGTCGTTCACAACTCACGTATTTGACCATTTGTTAATTGTTATGTGGGTTGTAGGCAAAATGAGCTCATATTAATTTAGGAATTAGTGTTTGTGCTGATGTTAATTTAAACTCATATTTCACAACACATAATTTTTTTACATATAATTAGGCTCAAATAAATATGGGATCATATTATTTTTTTTAACGGGCCACTTCGTACTGGACCGTATTTTATATTTCGGGGCCCCTTAAAATTCGGGGCCCTAGGCAAAAGCCCCACCCGCTATTCGGGTGGGCCGGCTCTGATTATTACTATACCGCCGGTTTAATTGTATTCTTGAGGGATCTTCTGTCTCATTTTTTTGTGTCCCACTAGTGTAAGCATCTAGGTGCTTACAGTTGAAACATTAGTGGGATACGAGAAAGTGAGACAGAAGATCCGGATTGATACTCGCACGGGATCTTCTTTTCTAATTTTTCGTGTCCCACTAGTTAAGCATCTAGATGCTTACAGTTGGAATTTTAAGGTTATTGTAATCACCTAGGTACTTACAGTTGAAATATTAGTGGGACACGAGATAGTGGGACAGAAGATCCGGATTGTCCATTACTTCGAAGGATTAGGAGCTGGATATATATATATATTTAACATTGAAATCATAAAAATATATATATATTTATAAATCATTTTTGCAGGTCCAGGGAATGCACTCCAATGCGTCTACATTAGAGAAGGCTAGTATATGGCGTGAAGCATCAAAAATTGTAAGAGAGGAAGGGGTGAGAGCGTTTTGGAAGGGAAATTTGGTCACTATTGTGCATCGTCTTCCCTATTCTTCCATCAGCTTCTATGCATTCGAGCGCTACAAGAATGTTGGTATAATTGTTCTGTAAAGAACTTCCATATCGAGCAACTCAATCTTTGTATGGTCATGTAAAGCTGACTGAACTTCCGGGTTTTTTTTCCCTCGTAGTTATTACAAGCATATGTGGGAGTTGAAATCCAAGGAGAGAATATCAGTGCAGACCTTTGCATACGTCTTTTAGGTGGTGGTTTGGCCGGAGTGACTGCTGCTTCAGCTACCTATCCCTTGGATCTTGTGCGGACACGTCTTACCGCGCAGGTAAATGAACAGATGGAGTGTTCTTGTTGTGATGTTTGAGTGGATATACACCTCTGTTCTGCAAGTACGGGAGAAGTAGAAATTTCCTGAGAAAGGAAGGATTATACCAAATTGCCGATTAAAACCCGTATTAAATTAGTCCAAAATTCAAAATTTGAGCTCCTTTGTCTTCCTAAAACTGGCACCTTGAAGTGCTGCTACCCAAATTTCGATTAATTTTCTATTGTTCCTCGTCAATCATATTTCATATTCTTTCATTGCATGCAAACAGACTTAATTGAATATTATCTTGATAACTCATCTATGATTCTCCGGATATGCAGAGAAACGTAATTTACTATAGCGGCATATCCCATGCCTTGCGTACCATTTGCAAGGAAGAAGGTTTTATCGGCCTTTATAAAGGACTTGGTCCAACTTTACTGGTATGTTTTCACTTTACTCTTTGATCATACTTTGACTCTGTGTGGTTACTTTCTGATCTTCTGTTGCTTGTGCAGGGTGTTGGCCCGAATTTAGCCATTAGCTTTTCTGTCTACGATACTGCAAGATCTTATTGGCAGCTTCATAGGTAACGCCTTCAATATTCCATCATGCTGATGTGTTAGTGAAGTTTGAAAAATGAGCTTCTATACGAATCGAAGTTAAATGTTTTTTTCTTTTTTTTTCTTTTTTTATTGACGTCAGGCCTGAAGACTCGACAATTCTAGCAAGCCTTGCATGTGGGAGTCTTTCAGGAGTTGCATCATCAACAGGTGAGTGATTGGATCACATGTTTCCCATCTAAATGATGAAGTACTGCATCTAATTTGCAAATTCTAATGTATGAAATCCAAATCAAGCAGGAAATGAACCAAGTCATGTTTCAACTTATGAATTGGCTAAATGCTTCTTTCACGTCTTTTCTACAGGAGTAGTTAAGAATAAGAGAACTAATTTAACCGCTCATGTATGTTGCTTCTCCATTTTTTATTTTTTATTTTTTTATTTTTTTTCTTGCATGCTCTGTTCTGTGTTTCTTCCGGTGATTATGATATTTAGAATAAAAATGTATTCTCTTTTAAAATTCGAGTCCTTTTAACATCCAAGTCGAAAACTGGGAATTATCACAAGTAACTTCATTTTATTATTGCTAGTATAGAATATAAAATAGTAGAGGATCTGAATGCCTGTGGCTGTCTTCTATGCTTTTGCAGAGAAGCAGATTGACCCCTAGAGCTTGAGGTCCAGACATGATAATCTGGCAATATGAAAGTTTTTGTGAGAAGTTAATAGACATATTCTGCTTCATTGTTCTTCGAAACATCTTCCTATTTAGGAATATTTCGAAAAAGCTTGATTTTGCTAAATAACTTGGCTCTCCAAATATGCAGTCGGCTCCACAATTAAGTGACTAATTTCAGGTGAGCCAAGTTTTGGAGTTTTCAAATTGTGAGAGGTGTCCTCTTTGAGGTACGCCGATTCCTGTCTGATTACATCTCAATCGAACATCATCCATCCTCGCCCTCCCTGGAACAAATGATGGAGCAAAAAATGTAGTTTGCATAAAATTTTCGTTTGAAATGAAAGGAACAAATTGTTTGGTATAAAGCGTGTGATGTTTGTCTGCATTTTATTATGCTAATTGGCGTTGAAATTTTGGGTCTGGTTGTTGATATTGCTTCTACTACCATTCTGGAAAGGGTTCTATGTTTTGAGCTCTGATAATTATATTTAGGAACATTTCGAAAAAAGAAACTGTTTAGAGCTCTAATAGTTATATTTCTGCAGTAGCATACCCTTTGGATCTAGTGAGGCGGCGAATGCAGCTGGAAGGAGTTGGTGGTAGAGCGCGGGTGTACAGAACAGGTCTGGTTGGTGCATTCAGGGATATTATCAGAAAGGAAGGTTGGCGTGGGCTGTATCGCGGGATTCTGCCCGAATACTACAAGGTTGTGCCGAGCGTGGGAATCGTCTTCATGACATACGAAAAGTTGAAGCAGATACTCTCCAGCATCCCCGAAAGTTGATGGCTTCACTTCTGATTCTTGGTTAGGTATATAATTCAAGTGTATCCAACATTGGTATCAGGTCTTATAGTTTGAGGAGTTCAGTTTTAACTCAAAAGTAATGTCTCAACTGTTCTTCAGATGCTAAGTTATAAATCTGATCATATTAGAGCACGTCAAGAAGTATTTGGTACGACGATCACTGGAGGAGTAATACCTAACCCTGGGGATGCTCCCGAATCATTTTGACTGCTATTTCAAGAACTACGATCTTTAGCTTTGGAACTGAATCATTTCCTTGTATCTGAGAAAAGCTTTCAGAGTAATAGAAAGGAAGCTCAATCGGAATAAATCCGAATTTTTATTCTATGATCATCGATATAAACACCAACAGCTACGAATCAGATAGTTTCTTCCCACTTAATGGGGAGATAGTTGGAGAGGTGACAAAACCATGTAGTTTTCATTACAAAACCAATAAACAGGAGAAGTGCATCTACGAGGGCCGTCGTACCCCCGAATCATATAATCTTATACTTAGTCCACTTTCTTTTCGGACTGGTTTTTAAGAGAGTTGTTAATGTATATAAAATTGATAAAGTTGTGGGTCCCTCAAAAAAGGGGTGTGTAATAATTTGTCAAAAAAGAAAAATTAATTTTTCAATGTTACACTGGCCCGAAAAAAGTATACTGGACTAAATAAATATATGGGAGAGCGGGAGTATATTATTATTATCTCGCTCCTTCTGTTTTTAGTTTCAGATATATCAAACTAGACAAAAGCAATCAGACATTCATTACACATTCTAAGTCAACAAGCAACGATTTTGATTACACAATTAAGTTTATATTCCTGATGAGTAGTGTTATTATTACAATGGGCTCCCATGTTGCACTGATCTTGGATGGATTGTTACAGTAAAACAGTACAAATTTGGAGCCCTTTTTCTTCTTTGGTTTGGTAATAGTATTTGACCCTTTTGACCCTTTTGACTCTAAATTACTCTGGAAAAGTTCCTGTGTAGCGAATGTGGTCTAAGGTACGCCGCAAGCCGTACTTACTAACTGCAGCCATGGCAGCTCTGTATCCCCCACCGTAAGCCGGAGAAGCGTCGTGGATGATCTGATGCATGAAAAACTCCCCTAGCTTGTTCTCAACGATGGATTTACCACCTTTCTTAGAAGACGAGGAAGAGGAGGAGGATGCAGAGGCCGCGTGTCTTGCACGGGGCACCACCTCCGACTCGAGCCACATGTGTGACATTACTTGGCATATACCTTCCTCCACATCCGGCCCAAGATTTCTGAAGTCTGCACCATGCAACAGGCGAGTATAAGAACAGCACTACTAGTTGAGAAAAGGTATGCCTTACCATTAAGACGTAGCCATCCGTGCATTAGCTCATGCGCGAGTATTGCTCCGGTCAGTAACCTGCACGAGAACCAATTTTAACAACAAACCCTCAAAAGGAAAGGCCTTCAACATGACTAATGTATCAGTTAGGCTGTTAGAAAATGGTTACCTTGGGAGGCCGTACAATACAAGAATGGCGGTAACTTCGCACCTCCTAGTTAGCTTCTGTTGCTGTGTTTTGATACCGACTAGACCACGACGGTCCATCCTTGGCCTTTTCATGATCTGGAAGTTGGAAAGGATCAAGATTTTAGACAGTGTTTGGAATAGCTTTTATAAACAGCTTTTAGCTCTTATGCTTAAGTTGCTCGAAAGTTGTTTTTTAAGCAAAAGTTGTTCGTATTTGTAATATTAGGAAAAAAAAACTTATTTCAAACACTCTCATAAGTTGTTTTTCAATTTTTTTAGTTTCTGGTTTTAAAAAGCACCCCTGATCAGCTCGTGAGCTTCTACTTATTCTAACTTATTTTAAGCTCCAAAAAAGCAGAAGCATACATTTCAAATATTAAAAAAAGTGCTTCTACGTTGAAAAAGCTCAGAATCAGCTTATTTAAGTTGCTCCAAACACTTAGTAACGAGGAGAAGGCAATACCTTTTGATCTTGATTGGATATCTATGACACTTTAAATAGTAAATAAACAAGGCATAATCCAATGGAAGTGATGATGAAAATCTTACACTTGTAACTGTTTGATCCTCAGATAGGCACAAACCTCTTGTTTCAGGCATGTGGTGGTAACCCTATAAAAAGTTCATAGATCAGTCACTTTTGTATATTTTGAGGGGGAGAGAGAGAGAGAAGATTTATTACATGTTTCTCCCCTTCAATGGCCTCATTTAGAGCTTGCCTTGGAACAAGAAGCATTGGAATCTCCTGATCAATTCTCATATTCATCCCTTCATAGTAGTCTCTGATTGAATGGTATAAAGGCTGACAGTCACCAGTATCCATGATGGCTGATTCCATGCACTCCAAACATAAACATCGCCCGTCTCCCAGCGATATATATCTCGTGCTCCTTGACTTGAAACAAAATGGTTACATTCAATCAACCAATTTGGTAGAGAAGACGGTTTGAGTTCTAGAACGTTCCATATCATACCTCCAACCGTTCGCAACTGCAGCACCGAGGCGTATTGTCATGCTCATGAGAAGGACAGTACTTCTGTGTCCAAAAAGGGTGGCATCTATACTCAATCAAGCCAGCATCATTGGTTGGGATCTGCAGAAGACATGTTATTGATGGAAGAACAAAAAAAAATAAAAATAAAAATAAAAAATCCTCAGGTTGCTTACAAATTGATGACAAACTTCACATTTAGGATGGTTGAGCTCTTTGAAGCAGGATTTGTGGTACGTATTGCTCCCTGACAAAGAGAACTTGATTCAAAAATGAAGAACATTTAGAACTTTATGAGGGAGTAAAGTATAGTAGAATGGAGGTTGAGAGAGAGAGCAGACGACTTACCTCATGTTCCGTAATAGGGTATTTACAGGCATGACAACGGAAGCATTCCGGATGGAAGAAGGCCCCCATGCATCCTAGATAGTTCCCGTACCCGATTACACGTTTGCAACCGGCACACTCTCTGCAAGCCATACAGTTTTAGATTTTGGCAATACACAAAAGATGTTATGGTGGTTCAGGCTCCACTGCAGAAGCCTCGACTGAGAAGAGATTCTGTACTGTGGATAAATACCTCTGTCCCCTCGGATATTCTCTAGGGGCGTAAGAAGGGTACGGTGCTGAGTTGAAACTATCATGACCTGACCTTGCTAGATCGTCGTCCCTGCCCGTTCGCCATCTGTATCCTGCACAATTAGATAGATGCAGTTTCAGCAATGAAGTGTCTCTGCTTTAGAGGAAAGCAGAGATGATGTAGTACCGTTTGGCCTATTCATAACTTCGGACAGAGAGAGTGCAATTGCGCGATCTAGTTCCTCCTTTTCTCTATTTGTTCTAGATCGATCATCCTGAAAGGAAGTTGTTAGAACGCATTATTATGTCTTATATCGATTTGGTGGAGATCATGTCTCTTTTATATAAGGTTGGATATCCCTTCTCCGTACAAGGCTTTTTAAGGAGAATGTGACCCAATTTATCAGAATTAACACATCTTTCCTGTTCTCTCAACATAGTCATGCAACACATTATACAGACATTCCTCCTAAAGGTGGAAATCTTGGTTTTCTAATAATTACTCCCTCCGTCCGACAATTCTTGCTCCAAAAATTTTCGACACAGTTTTTAAGAAGAGTTGTTGGTTGTGTGTAAATATGTGGGGTTATGTGTAAAGATGTGGGGACCTTGAGTAAAGTCTTTATAATAATTTACTATTTTTGAAAATGGAGCAACAGTGGGACAGCCTGAAAAGGAAAGTGGAGTAACAATTATGGGACGAGAGAGTATTTCAATATTTATCCTGATAACAGATCTATATGTATAGGTATATAAAGATGACATGCATGTATAATATAGCAAAAATACATACATGTGAACGCATATGCAAGTGGATAAACAAAAATATGCTTATCCGAGATGAACTTTATTCTGAGGATTGGGAAGATACGTCATTCTTTTTATTTCCAAGGGAAAACAGCATGAAGATAGAGAGATATGAATACCGAAGATCTAAACGGACCACGCCACACCATGTTTCCGTCCCCAAGAAACTGAGGTTGCTGTGAGCCACCGGTTGAAGCTCCCCTGCTACTACCCCCACCCGTGAAAAACTTACCTAGCCATTTCATAAACCGCGACTTCCTCTCTGCGCATCCAGAAAAAAACAAGCCCTGCTTAGGTCCCCAATTCAGCTCATGCATGAACTTATTCAATCTCTCAACTTGTAGAAATAGAGAACAAAAAAAAAAAGCAGAATCATTGAAAAATATACGCTTCGAAGCAATCGCGAAAGTGGCTGCTAAAATGAAGAAAACTCCATCCTACCACATACATATATATAGACAAGTAACAAGATATGTAGAATATTGGCAGGAGTAATAATCTTCTTGTTGAAGCATAAAACTATCACCGTTGAACATTGGAGGCATCAAAAGGGCATCATCTTTACACAAGCAGGAACAAATCCACATAAAAAACTGTAGAAGGGCATCACTCAAAGTCCAAAAAGACACAATTTTTGCCTCTTAAATCAGGATGGAAGTATAAATAGCAAAGCTTTCAAAGTGAGAAAAGCATACCATAAATACCTGGTTGAGAAAGATGGTTGACATTTGAAGAAGAAGACATGGGGGGAGGGGGGCAAGGGGGGTGGAAGGAGGTGTTCTTGAAGATGGTGAATGGAAGAGGAGAGAGAAAGGAAGAGGAAAAGAATGGCATCATTAATGATAAAGCTAAGTTTTTCTAGAGAAAGAAAGGGGAGCAGGAAAAAGAAGGAATATCTGCGAGAGAAGAGATTCTTGGCTTGTTGGAAAGAAATGAAAGAAAGGGAGAGAATCTGATGAGAGAGAGATGGTGATGGAGGAAAGGGAAAAAGCACAGGTGTGCTGGGATGGATTGGACGGCTCAGAATTAGTTGTTTTTGGAGTGAAGGATACTGCAATCGGAGAAGAAAATAAAAGTTCAAATTCCATTTCTCCCTCTAAAATGGAAAAGTGGGAGTATGTCGACGTCAAGAAACATGATCCAATGAAAAGAAACACAAAAGTTGATCATCGGCTACTGTGAACTAAGATTGTAGATTGAATTGGATCTTGTTCAGTTATTATGCAGCTACATTCAAGGTTTGGTAGAAATCGGTATGGTTGGGTCGGTATATCGATATATGATATATATCGAGGTTCGGTATGAATCGGTACACCGCGGAATACGGCATGTACCAAAATTTCGGTATGCAACGGTATACTGCGGTATGGGAAATCTTATACCGTTGCCGTATCGAAAAACTTCGATACGGTATCTTACCGTACCGAAAATTCAGTATTTTCGGTATTTTTTTGGCACGGTATGTACGGTATACCGATTTTTCAACATACAATAACACCCTAGTTTCAAATTTGTTATGCCTAGAATATTGTACGTGATGATTTTAATTACGAGAAAGAATCATCAATTTTGAAAATTAAAAGTTGAAATACACATGGGCTGCATGGAATTCAAAGGGAGATGGCATTTTTACAGTTAGATTTTAAAGAGATTTTTTTTAAAAGAAAGAAAATGCCCACGTTGAATAAAGTGGCCTACACATATTCCATAAGCATGCAACTTGTTAAAGAAGGTAGATAAATTGGAGAGACATGAATGTTAGTTTAATCATATTTACCCAAATTCTTTAATTATATTTCGTTAAATAATAAATTAGAGAAAATAAAAATAAGGAAATAGAGAGGCGAGGGTTTGATGCCATGCAACTGGAAAATAGGTAGGAGTTGAAAGTTGCCATAATTGAGCTTTACGCCTTCCGGTTTTCAATATATCTTTAGGGTAAAAAGATGATCCTTCTTTATGGTTGTCAGCATGAAATTATTCTCACAGATCGAAATAGAAAAAAAAAAGGGGAAATATATAAAAATGGACGAATATTATGCTCTTTTATTTTAAACACCCATTTGTTGATCCAACATCAAAAGAAGCGAAAAAGGGAGATATTGTCCCATTGGGATGACATAACGATTAAGGTGGATAGCTTGTGGCCGGAAGGTTATGGGTTCAATCCACCAAGTCCGTTATGTATGAGTCTGTCACCTACGGTGGTTACGGTAGTGCACTTCGCTAGCGGCTGCGGGTTACCCTCGTTATCCAAGAAAAAAAAGAAAAAGGGAGATTAGTACGCACTTCTATAGCGGCTGCGGGTTACCCTCGTTATCCAAGAAAAAAAAGAAAAAGGGAGATTAGTACGCACTTCTATAGCGGCTGCGGATTACCCTCATCATCCAAAATGGTCAATAGAGGCGCCACTTCAGACAACATTCATCGTAATAAATTACTCCTTTTGATAAGGTTATTTTTTGTTTCGTCGGAAAAAAACACTTACTTTCAAAATTAAAGGATTGTTGTATTCGTATTCTAATTGATTGAAAATTTTGATACAATATTTTTCTCATTTAAATCATTTATATTTTCACTCAACATGTTTTAATTATTTTTACTTAGTGAGATTAATTATTAATTATTTTAGTCCATATGTCGAGACAAATCATAATTTGAAAAATTACTATATGATCAAAATTCTTTTTTTTGTATCGAGTTTAATCAAAGTTAACTATAATAGGATTTTTCACTATAAGCAGTCAAAGTGGGATGATCTATTAATCTATTGTGATTTAATATCACTGTAGCAAGTTATTATACAAAATTTACTTAGTACGCAAATCGAATGATAATAAACATGGAAAAAAGTTGTAGAGATTGAAAAACAAATTCTTCGGTAACAAAAGAAAAAGGGATAAAACCTTATGGTTTCGACTAGTAGTCTTTTTTTTCTTTTTTTTGGAAATATAAATACAATTAAACCTTAATAAAATAATAATCTTTGGACCGAAAAATTATTCATTTAATGAGGTTATTACTTTATCGAACATTATTTTAGTGCATGGACCCATATCGGGACCGGAAGATATTATTATCTTAGCGAAATTATTATTTTATCGAATATGACTTTATCGAGATTTAACTGTACCCGTTTGGTTGTCAGGAAAGTAATGTTGTTAGGGAATCTGATTCTGTGGAATATGATTGCGGGGAAAATGATTAAGAAAAGTAAAATTACTGAGAAATTTGATTCCTAGGAATATGATTCTACAGAAAATAGAATACTTGCACTTGTTTGGTTGATACTAGGAAATGTAAAATTATATTATCAATAATATGAATAAAATATATTTCTCATCAATTATTTGTTAATTATTATATAATTATTTCATAAATATATAAAATCACTCATAAATATTACTATTGATATTTTTTTATAATATAATTTATAATAAAATATTCAAAATAAATAGTTAAAAATATATTTTTTAATATTATTAACATCTTTAATAATAATAATAATAATAATAATAAACCTATTAAAGTACTCACTTATTTTAATAATAATATTTTTTTAGAATAATAGCATGATTATTTAAGAAAAATAATAATTATTATATTGCTATTATTTTTCATAAATAATAAATAATAAAAAGACAAATAAATTAAAATATTCAATTAATTTATAAAAATATATTAACTACAAATTAATAATATTATTAACTAATTATTATTCTATTTTTAATAATAATAATAATAATAAATAAATAAATAAATAAATACTTTTCTTGATCCAAGGAAAAAGAATACCTATTCAGAACAAGGAAAAAGAATCCACAATTATTACGCTATTTTCCTGATTTCTAGGATTCTGATTACTTTCCTAATATTTTGTTAAAATTGAACCAAACATAGGATTTTAAAATATTGGAATCTTATTACTTTCCGTGTACTACCAAACACAAGATTTTAATAATTTGGAATCAGATTACTTTCCTGAGGCAGAATCCTTGCCAACCAAACGGGGCCTAAATTATAATCGACACATTAAATCCAAAATGAGAGTAGTGATATTCTTAAGAATTCAAAATATCAGTTACCAAACAAGGTCAAGTCTGTTGGGCTTACAGATCATGGCCTACCAATTGCTAAGTTCTAATGTCTCAAAATTGTTATAAAGCCTATACATAAGCCCATCTTAGTTAGGTCTACGTAGAATTTATAATTATATTATCATCATCATATTAATTAATTACCATGTTTTAGACTTTAATATAAAAATTGGAAATAAATAACAACATAATTTTATTAATCATGAGGTCATTTGTTCACCTTCCGAGATTTAGAATATAAATTCCTAAATAAGTTTCATTCTGAATTTTGCGCAACTATGCCTGTGATACTATTTGCAGAGTTGCAGTTAGCTTTCCGTTCATTTTACTATAAATTAGGGGCAAAAGAATAATTCCATACAATTCCTTTATACTTATGCGCAACTATGCCTCAATATAATTTAATTGTCAAAACGAATTACTTCATCCGTCGTGGTGTTACTATTCTGTTTGTTTTCAGCACGGAAAATAAGAAATTTAGTTTTTGATGTTTAACTGGTGAGGGCCTACTAGTTTATAGCACGGGAAGTGAGAAATGTGAGGTAAAGTTACATTTTAATGAATTGAAAGATTATGTATTTCATGAAATGTTTAAAAATTATGTGATAAATTAGAGCACGTCTGTTTAGAGATGGCAAAATGACCCGGACCCGTTGGACCCACCCCAGCCTTGTACGTGATGGGACGGGTATTACCCCACTTGTACA
The DNA here is from genome assembly GCA_028984105.1 of Lavandula angustifolia. NCBI lineage: Eukaryota > Viridiplantae > Streptophyta > Magnoliopsida > Lamiales > Lamiaceae > Lavandula > Lavandula angustifolia. The sequence goes on along the minus strand of CM054810.1, from coordinate 1,061,434 downwards.
AGCGTCGGGGCGGTTCCGGACCCGACTTGCATCGGGTCTAGGGCGGGTCTGGTTCCTGCATCGGTTCTACCCTGCCCCGTGTAGACACGCAGGTCGTTCAGCCCTGCCTCGGACCCGTTGGACACATCCCACTATGAATTAGAACTTAAAAGCGTGAAATGTGGTTGTGGTTGAGGGGAAAAAAACATTATTAAGCCCCACAAAAAAATAAAAATAAATGATAAGTATATTTTTATTTTTTAAAATAAGATAAAAATATCCAGTATTGAGAAAATAGACGGTAATAGCGAGACAAAATCACTGTTAAGAATAAAAGCACAAAATGCTTCAACTAAAACCAAAATTGGTACACCAAAAGTGTGGGATTAGGCCTGGGATTGGTTAGGCTGCAATTTTTGTGGGCTTAGGCTTCTGAATTTTTATGAAATTTGTGGATGATACATTTATTTGCAAGCTTCAATGGCAAATATGTTGAGAATTTGAAATTCATAGTCACACTTTTCAAACAAACATCTCAACCACAAAACAAACGATTTCAATTTTAAAGGCGCCCTCCCTCGTTTCAAACCCAAATATATTTTTCAAATTTCCCTTTCTCCACTTGCACAAAATCACCGTAACAAACCCCCAAACCCCCAATTTCACCCACACCGGTGTCACTGAATTATGAATTTGCCGGAATCGGGAAAGCTGCTGTTGGCGGCCAGCGGCGGGGACACCGTTAAGCTCTTCGACATCTCAGTTGAGCCTCAAAACCCCTGTGTTCTCACGCACTCTCCATCTCCAGGCTTGCGTGTGAATACAGTCAGATGGAATCACAACAGTTAGTGCTTAACCACTTCATCTTTTCCGTAGATCTATTCTGTTTCCTCACTGTAGTTCAAAGTCATATTTGCTTGTTGACTGCTGGATGATACCTGCACTTATTTTGGAGGGTAATTGTGTTCTTTATTTCTCGATTTGTTAGATTTGGTTTTGGCGAGCGCCGGCGAAGATGGTAAAATATCACTATGGAGGAAGAACGGGCAAAGCCTGTGGATGGTGCCGGCTAAGAATGCCAGGGGGGAAACAGTCGAGGTACATTGTCTAAATTAACAGTGTTGTTTACATTTTCTAGAGTTAGTGAGATTGTAGCTGAAGTTCCAACCAATATTTTTTAGCTGCACGGTTTCTTTGGATTGCTTTGTTTTTTTATGTTCTTCAGTCACTAGATAAGAGCTCAACCCGAGATTATTTTTCAGTGGATGCTTCCATAAAATCAAAATGCGCTACCTTTCGATTGAATGGAGTTAAGACAATTAACTAAATTAGATAAACTTAAGATCGAGTACAACTGTAATTTTGTTTCTTCTAAGTAACAAATTTATGCTTAATGTTTAACATTGTGCATTGGATCTGAAACTAAACCTCATGTTTTAGTCTCATTATTGTTCTTACATATATAAGCCTTCAGAGTCTATATCAACAATCAGCTTCAGCAATAAAGGATCTCGATATCTTTGCTCTGGTGGAACTGGTCAAGTTGTGCGGATATGGGATCTGCAGAACAAACGATGTGTCAAATGGTTAAAAGGCCATACTGATACAATAACTGGTGCAATGTACAACTGCAAAGATGAGCATATAGCTTCTGTAAGTCGTAAAGGAGATATCATACTTCACAACCTTGCTTCTGGCACAAAAGCTGCTGAACTCAGGGACCCTAATGGACAGGTTGCCTATATTGTTCTAAGGGCTCATTTTACTGCAAATCTTCTTTTTTTGCAAATGATAATGACTGCTCTTCTAAAAAATCACAAGACCAGGTTCTCGACGCACTTGATTATTCTCGTATGAGCAGGCACCTCTTGGTTACAGCTGGTGATGATGGGTCTGTTCATATGTGGGATACAACTAGTCGTAGTCCAAAGGTTAGCTTTCTAACAATGTGTCTGGCATTTAGGAGGATTATTTATTCAAATTATTCACATCATGTACGGTTTGGATTTCATGTCATAGAAAAATATTGAAATTTTGCCGCTGATTGCACTTTTGCAGGAAATACATGAAACTATTATTTTCTTTTTTCACTCCTTAAATCAGCAGATCTGAAATCTTTTTGGCCTTTCTGTTTGTTGATAATTTATTATGACATATTTTGCCAATCTTTTTGAATTTTCTTATCAGAAATCTGTTTTTTTTTTTTTTTTAAACAAAAAAGAAGATTCTGAAGCTTACAGATTCCTTTTCGTCATTGACTATTAATCAACTGCCTCGAGCATCCGACCACCATGTTTTTGTTTTTCACTCCTTAAATCAGCAGATCTGAAATCTTTTTGGCCTTTCTGTTTTTGATAATTTAATATGACATATTTTGCCAATCTTTTTGAATTTTCTTATCAGAAATCTGTTTTTTTTTTTAACAAAAAAGAAGATTCTGAAGCTCAGATTCCTTTTCGTCATTGACTATTAATCAACTGCCTCGAGCATCCGACCACCATGTTTTTGTTTTTCACTCCTTAAATCAGCAGATCTGAAATCTTTTTGGCCTTTCTGTTTTTGATAATTTAATATGACATATTTTGCCAATCTTTTTGAATTTTCTTATCAGAAATCTGTTTTTTTTTTTTTTTAACAAAAAAGAAGATTCTGAAGCTTACATATTCCTTTTCGTCATTGACTATTAATCAACTGCCTTGAGCATCCGACCACCATGTTTTTGTTTTTCACTCCTTAAATCAGCAGATCTGAAATCTTTTTGGCCTTTCTGTTTTTGATAATTTAATGACATATTTTGCCAATCTTTTTGAATTTTCTTATCAGAAATCTGTTTTTGTTTTTTTTTTTAACAAAAAAGAAGATTCTGAAGCTTACATATTCCTTTTCGTCATTGACTATTAATCAACTGCCTCGAGCATCTGACCACCATGTTTTTGAAACAATGCATATTGATGATATAATATTGTTATATGACGCGTGTGTTATAAAGAGGCTAGCATTGAATAAAGCTTTAAATGCTACTGTAAGATGAGATCTATTTAGGTCAATTTGTATTTCCTTCAAATTGGTGATTCATACTTCACACTAGAAGAAAACTGTACTTAGTCTGCCAACCTTTTCAGTTTTCATCTCTTGTTTATAATTCACTTATGAGCTGGCACTCTCCTACATCTCCAACTTCATTGATATTCACTAGTTCCGATTGGCATTCATTTGATTTTATTATATTACTCTTTGCTGCATCAGTTAAGGATTAATGCATACAAAGCATCCTACTGTCAATGCTTTTGATCCTTCTTTATCTGCTCAACATAGTGGCACCAATTTAATTTATCATGAAGGCTCATAACTTTTGAGGAAATCCAAAATCCTAGAATGGTTATTCACGCTGTGTGCAGATGCTTATTTTCTCTTTACAAAATCTAGTCTTGAGTTCTGCTCCTGAACCTAAGTTTTCAGATGGAATGTCTTGAGCTTTATTTTAGGGTCCTAGATATGCTTTTTGCAATCATTATAAGATATTTATCTATGATGACAAGAATATGCTTTCACTTGTGATTCTGCAATAAGAGGCTCTGTTTCTCTTTCTTTTCTTTTTTATTCTGCAACAAGTTGCCAATTAAGCATTATAAGTACTTTAGACTGGGTCTATTTTTTGTTTACCCCCCTTTTGTCATATAAGGACTTATATATGTCACGAACTGTGCAATCTCTATTTTTTATTATGTACCAAATGTCCTTGCTTATGCACTTTGAACATACACTGAATTTATTTGCTAAGTTTTTCAGCCCTTACTGCATTTCTGTATCTGTTGGGGGTTGTTCCTTCTACTATATTACGGACACTCTTTTGCATTTTTCAGGCTTCTTGGCTAAAGCAGCACTCAGCACCTATCTCTGCCGTTAGTTTTTCACCATCCAATGACAAGGTCTGTTGTTATCTGTTTTAAGTTCATTTTTTATGTCTTCTAGAGAATGTGTATTCACTGGAACGGAACTGCTGTGTAACTGATAAACCATGCAGCAATGTTATTATTTTCTCGTGTATTTGGTAGGTTATTGCTAGTGTTGGTCTGGATATGAAGTTATACACATTCGACTCAGGATCAAAGAAGCCATCTGCTTGTATTCCTTATGAGGCTCCTTTTTCTTCACTCGCATTCACTGATGATGGATTAACCTTGGCAGCTGGTACAAGCTCCGGTCAGGTTGTATTCTATGACATTCGTGGGAAACCACAACCAATCACAGTTCTTCGTGTGTATGGTAATTCTGAGGTGATTCTCACATTCCAAGAATCGTTTGAACTTCCTTGTTTTGAAATTTGATTATCTGAGTGATTTCTGCCGTGCAAATCAGCAAGCACTAGCAGTACAAGTGTACCGTGATCTTTTGTAATTCTTCTAGAAAGTTTCAATCCTTGTAAGAACGCCCTAGTTTTGAACCTTTCTTCATTACTAAGTTAATGCCTGATCGGAGGTTCACTTCCAGTCTCCCCTATGAAACAACTACTTAGGATGAGCAGAGTGTTACGTAGAAGAACAGGCAATGTTTAAGTCATTGTTTTTCTGTGTTTATATTCTGCATCAAAATATTACTCGGCAGCTTCATTGTTGTCACAAAGCTTGGTTTTATCTTATCAGGCTATCACAAATCTTTCCTGGCAAAGATCAAAACCAGTAGCGGTTAATGAGAATAATTGCTCAGAGGAAACTGTTCTTTTGGCCGGTGATGTAGGGGATTCTGTTCTTATGCCTGATCCACTTCCTTCTCGGATGTCTGGATCTAGACCTACCCGATCTGGGTCTGGCGATTTATTTTCTTTTCCTGCTGGATCTTCATCAAGTACTCTTAATTTACATGCTTCAGAGGAAACACCTCTTCGAAGCAGCTTATTAACTGGTGGAGCTCTGACAAGATTGCATGCACCTCGAAGCTATAATTTCAAGGATGATATGGAGGTCTTCTCCCCCCTAGCGGAAGTTCAACCGATTACACCCTCTCTTGACAAATTGTGGACGGATCGTGATGGTTCAAAGAGAGACTGGGATAAAAAATCTTCTCTTCTGTTTCCTTCTAGGAGATTCGGCCTTTCGGAAGAAACCGCTAATGATAACCATCCAGTTTTTGACTGGAAATCTAACTCTTCATCCAAGCAGGTACTTCTTGCTAGTCTCGGTAGTCTCTTTTCAGTTTTTTCTTCTTTATTTAGTGGATCTTGCTTATGCTGCAGGATGTAGTATAAATGAGCATGATCTATTGCTAATAATCATATGTTTCAAAATTTCTTATCCTGCCTGAAGGTGATAAACAGTTTTATTGGTATTCTTGGCACCCATAAGTTTTGAAAACTAAAACAAAGAAAAAGTACATTTCATGTGCATTTTGATTCAAGATTGTTGAAAGGGGTCCGTAAATCAACTGAAGTCTGGCTGCTTCATTCTGCATCTGAAGAGATGACACACAAGGAATGTGAAAAATGTCATTCGAGGAGGTTGTTTGTATAAGATGCGTACTACAAATAATTCTTGGAAAATATCAAGTTTAAACTGTTTCTTACCTTTAAATTCATTTTATTGTTCATAATCGAATAGTAGCATTTTTGTAGTACATGGATGGTTGGACTTGTTAGTTAGAGTTGCGTGTACTCCGGAGAAACTAATTGTCACTCCAGATCTTTGGTCTCTATTTGAACCCAGTGATCCAATTTCTAGAGTTGTGTGTACTCCAGAGAAACTAAACTCAGGTTTATTAACAGAATATATTTTATGGCTATTAGGTGGATGATAAATAAAGTGTTTCGAATTGAAATTCCTCTGCTGGATTTCTCCAAAAGTTTACATAGTACCGTACTTGTAAAACTGCTTTCTGTTAAACATTGGTCTGGTTTCTTCTCTTTAGACGGTCGGTTTGAAGTGTAATTGAACTAATTTTGTGGCCACTACATTTAAAGGCTATTTGGAACATGTCCTCTTGCAAATCAAATTTTGATATAGTTGGAGCCCGTGCAGGATGATACCACTTCTACCTACGCACAGTTGGCACCTACACCAGCAAGTACAGACGATACTTCCTCCATTACTCCACCGGAAGCTTGGGGTGGCGAGAGATTAGCAGATAAATTCAGTCATCATCGCCAATCCATCAACCTGCCTTCTCGTTTTGCACCATTGACATCAACTAGTTCATCATCGGGATTAATATTGTCTGGATTACAAGATATTGGCCCCACAAGTCAAAGTACAACCAGTTTAGCATCAAGCCTGAGCCTGACTGGTTTACGAGTCAGAGAAACCCTCAATCATGAAGGATCTCTAGAAGCTTTGGGTACAAAAGTTTAGTTGGACAGGCTAACCTCGATAATCTTGGTCCATCTCTGTCTCTTCCTAGGAGATTCTCTAGCTATGCTGAGAGAATAGGTGCCGCACCATCATTAAATGATGCTTCGCCTTTTCCCATGGGTTCCCCAATATCGAAGAAAACAGGAGCTGAAACTAGGGAAGAGCTTCTCAGCAGCTTGTTATCAAGGTCTGAAATGCCATCAGCCTCAGGAACCAGTGCCCTTACAACTATCAATGTAAGGAACAATTAATGCTGCAGTCTCTGTTTCTAAGTTTATGCAGTCATTTTTTCTTTCTTTAATCTTTCATATAAAACACACACACACACAGAGGCACACAAATGAACTTTCCTGTTCATCAAATGCAGTGCAGTGGATACATGATCAATCATTACAAATGCCCAATTCTTATTTCCTATGCATTGCTTGATCTATCTTGTGTTAATTCCGTGATAGGGTGGAACAACACATTTTCCAAAAGCTCCCTTACATTCTGATTCACAGCCGGGGAGTTCTTTCACCCTCCAACTTTTCCAGCGTACACTTGAAGAAACTCTCGGTTCGTTTCAGAAATCTATCCACGACGACATGCGCAATCTTCACTTGGATATATTGAGGCAATTCCATATGCAGGAGGTATAAATCTGGTATCTTGCATGTTTGCTCTTTGTAGTTTGGTTCCCTAACATTCGCAACCGATGGGCAGATGGAGATGTCGAATGCCATGGGAGTGATATTGGAAAATCAGGCAGAGATTATGAAAGAACTTCAGTCACTTCGGAAGGAAACACAACAGCTCCGTCACATGCTTTGAATATAAAAGGTTCTTACTTTTAGGCGTTGCTTTTATTAGTCACTTTTTCAGTATCTGTACAGAAAATAGATATTGTTCTACTGGCATTCTATATTTTTTTGTTTTACTTTGAAAATGGTGAGGTTGTTTGTGTGAGAGAGTGAGAAAGAGAGAGAGCCTTGAGATACAAGCTCTGATCTGGAGTTCTTTGTTTTTGGGCCCGTTTGAAAGAATTTATTAGCAGCTTATTTCTACTTATTCTAAAAAATATTCCCTCCGTTCCACTCCATTAGTCCACTTTTCCTTTTTGAGTCGTTCCACTCCATTAGTTCACTTTCCCTTTTTAACTTAAAATAATACTCTAAGATATTCAAGTGGATCCCATTACTTTATCTATTTTACACACAACAAACAACTTTCTTAATTTCCGTGCCGAAAAGAAAGTGGACTAATGGAGTGGAACGGAGGGAATAAGTGTTTATGCACATGTTTGTGAGAGCTTATGAAAATAGCTTATTATAAAAAATAAGTTGTTTTTTCTTTATTTTCATAAGCTATTAAATGGGCCTTTACTTGTTAGGGGGTGTTTGGAGTAGCTGAAGCGTATTGATAAGTGTTAAAAGCTGCTGAAAGCAGATTATTTGAAAATCAGTTAGTGTTTGGAAATAATTGCCGAAAGCTACTGAAAGTTGGGGAAAATAGTGTTTGAGAATATTGCTGATAGAAGTAGCTTATTGTTACTTTTAAAAGAAATATCTGTTTTGTCCTTAGTGTTACTAAATAATTATTAATAAATAATAAAATTTAGAAATTATTGTTATTCAATATTTATTTTTTGTTTAATAATTTCAATCTAATATTATAAAATACTAAATTAATCTAAATATTATAAAATTATATCATAATTTTAGAGTTAGGGATATTTTTGAAATTAGATAAAACTATTAAGGTAATTTGGTCCGGAAAAACCATAAGCTATAAGTTGAAAGCTAGAAGCTGGGTTGGAGCAGATTGAACTGCGAATGTCAATTTTAAGCTGAAAGTCTCAAACATCTTCACACCAGCTTAAAGTTGAAAACAATTTTCAATAAGTTGTCCAAATACCCACTTAGTGGTCTTAGGAAAGTTGGTTTGATAGAAGATGATTTTGAATGAGTTTAGGTGTATGTTTGTACCACCACATATTTTGTAGATAACACACATTTTATAAATCAATACCGTCCAAGACAGTTAAGATGTAACTGCAAGCCTAATGGTAGGGGGATAAGTGTCCAACCGCAAAATCTGTCGATTGTATTGTGTGGTTGCTTTTAGGTAAGTTAAAAAATAACGGGAAAATTGCGAAATTGGTCACGTAATTGGCAACTTCATCTCCATAACTTTTATTTATATGCAATTTTGGTCGTGTAACTTGTGATGTTGCGTTACTTCTCAAATGCTTACAATCAGGGGCATAGCCAAAGGATAGGTGTTCTCGTTCCATTTGTGTCCCACTGTCATTTTTAATTGTAAGTACCTAAGTGCTTACGATAACCTTAAAATTCAAATCGTAAACACCTAGATGCTTACAGTTAAAAATGACAGTGGGATACAAATGGGACACAAAAAAATAGGACATAAAATCTTGTGCAGTTATATAGTTTAGTGGTAAAGGACTCTTGTTCTTCTTCCTTTTAGCTTGGGTTCGAATCTTATTGGTGTTATTCGAACTAGAAATTACTCGCACATTAAAAGGAAGAGTTCTACCACTATTCTAAGAGAATTAACTTAGACCACCTCCAACCCTATTCCCCTAAAAAAGGCTTCCAATCCTCCCAATTCCCCTTTCTTATTTTGAGGGAGCCATTTTTTCCTCTCTATCCAATTAAATTGATTAATTTTTTTTAACATGCATAACATTAATGGAATTGAATAGAGATTTTTATTAAATATAACCTATGATTTTTATTGTTATGGAACTTATGATTTTTATAAGTAACTTTAATTATTTTTTTACAATTAATCTATATTTTAAATATATTGTTATTTTTAATTTAATTATATAATTTAATTGCATTTTAGTTTGATTTATAAAGATAAAAATAAGAATATTTATAGAATATTCATTTTTCCCCTTTAAAATAGGGGAGAATGGTTGGGGATGAAATATTATTTCTGCCCTAAAAGAGGGATAGGGCTTTCGTACAATACGGGAAATCCTTGGAGATGTCCTTAGTAATTTGCACAAATAAATACTCCATTTATTTTATTATTTATGTTTCATACCAAATAAAAAAATAAATGAATAAATTCTATCCAATTATATATTTTTATATCCACTATTTTAATTTTCGTGTTCAACCTCAATGAAACACTGGCAACTCATCTATTGGATAGAGGATAGAGGGAGACCCCCTGAAATTGAACTACTGTCCCACACTGCCAACTCATTTTTGTAATCATTATAGGCGACAATGGCCGCCAAGATTTACAGCAAGAAACGTTAGATGGACAGATAATACATTTTTGAAAATTTCGAGAACGTCGAACATTTGTCCCTTTCTGAGCTGTGTTTAAATTGCCCTATCATCTACACACATGACACACATGAAATCATGACCCTATCCTTTGAGGTGGTCATCCCAATTGTCTCAACTCAAATCCACTCCTAAATTGATAGTGAAACAGTGCCTTAATTCTTTCTTGTGAGGATGTTTCCCTTTAATTTGCTATAGCAACGCTTTCATTTATGTTTTAAACGTGTTCACTTTTCTTCCTCACCGAAATTCTCGAGCTTGCCAGATCTATAAATATTCCAATATAAATTATACTTCGGTATTGTTTCAAACATTTTAAATATAAAGCAGCTTATTAGAGTATTTGGAATACTGTTTTTTCCTCCTAAGGGAGGGGAATGTCAAGAGTATACATTTTCATGTTTGAAAATGCAAAAATATACAAACTTTTTCATAAATGCAATAATATACAAATGACCCTACTTCACCTCCAGTGTGTGTGCAGGTGTGTGTGCAGAGTGTGTGCAGGTGGTTGTGCAGTTTTTGTTGGAATCTTTTTCTTTTTGAATAAGTATTCTCGAAATTAGCAAAATAAAAGTTGCTGATTTTTTTTTAAAAAACTAAAGTTATTTTTAAAAAAAAACTTCTTTAATTGATATTTTCGTAAAACTAAAAACCTGAAGATATTCGTTTAAATATTTTAAAAACCTGAACGAAAATTTAATATTTTTGTATATTTAATTTAATTTAACGAAAATTTAATATTTTGTTAATTTAATTTATGAATTCAATTTGAGGAAATTTTAATATTTTAGTAAATTTAATTTACGAAATTTATGCAATTTTGATAATTTAATTTAAGAAATTTCATTAATTTAATTTAGGCATTTTCGTTAATTTAATTTAGAAATTTCGATAATTTATTTTTGGCAATTTCATTAATTTAATTTAGGCAATTTGTTAATTTAATTTAGGCAATTTTATTAATTTAATTAGGCAATTTTGATAATTTATCGAAAAACCGATTTTGTTAATTAGGCAATTTTGTTAATTTAATTAGGCAATTTTGATAATTTAATTTAGGCAATTTCAATAATTTAATCAATTTCGATAATTTAATTTAGGAAATTTCAATAATTTAATTTCAATTTCAATAAATTTAAAAAATATATATATTTGTGCCGATCGATCGGGCTTAAATTAAAAAAATTTATATATATAAAAAAATTATACCTAAATTTAAAAAAAAAATTATTTGTGCCGATCGATCGGCACTGCCCGATCGATCGGGCATAAATTAAAATATATATATATATATAAAAATTATACATAAATTTAAAAAAAATTATATGTGCCGATCGATCGGCACTGCCCGATCGATCGGCACTTAATACCTGAAAAAATTAAAAATATATATATATATATAAAATAATACATAAATTTAAAAATTAAAAAAATTATACATGCCGATCGATCGGTACTGCCCGATCGATCGGCACTTATATACTCGAATAAATTATAATATATATATATATATATATATATATATATATATATATAATAATACATGGGGGTTGGGGGTGGGGGTGGGGGTGGGGGGTGGGGGTGGGGGTGATCGGCCATGACCGACCGGGGTTGATCGGCCATGGCCGACCATGGGAGGGGGGTGGGGGGTGGGGGGGGTCACATTAAAAAAAAAAAAAAAAAACTTTTGTGCCGATCGATAGGGTCGGCCCTATCGATCGGCACATATTAATTTTTTTTTCATCGGTATGATAGGGTCGGCCCTATCAAATGTGATCGGCACGACCCTATCACATGTTGATAGGACTATGTGATACGACCCTATCACATGTAATAGTAAAATTGGGTAGAGTTGTATATTAACACTATTTTATTCTTACGTAAAACATTATCCAATATTCAACATCATCCTATATATTATCCAATTTCAAAAAAATTTTAAGATTATCCTATAAATTATCCAATTTCGAAAATAAATATGATACAATATTATCCTATAATAATATGGGTAAGGATTGAATGTGCACCAATTATTTACCTGCACTGCACCGTGAATAGTGTATATGATACAATATATTTTGGCACGTGCCGATCGATCGGCACAATATTTATTTTTTTAATCATGGCCCATTTGGGGTGGGGTGGGGGTGGGGGTGGGTGTGGGGGGTGGCAGTGGGTGTGGGGGGTGGGGGTGGGGGTGGCGGTGGGGGTGGGGGGAGGGAGGGCCGATCATATGATCGGTCCTGCCCGATGGGGTGGGGGTGGGGTGGGGTGGGGGTGGGGTGGGGGGGTTGATGTATCGGCACAAATTTTTTTTTTTTTTTAAATATATAGCCCGATCGATCGGCACATGCCGATCGATCGGCACAATATATATATATATATAAATATCGTAAATATTTAAAAAAAATTATACATGCCCGATCGATCGGCACAGCCCGATCGATCGGCACTAGATATAAAAATATATATATATGTCGTAAATATTAAAAAAAAAAAAATTATACGTGCCGATCGATCGGCACAGCCCGATCGATCGGCACACATGATATATAATGTTTAAAAAAAAATTATATGTGCCGATCGATCGGCAAAACCCGATCGATCGGCACACACATATAATATAAAATATTAATATATATAAATATAAAATATTTATATATAAATATTTATATAATATTTCATAATATAAAATATATATATATAAAATATATATAAATACAATAATATATATATATATATATATAAATATACATATATATATATATATATATTCATAAATAAAAAATATATAATATGTAATATACAAATATAATATAAAATATATTTACGTGCCGATCGATCGGCACAGCCCGATCGATCGGCACTATAATATCTAATATAAATATAATATACAATATAATATGTAATATACAATATACAATATAATATACAATATAATATAAATATAATATAATATGTAATATAAATATAATATACAATATATTTATATTATATCTAAATATATAATATAAATATACAATATATAAATATATAGATATATAATATTACACAATAATATAAAAATATATATATATACATAAATAAAAAAAATATATATATATATATACTCAAATCGGCACAATATTTTTTTGAATTTTAAATTTGCACATTTTTTGAATTTTCTAAATTAAAAAATAAATATAAGGTCCGATCGATCGGACAAGGCCGATCGATCGGACCATATTATTATTTTTATTTAAATTTCTAAAATAAAAAAATAAATTGACTATGTTAAAAAAAAATTCTAAATAATCAAAATTACGGATGAGCTACTGTTGATTTCTAAATAATCAAAATTTCTAAATTTCTAAATAATCAAAATTTCTAAATAATCAAAATTTCTAAATAATCAAAATTTTTAAATTTCTAAATAATCAAAATTTCTAAAATAATCAAAATTTCTAAATAATCAAAATCTTCTAAATAATCAAAAGATCGTGATCAGACCATATTATATTTTTTTTTTAAAATTAGGATGTTATTAATAATCAAAATTATACTTAAAAAATCAATATAATTGAAATAAACTCATAAAAAATTATAAATTTTAAAATAAATATTTGATAAATATTTCAGGGAAATATTATGAAATAGTGTAATAAAGCTTTATATATATCTATACATTAGCAAAATTAAACATGAATCATTCTTGAATGATAGAAGTACTTATGACTTTATACAAAAAATGAACTCATTTTTCAAAATATGAGAAGAAGTGGAATTTTTTTTTTATTATGTCTCTATTATTATATTTCATAGTTATTAATGATATCATCAATATCCTCTTCGTATATCACTTTTCCTTGCTCGAATTTGATTTTTTGAGGGTTCCGATCGATAGTATTTGGGGTTTTGATCAAGGGTTTTGAGGGTTTAGAGGAATAGTATTTGGGGTTTTAATGAATAGTAGTTGGGGTATCCCCTAATCATCCTATCGGTCGGATTGGATTGTATATACAGCTGTCGGCACGAATAGTTTTATAGTCAAATTTCAATAAAATAATACAGCTGTGTGTGTATGCCACATACTGTCACGTTTTTACTTAAAATTAAAAAAATTAAAATTTATATATGGTCCGATCGATCGGCCTTGTCCGATCGATCGGGCCATATTAAAAATTTTAAAAGTCAACTAATTAAAAAAAATTAAAATTTATATATTTAATATAACCGTTCCGATCGATCGGCCTTGTCCGATCGATCGGAACATATAAAATATAAATTTTAAAATTTTTTTAATTAGATATGTCCGATCGATCGGACAAGGCCGATCGATCGGACATATATAAATTTGAATTTTAAATGGGTATGGCCGATCGATTGGACAAAGGTAAGTGAATATCTTTTCCAGATTTTTTTTCTTTGTAAATAGTATATGTACACTTTGATTCTTGATTAAAAAACTAAAAAAAAGTTGCATGAGACGAAATTATTCTGCATGCATGAAGACAAAAAAAGGCTGGCATGAAAAAAAAAATGAAAAAAAAAAAAAATGGTCCGATCGATCGGACAAGGCCGATCGATCGGACACGTTAATAAAAATTGTAAAAAAAAAAATGGTCCGATCGATCGGCCTTGGCCGATCGATCGGACCATATTTTATTTTTAAATTATAAAAAAAATTTAAAAGGTGCACGTTGCTGAAGAAAAAAAAAATCAAAGTCAAGAGAGAATTAAATAACTAAAAGACAAGACACTTCTCTGCAAAGTAAGAGGAAATAGAAAAACCTATTAACCTAGCTAACTTTATAGGTTTCAGAGGACAAAATGTACATTTTTGCAATTATGGAATCTCATGTATATTTTTGCATTTTCACATGTTTGTTTTGTACATTTCTGCACATCCCCCTTTTCTAAAATTAAACTACTTTTTTTCAAATATTGCAAACAATAACAATTTTTGCTTAAAAACAACTTTAAGCAACTTTAAATATCAGTAGCTAAAAGTTGCTTATAAAAGTCATTCGAAACACTGACTTCATCCGTCTCATTACACTTATTTAATATTCCTTTTTTAGGCTGTCACATCTCACTTGTCCAGTTTTTAAATTAAAAAAAATGGATTATAAATTTTTACCAACTTAAATCAACTACAAATAATTAAATAATTATATGGGTCTATTACATTTAACATACAAATCAATTATAAATAATTAATTAATTATATGAGTTCCACACTTTTTATTTTATGAAATCAACCCGTCTAAATAATCGTATTGAAAAAGAACTGGACTAAGGGGGTGTTTGCAATAGCTTAAACTTTTTTTAAGTGTTTAAATTAAGGAGAAGTTGGTAAAAGTGACTTATTAGAGAATTTGATGTGTGTTTGCAAAAACTGTTTAAAAGAAGAAAAAGTTGAAAAAATAGTGTTTGCAAAATTTATACTGTAGTAGCTTATTTTAACATTTATAAATAAGATGTCAAATCATAACTTATTCGAAATTACAAATATGCCATTAAGTTGGAGAAGTTGGTTAAAACCAACTTAACCAACTTCAACTTATTTAACTTAAATGTAGAGAATTTTGAAGAATTTAAGTTGTTGAAAACACTCAAAATCAATTTTTCCTTAAATTAAGTTATAAGTTAGAAAATTTAAGTGATTGCAAACACCCCTACGTGAAATGGAGGAGAAGGAATACAATTTTCCCATGCCAAACTTTTAAAACTGGCCTAATGTGAATTTCAATTTTTTTTTAATTTAAAGTTGATACTCTTTCTTATGGTGACGAATTTGTGAGTAAACTTTTCAAAATAAAATTACAAATGGAGGACAAAGCGGACAAGTAAACTCTTTAAAAGAAGTGGGCAAGTGAAATGGAGGATGAGGAATACAATTTTCCCATGCCAACTTTTATAATTGGCCGAATTTGAATTTCAGTTTTTTTTTTTTAATTTAAAGTTGCTACTTTTTCTTTTGGTGACGTGTGAGGAAACTCTTTAAAATAAAATCACAAAATATGTATAGACTCATTTCTTATGTGTACTCTTAAATGTACACTTAAAATTTCCATTTGATACCATTGTCGATCGAGGCATATCATTGATAATGTCTTGTTGGGTTTGGATACTATTAATTAAGTTAGTAAATGTAAATGTATAAAATAGTGGTGTAAAAGTATAAAATAGTGGATTTCACTTATTTAGATGATTGTGGTCCTTTCATTTTTTACCATTTTATGGAACATTTTCGATCTAAATCATCTAATAAGTAAAATGAAGAATTCTAATTAATTTCTAATTTTCAAAGTTTTCTATCACTTCCATGTCTTTAAATTTTTAACACAAATTATTTCACATTAACAAGATCAGAACACTACATACATCTACATGATCAAATAAATTATTATAAAAATAGGTAATAAGTTTCCAACCGCATGTGAATCATATGGATTTATAAAAATACGAGAAATAATACAAATTATTCCGGAGAAAAGTACGACTGACTTTACGCAAATAAATCTACGTTGCGTTACGAATTAGAGTTTGTTACCAAAACTTGAGGAATATATTAAATAATATTTCTTCAAAAACAAAATCTTGAAAAGTTCAAGATTTAGACATAACTTTAATACTCCATCTGTCCGGTTCCTTTTATGCTAAGGGTGAGAGTAGTGCACCTCCCACCCTGGATTTTGACAAATGTAAAGACACAAGCAAATCAATTCTCTCTCACTTTAGATTTTTTTCTCACTTTACACATGTTAAAATCTGGGGGTGGGAGCATAAAAGTTTCCCATCTATCCCACTAAAGTTGTCTTAGTAGATTTCAGCACGAAAATTAAAAAAGTGGGTAGAAATAAATAGTTGTGTAATTAGATGTCGGACCCTCTACTTTAATTATAGTGAAATGAGCACTTCATACTTACAAAAATGTTACCTTCCCTTTTCATTTTAGGACGAAAATAACTTAAGTGAGACAATTGAAAATGGAAAATAAACCAACTTTAGCAGGATAGAGGCAATTTGGATCTTCTGACCCAAAATTGGTGTCTCATTCGGTGGACCACCAATAACGTCATGTCACGCGTGTATTGATGGGTCATCTTAGTAATAAAAAAATATTTTAATTTTAAAAAAGTGAACCACCAATGCACGCGTGGCGGAACGTGATTGGTGGCCCACCGAATGGGCCACCATTTTTTGGCATGATGATCTTGGCGGATAGAGGGAGGAGTACATTTAAAAAAAAGCTCTTAAAAGGAGCAAAAATTTAGGAATTTAGTTATGAGGTTTAAAAAAAAAAACTGATTATAAATAGGTAACGGCTGCAAATTATTCTCGAATTAAAAACCACACCTAGCACGTCATTACTAAATTGCGTGGAGCGTTTCAATTGATCTTCGCAAAGAAGACAAAAATGCGGCGGAAGGAGATTAATCTCACGGAAAATCTTTCGTTTTTTGATTTTATGTGCAGGTGTCTCCATATATATTAATCCGTATCAATAATTTAAATGTGTGGGGCCCATTGGAAAACCCTATAAAGTGGGAGCAGCGTTCACGGGTCTCCTCGTCCTCACTTTTCAGCTGCCACGCACCAGCTGGTGTTCAATCTAATTCTGCATTGTCTCACTCCCAAATACCGACTTTCTCTCTCTTTACGCAACAACGATGGAGGTCTGTGAGGCGCGATCGTTCGTCAAAGATGTTAGGCGCATCGTCATCAAGGTGATAAGTTTGTAGGCTTTGAATTTTGCTTACGTTTCATCTCGATCGTTTCGCCATTTTAGCTTTTATTAGGTTAATTAATTTTGTGATTTGTTGTTCGATAGTGAGTTTCCGTGATCTGTTGTTTATGCGATTCCGACGATCTGAAGACGATATTGCTTTTTAGCCTTCTTCATGAACAGCATTTACTTCTTCATATCAGACATTTGATTGCCATTTTCCTTCCTGTTGCATCAACTCAACTGATTATTCATGTTTATAAAATCTAAGGTCGGAACTGCAGTCCTCACGCGACCTGATGGAAGGCTAGCTCTTGGAAGAGTAGGCTCACTCTGCGAGCAGGTGCTCAAGGATTATGAGATTCTAAAAAGTTTTTTTCAATTGCTAAGACTGATTCTTACAATTTTATGTTGCAAATCAAGTGCAGATCCACGAACTGAACACTCAGGGATATGAGGTTATTTTGGTCACATCAGGCGCCGTTGGTGTTGGCCGCCAACGGCTTCGATACCGGAGATTAGTCCACAGCAGGTATTTTGACGTCCTTCATTGGCTTTAATTAAGGTCTCCTTAACATTCCAAGAATTTGTCTTCTTAGTTTTTCTTCAATGCTCCATGATCAGTGTAATAGATAGAAAGCATATGAACATTTGTTTCTGATAAATGTACCTGAGAACACCTTTGGACCTCTACTTCATCATGTTAATTTAAGACCTTTTCTCGGCAGCTTTGCGGATCTCCAAAAGCCACAAGTGGAACTAGACGGGAAAGGTTGTGCAGCTGTTGGACAAAATGGTCTTATGGCTCTCTATGACACTTTGTTCAGCCAGGTGAGGCTTCAAGTTTGTATCTCTTGAAAGATATGCTAATTATATACATCTAACTTAATCTTGGATTCTCCTCTCGTACAGTTGGATGTGACCTCAGCACAAATGCTAGTAACCGACAATGATTTCAGGGATCCTGATTTTAGAAGGCAACTCAATGACACTGTTAAGTCTTTGCTTTCTCTGAAGGTGGTCCCAATATTCAATGAAAATGATGCAATCAGTACCAGGAAAGCTCCCTATGAGGTGGATATTGACTTCATCCCTTGCTTAATATGCTGGTATTATGATTCACAATTTATTTGGGACTGCATGTCTACCGCAAGCTCTTGATTACTCAAGAAAGGAAATTATTGCAATTACGCGCTTTAGTGTTCAATTTACAAGGGTCTTGTGTTTGCAATGCAAGTATTGGGTTATCTTTCATTAATTTCATTATCATTCCCTCATTCCGAGGGAATGCTTATCAGGGAACAAACTGTAGTTTGACTACCTCATTTGGGAGGCAGGTATATAAACTGTCTGGCTTGTTACATTTCTAATATTGTTTAGAATAAAACATCTTTAGTAAATTGGAGCACATGATCACATCATATGGTTCGATTTTGTAGGATGCTTCTGGAATATTTTGGGACAATGATAGTCTAGCAGCTCTCCTGGCACTGGAGCTAAAAGCTGATCTCCTTGTTCTGTTGAGTGATGTGGACGGTCTCTATAGCGGCCCACCAAGTGATCCACATTCTGAACTAATTCATTTGTACATTAAAGAAATTCACGAGGGACTAATAACTTTTGGTGACAAATCACGAGTCGGAAGAGGGGGAATGACGGCTAAAGTAAAAGCTGCTGTTTATGCTGCTTATGCTGGCATTCCTGTTGTTATAACCAGGTACTCTGCTAACTTCCAAATAAATTTCCTGTCTTGAATTTTCGTATGTAACAAGCATATGATTTAATTGCCTCAATCTTTGCATCTCATTGCGTTTCTTCAACGATTTCAAATAATCTCTTCCAGTTTTCAATGGGCTTTGCTCATATCAAACGAAACTTAGTAATGCAATACATTGCTTCTGGTGTGGCAATATTACATTTCACTAAAAAACTTATTTCAAGTTAGTTCCCCATTGCCAGGATTAGCATCTTTCTATTGAGTTTTGAGTGTGTGACTTACCTTTTTTTTTTTTTTTTTTTTGCATAACTGCTCAGTTATGTTGGAGGGTAAACACAATCCTAATGGAATTAATTCAACAAAATGAATATTAACAAACAAATTGGAGTACGGTCTTAGGAACAATTCACATTATGTGTTGCTTCTGTTTTGTTATATTAAACATGTGATGGTCACATTTAAATGTATCTTTTGCATGCTTCTTTTGGATCTGTGAGTCAAAAAAAAACTAACCCTGAAAACCAGAAATTAGTCAAGACCTGTTAGAAGGTCCATGCTTGATGATAAGATCGCAGGGCTATCAGAAGTATGTAAACCTCCATCCAGAAAGTCTAAACAAGCTTATGATCCAATTTGTCTACTTGTGAAGGTTTTCCAGATGCATCATATTATATATCCAAACGGGGAATTAGCACCAAGATAGGCAGTAGAAAGAACTTCTGTTTACCTATACGTTTATGTAAATCCTGATGTATTATTGAAAATGTGATATATATTCAGCATCATGAAGATTTCCTGTCTTTGACAGCAATACTTGTTCAGTTCACTATGCACTGAGAGAAACAATTCCAATCTGGTAGTTATGCTGCTTGGGTTTTAGGAGATTGCCACTTACTTTTCGTATCTACTCCTGCCCCTGTGTCTCTCTGGACAGTGGTTTTTCAGGCGGAAATATTTTAAAAGTTCTAAGTGGACAACGTATTGGCACGTTATTCCATCAGGATGCAAGTAAATGGGCCCCACTAGGAGAAGTTGGAGCACGCAAGATGGCTGTGGCCGCTAGAGAAAGTTCACGGAAACTGCAGGTTATCATTATTGAATAGCTTTCAATTTGCTATAATGAAATAATAAGCATGTTGCAATTGTATGTTGCAGGCTATGTCTTCCCATGACAGGAGTAAGATTTTGTTGGACATGGCTGACGCACTAGAAGCTAGTGAGAAACTAGTGACTGCTGAAAATGATGCTGATGTTGCCGAAGCACTGGAGGCGGGGTATGAAAAACATTTAGTTTCAAGGCTTGCTTTGAAACCTGGCAAGGTAAGACGATTCGGGAAAGCATATATGACCTTTTGACTGAAGTTTTGCCACAAAGCTCTCTTTCTCAGACTCTTTTATGATTTTTAGGTTTCAAGTCTTGCGAATTCTATTCGTCAGCTTGCAAACATGGAAGAGCCAATTGGTCGAGTTCTGAAGAGAAAGGAGGTAAGTAGATGGAATGCTTTCCCTTAGCACATCAAAGTTATAATATTTCTGGGAGATTGTGATAATAAGGAGTTATAGTGATTTCCTGGTACTTTGATAAGTTGACAAACAGGATGTTCTCAACTGCTTAGCTTCTAGTTAAGGCTTAAGATTTTGAACCTTATTTGGAAATGCCACTTAATGTTTCAGCTTCTGCAAAAGAAAGAGTAGCAATACGTTGTTTTTTATATAAACAAACCTGAAACATTATCTAGATTTGTGAGAATCAGCTTAAGCAAACTAATGAAACACTAGGTAAGATATCCAACTCTCAACATAATTAAGCTGGACTACGAAAAATAAAATCCTTATACATTTTGCTTATACTTTGAGAGCAAACTTGAGATTTTGTTATACATTTTGCTATACATTTTGCTATACATCTTGGAGCATAATATACATTTTGTTATACATTTTGCTTATACTTTGAGAGCATACTTTGAGAGCTTACATTTTGCTTATACATAATTAAGCTTGAGATTTGTTAAATTCTTATTGAAAAACTCGATGTTTATTATGCTCCAAGATGTTTGCTGTTAAGAAATGCTGAACTAACATATGCTATTCTACATTATGTCTGGGATGAATAGATTTGTGCAACAAATAATGTATGTTAAACATGTACCTCATTCGTAGACAAGTTTGTGATTTTCCTATGATTATTTCTGCAGCTTTCAGAAGGATTCGTCCTGGAGAAACTGTCATCTCCCTTGGGTGTTCTTTTGATCATTTTTGAGTCTCGACCTGATGCACTAGTGCAGGTACATATAGCATGAAACCTCATATGTAGCTCTTCTGCATACAAAATTGACAATGTACTCACATTGCAAAAGCATACTCCCTCCGTCCCACTCATCTTGCATCATTTGTAGTGGGCGCGGAGTTTAAGATAGTGGTATAAAGGTGTAAAGTAGTGACGTAAAGTAAAAGATAATGGGGTCCACTTGTTTAGGATGATTGTGGCCCACTCATTTCTTTCTGTTTTAGGAAACGTTGCAAGATGAGTGGGACGGAGGGAGTATTATTTTTCTTCTCTTATTATGACTTGTCAACAGTGTCTTTTAGTCTTTTACCCATATTTCTCTTAAAAAAGAAGTTCTTCAGAGGTTTTTCTTTAGTCATTTAGTAACTTCAGAGACTTTTATTTCTACATTGTATCATCTTTCGTATTCATAAAGGTGCATTCCAAAATTCAGTATTTTTTATTGGAGGCCTTATCTGTAAATTGTCTCTCCACTCATTTTTCTTCACCTTCAAGTTCTCTCTACCTCCTCCCATCTAAACACATTTATTCTTTTTTGACCCCCAAAGGCCACTATTTTTTTTTAAATACTATCCTTTGAGCTGTTAAAATAACCATGTTATGTGCAGCAAGTTTTTGGATACTGCATGAATAATAATAGTCTGATGTCTTTTGTATAATGTATGGTATCCCCAGGGCTTCTCTTTTTCCTTTTAATAATATCAGCGAAAGGTCAGATTCGTTATCTTTTATCGTAGTTTGGACAATACTAATGGCTTTTGTTTTGCCTTTAAACAGATAGCTTCATTAGCGATCCGAAGTGGGAATGGACTCCTCTTAAAGGGGGGCAAGGAAGCGAGAAGGTCAAATGCCATTCTCCACAAGGTTACATAATGCGAACCATGAAGTTTTGGCATATTGCATTATTATTCATGTTAGAACTTATGAAATCATCATTCTAATTTCAGATAATTACTTCAGCCATCCCCAAAAGTGTGGGAGAAGGCCTTATTGGGCTGGTTACTTCTAGACAAGAAATCCCCGAGTTACTCAAGGTGGTATTTATATAGTGCTCAATTATACTAATACCTTTTTTTTCGTTGGTAATTATTCACGATATAAGAATTGGAACTGAAGTTTAATGTCTGTGGCAAAGCTGCACGATGTAATCGACCTTGTGATTCCACGGGGTAGCAATAGGCTTGTTTCTCAAATTAAGTCGTCAACAAGGATTCCTGTTCTCGGACATGCTGGTAGAATATACATCCTACTTTTGTTCACTATTTACCAACTCTGTTGTTTATTGGTCAAGCACTCGTAAAATTGTGATGTGTTCCTCTTCGCAGATGGAATCTGTCATGTATACGTAGATAAGTCTGCTGATATCGACATGGCTAAACAAATCGTTTTGGATGCAAAAACAGATTATCCAGCTTCCTGCAATGCGATGGTATGTTTTGTTCTTTATTCTTTTTAATCGGGAGCAGGGGAATTTCCGTAAACATTTCAATAACCTCTCTTTTTCTTTGAAGGAAACACTGCTTGTTCACAAGGACCTGGTTCAGAGCGGAAGCCTGAATGAGCTTATTGTGGAACTTCAAACCAAAGGTTGTGCATCTCTTTAATACGAACGCTGCAGTCGTTATATGATATATAACCCTCGAATGAATACTCTATTTACAATACTAGTATAACTATATGTGTGTTTTAGGAGTACAAATATTCGGTGGATCTCAAGCAAGCTCTTTACTGAAAATTCCTGAGGCACATTCATTACACCATGAATATAACTCTCTTGCTTGTTCTGTCGAGATTGTGGATGATGTAAATGCTGCCATTGAACATATCCATCAATATGGAAGGCATGTTTTTACTTGCTTTCGTACGACTGTTGCTTCACATTATTGAGATCATAGCATCTAAAGCAGTGCAGCTCTCTTGTAATTGCAGTGCACATACAGACTGCATTGTGACCGAAGATCGTGAGGTTGCTGAAGTCTTTCTGCGTCATGTTGACAGGTAATGTCTCTGTCGATTAGATATCATTCAGCAATCAGACTTGTAATTTAGAAAAAGTGCGAAACTATGCTTCAATGAGCCTAATAACATAGAGCTGTGGACATTGCAGTGCTGCTGTGTTTCACAATGCAAGTACAAGATTCAGCGATGGCTTCCGTTTTGGATTAGGCGCAGAGGTATGGTATCTAAGTTCCAAGTATGCCTTAAAAAGTCGCAACGGTTATCTAATATATTCTTCCAACAGGTTGGCATCAGTACGAGTCGGATTCATGCTCGTGGTCCTGTAGGCGTTGAAGGATTGCTCACGACAAGATGGTATGTTTCTCCGTCAGTATTTTTTCGTTCAAAACGAGCAACCGTAGTAAACTGTCATGGTCCGCGATGTAGGCTTGCTAGAGGAAGCGGGCACGTCGTAAATGGTGATAAAGATATCGTGTATACTCACAAGGACCTGAGCCCACAAGCAGGAGTTTAATAACACATGGATCTGGTGATCGGTATACGATCTACTTCAGTTCAGAGGCTTATTTGTGTATCAAACGCTGATTTCAAAGTATTAGTTACATCTCATATTTTCGTGACAATAAGTACTGATTTAGTTGATGAGTAATGTATTTAAAAATTGCAATAGTTGGCCGAGTTTCAAGGTGAAAAAGGCGTTCTGAGTCCCTTTGGGATGGCGTAGCGGTGAAGGTGGGTGGCTCGGGACCGATAGGTCATGAGTTCAAATCCCATTGGAACTGCTATGCGTTGCTGTCACCTATGGTTAGCCTAGGGTGGTTGAACTCTCCTGTGTGGTTTGTCTATTATACATGAGCGAGGTTTACCCAGTGCGCACTTCGGTAGCAGCTGCGGGTTACCCTCGTCATCCAAAAAAAATAGCGTTCCTAAATTTGATCTTCTAATTCTACTAGGAATAGTTCATGTCCTCTTCATCTTGTACAATTGCATCTTACACATACTCACTCTGTTCATACATTTACACTATAAATTCATGATATTTAACTTCAATTTGCTCAATGTAATGCAAATTATGAATTAGCAACTGATGTACACTGCACGAAGTTGGAGTTTTAAATGTATAAAGTAGTGCAAAAGTGGTGAAGTTTACTAAATTATATTCCCTTCGTCTCGCTATTATTGTGTACCTTTCCTAATCGGTTAACCATCGGTTAATTAGATAACCGATCGGTTAACCGTTAATCGAATCGACCAAATTTGTGAAAACCGAATTCGAAACTGCATATTCGGTTTCGGTTAGAACAGGTAACTGAAACCGTATGCCCATCCCTAGAGCTGAGAGGGCTTTCCCAAAAACTCGAGTATTTATTTCTAAAGGTTTCAAACGCATTCAAATATATTACTCCATCCATCCCAATATTTGTGGTTCAATTGATTTCGACACGGAAATTTAGAAAGTGGTATTATGTGGTGTAGATTGTTTGACTTTTTGATAGTTAATTTTAGGTCACACATTTATTACCTTTTTTGAAAGTGAGACAGAAATAATAAGACATCCATTTCGAAAAAGTAAGCCAAAAATATTGGGATGGAGGGAGTATATGTGAAATCTAGTGCTTCTATGTTGTGCGAACAGCTGCGTGAATTAGACATCCATACCAGTACCATTGGTAGTGCAACATTCTCCCATCTCTCTACACCCCTCAAGCCTGGAGAAACTTGTGGACTTTCTTCAGCCATTCAAGGTATTCTCTAGTGTCCTTGTTAATCATATACTCGTGCAAGTAATTCGTCGTGCTCGCCTTGATCCCTCTAATCTCCAGATACCTGTGTAAACCCTTCTGCAAATTCTCATCCAAATCCCTAAGCAACAACAATCATACGAGTCTCACTCCCCAACCAACCGGAAAACTTTAAGAACAAATGTTACGGATAAAAGCTTACCCAAAGTCGGGTCCTTCATAAGCGATTTGTTCCTCAGACTTCTCCGGATCTTTCACCGACAAGCTGTTAATTGTGATCTCATCAGGATACGCAGTGCAGCCAAACTCAAGATAGGGTCCGTTCCTCTTGCTGGTTTTCACGACCAACGGTATGCTAGATTGACCTCCGCTTGCATCTCCTTCCTCGTAACCAGTAACAAGGTCAGGCATGTGGACTTCGACACTTATGGTTTCACCTTGATACTCTCGAGTTAGTGTTACTATCTCCGTTCCAGGATTGTCTCCGATTTTGAAGGGGAAACCCTCCGGCACCTCCTCAACCTAATGGAAGTAAGGAAAGACGTATAGTTTTCAAACAAAGAGAACATTAATAGAACCAAAGCTAACCAAATGCAGTCTTCACATCTTAAATTGACATCACCACCAATAATGAAACCATCACGGTCCGATATATAACAAAAACTATCGTTGTCCCATTGATCTTGCACCGTTTCCTAAAATGAAAAGAATTGAATGGAACACAATCATCAAAACAAGTGGACCCCGCTATTTATACTTTTATACCACTATTTTACACCTTTACTCCCACTATCTTAAACTCCGTGCCGAAATTCAATGGTGCAGGATTACTACTTTACAAGAAACGTGGGAATTCAGTTAAACCTCGATAAAGTAATATTCGATGAAGTAATAATTTCGTTAAGATAATAATTTATTCCGGTTCGGGTCAATGCACTAAAATAATATTCGATAAAGTAATAACCTCGTTAAATAAATATTTTTTCTCGGTCTCAAAGTTATTACTTTATCGAGGTTTAACTGTAGAGGGTAAATATTTTCAATAGACTTAACAGCCTGATTGTTTCCCATTCTGTGAAAAAATTAAAAATTGAAATGCAGATAAGCAGAACCCTAGATAAACTAACAACATAAATTAAAAATTAAAAATTAAATACTTCAATCATCTTCTTGAGATCTATAGGAAATCAAGATACTTGCCACCAGTAATCAGAACACACATAATCGTAAGCATTCACTTCATACATACAGTAGGAAACAAACTCATTACGCAATCGAGTTCAAATAGCGATGATAATTCTTCAGACCTAAACCTTTACCAGCAGAACCAAGCATAAATTTAAAAACGAGTGTAACTATAAACCTGATCGCCGACTTGAGAAGTGACGGCGCACTCGATCTCGGTCTTCAAATCGTGGAGTAGCGAATCAGCCGAAGAGGAGTTTGTGGAGTAGTGGTGGAGGAAAGACGTGAATGAGGTCTGTAACAGACCTCGTGAGACAATTGGGTAGAAGGCTTGTCGGTGGAAGCAGCGTCGTGTTCCGGCGGAAGCCCGGATAGCCGAAGGTACAACTCTTGAAGCAGTCCGAATAATGTTGTTGAGCGCCATTTTGTGAATGAGAGGGGCGAGGGGTTTTGCAAGGTTTAGGAAGCCCAATTCTTAAGTGAATCGTTTATGGCCGAATAGTAACAATTTTTAATCGGTATTCAATATTTGATTTTATTCGTATTTAAATGACAAATTGACAAATTTAGTCCCCAATGTTTGCCACTTTGGATGAATTGGTCCCTAATTTTTTTTTTAGTTTATTGGTCCCCAATATTTGCTAATTTGGATAAATTGGTCCTTCTGTCAAATTTTAAGTTAATTAAGTGTTAATCATAGGGGTATTTATGGAATAAAAATTTCAGGGACCAATTCATCCAATTTTTAAATAAAACTTTATTTTTTTAAATTATGATTTTTTTTCGGAAAAAAATTAATTTTTCAAATAAATTTTTATTTTAAAAATTACTTTTTTTCAACTAATTTTTTTTTTTTTTTTTTCAAATAATTTTTTTGGTAAACGAAAAAAATTAATTAATAATAATTTAGGGACCAATTCATCTAAATAATTTTTTGAATTAACTTTTTTTCAAATTTTTTTATTTAAATAAAAATTAAGTAAATTTAGATTAACTAATAATTTTGCATTTCACGGTGAAGGAGGGGAGCGGGTCAACACAACGGTTGTGGAATGTGTTATGTTCTTCGAGTAGAGGAGCAGCTGGACGACCCGCTCCTAGTCGTCCCGGTGCTCTTCTCCTCGAAGAACATAACACATTCTCCAACCGTTGTGTTGACCCGCTCCCCTCCTTCACCGTGAAATGCAAAATTATTAGTTAATCTAAATTTACTTAATTTTTATTTAAATAAAAAAATTTGAAAAAACGTTAATTCAAAAAATTATTTAGATGAATTGGTCCCTAAAATTATTATTAATTATTTTTTTTCGTTTACTAAAAAAATTATTTGAAAAAAAGAAAAAAATTAGTTGAAAAAAAGTAATTTTTAAAATAAAAATTATTTGAAAAATTAATTTTTTTCCAAAACAAATCATAATTTAAAAAAAATAAAAAAAATTAAAGTTTTATTTAAAAATTGGATGAATTGGTCCCTGAAACTTTTATTCCATAAATACCCCTATGATTAAAACTTAATTAACTTAAAATTTGACAGAAGGACCAATTTATCCAAATTAGCAAACATTGGGGACCAATAAACTAAAAAAAAAGATTAGGGACCAATTCATCCAAAGTGGCAAACATTGGGGACCAAATTTGCCAATTTGCCTATTTAAATTAGAATTAAAATATGATTGTATTTTTTTTCTCACTTTTTCTAGAATTACTTCGTCAAATAACACATATATTAATACTCTACTCCAAAATTATTTGCTATTTACATTTTCTTAAAATGTTATGTTGATCCTATAATGTTTTCATTAAATTATTATCTCCTTAAATCATACTCCCCCGTCCCGCTATTAGCGGTTCATTTTTTTCGGTATGGTTATTAAGAAAGTAATTGATAAAGTATGAGAGAAGTAGTTGATAAAGTAGGAGAGAGAATATGAGTGAGATAACGAAAGAGAAGATAATAAAGTACTCCATCCGTCCCACAATTATTGTCCCTTTTTCCTTTTCGGGACGTCCCACAATTGTTGTCCCCTTTTCTAAAATAGCAAATTATTACACACACTTTAGTTGAGGGCCCCACCATCTTACTCACAACCAACTACTCTCCTAAATTTTCGTGCCAAAAAGAAAAAGGACAAGAATTGTGGGACGGAGGGAGTAGGAGATAGAAGATAAGTGAGATAATAATAAAGTAAATGATAAAGTAGGAGAGAGAATATGATAAAATAAGAGAGAGGGTATTAAAATTTACTAAATTTGGAATGAGCCACTTTTAACATGACATCTCAATTAGGAAAGTGAGTCGGTAATAACGGAACGGAGGGAGTACAAAATAAGAATTTCTATCATTTTATTATGTACATAAAAAAGCGTGTTTGCATATGCTTTTTAAAAGTAATTATATGCTTTTTAAAAGTACTTTATTGTGGCTTTCGTCGAAGGGAATTAAATTGTCCTTCGGCGGGGAGAGCTTCTTCGGCCAACATTTTTAGCATCATGTGGAGCACGGCGTCAACGCCGGATGCGCTTTCGACGCCCCACTTCATCTGCCGCGCGAGGCCCTCAACATGTCTGTACATCAAGTAAAAACTATAAAGTGTTAAGATACAACTATTTATTTTCAAGAAGAAAAATGAATTTTAATGAAGAAATAGGTCCCCAAAACATTTTCAATTTTATTTTGCAAGTCTCCAATTTTTTTTTGTTTTGGCAATTATGTAACGCCCCAATTTTCATAACATTTTAAGGGGACGTCACCTCGTGCATAACATTTAATTTTCTCAATTTAATTTTCAAAAATAATAGATTTATAAAAATAATAAGGTTTTAATGCATTTCAAAATAGCGGAAATCTTAAATCAAAAAAAATATCTTCACCTATTAGTTCGCGGAATTAAATAAAAATAATTGCATAGTTCAAGATAAAACTAAATTAATAACGTGAAAGTTTCATAATTCCTTTTACGTGTATGACCATCACCATCCGCCACTTCAAGATCTCGCCGGTCCATGATCCGAAAATGTGAAAATATTAAGGGGTGAGTACGACTACTTCGATGGGGTTAACCATTATCCAAACTATAAACTATAAAGGATTTAACATGAGAAATTAGACATGCTAGCCCGAAGGCTAACCCGAAGGTTATATTGTTGTGATACACCCGAAGGTCATTCTGCTATGAATTGCCCGAAGGCTAACCCGAAGGTTATACTGTAGTGATACACCCGAAGGTCATTCTGCTATGAATTGCCCGAAGGCTAACCCGAAGGTTATACTGTTGTGATACACCCGAAGGTCATTCTGCTATGAATGCCCGAAGGCTAACCCGAAGGTTATACTGTTGTGATACACCCGAAGGTCATTCTGCTATGAATTGCCCGAAGGCCTGCCTGTACTGAATAACGCATGAGAAAAACAGTATAGTGTATAATAAGGATAATGAAAAACAAACCCCACCTTAACCTTTTTGAGTGAATGAAAGATGTATATCAAGTGATTAAGCCTTGCGCGCCTGTCCTATAATAAAGCTTGACTTAATTATTTATGAAATTCTTAATCACGTACATATGATTTTCATGCTTTGAAACAATTAATCTTTTTGTACATAGAATGCAAATAAGTATATCGACACCTATAGTTATTAGGTTACAACATATCATATCTGAAAACTAGGTTTCTATGTTCTATCTTAACTCGTGCAGAATACATATTTTAGAAAAATTCCACAGAACATGAATAAATTCTATAAATTCAAATTTTCTGCATACATATTCCTTAATGAGTCTAAAACATATCAAAATTTGTTTCATACTAAAATAATATGTCCTCTAAAAGTTATAACCAAAACAATATCTACTGTGCTAACATAATCGGTTTCTGACCTATTGTCATTCATCTATACGTTTCAGGGACTAAACATACTCTAAAAATTCTAAGATTTAACACACATCTAGGAGACATACATAGACATATCATATCAAAATTTAAAACCATATAGATAAGTGATGTATTCATAATATACAAATCAATTTTCACTCAAAACTGCTTCACCGCATGAAATTCTTTGCTTAACCATGGAAGGTTTGTAATAAACTGCTTTCGTACAAGCATGTTAAAAATACAAAATAAATATTTTGAGAAACTCCTATGTGTATAGAGTATTTAGGAAAAAGAATCAAATCAATACCATATTTGTGCAAAGAGATATAAATGTTTTACTAATCTCTATCCAGAAAACATTAGTTTTCGGCAGTATAAATGTGGAAATTCATTAAAAATATAAAAACTTGTCCAAAAACCACGAAAATTTACAGAGATATAAAAGACATACCTAGGAACCTCCTTCTAAAATTTCACCACGATATGTTACCGGGAAGGTACGTAAATAATTCTTGAAACAATTCGCAGGTATGCTGACAGATTTTCGAAAAGTTTATATTATGAGCGACTAAGGGGTATTTATAAGCCTAAAAATCATTATCCAACCATACCTAATAAAATATGATATCAAATATATTTTATCCATATTTATTTTCGTCCATATCTATTTTATATAGAATATATTCTATCACTTACCATATAAGAGATTCAATCCTAGATAAATTAGGATAAGGATAACTAAAACTAGATTTCTTTCCTAAAACATGTATATCACAAATAAAAGGTCTATTTTATTCATAAAATATAATTTTAAATTATCTCCTAATAACTTAATACCCTAATAAATATTCTATCCTTTTATGAATCCTAGTAGGTTTAGGAAATCCAAAATAAATATTATTCTTGCCTAATAATTCTAACATTATTTCTAAATAAATAAATATACAATATAATCATAATATGATATAGATGAACACATTCAAAGTTCAAAATACATTTACATCACAAAAATGATTTAAAGACAAATAAGATAAATGCTTTAATTTTTTTCATTTAAATTTCTAAGGCGCGACTTATAGGACTTACCACAAGATATCATGCATGAGATGCAAATGAAAATTTTTATTTTATAGTTGTTATTATTATTATTATTATTTAGAAAATTTCGGGGTGTTACAAATTATGTCCTTGTATTTAATCTTCCAATTTTACCCTTTTTGAGTTTTTTAAAAATAAAAAGTTTGATTGAGGATAACCGTCTTGGAGATTAAAAAACAAAAAGAATAATAATTTAGGAGACTAATTGGCATCTCAATCCAAAAAGAAATCTCTCTATTCACTCTCCGTTCATTCATCGTCGCCGTGCGATTGCTCCGCCTCTATTCATCCATCGCCGCAGCCAAGTCGCCGACGGGTCGAAGCTTGTACAATTTCGGTGTTTTCGACGATCGGAGACTCATACATTGTCGGACTGGTCTAAGATTTTAGATTGTGCTAGAAAACACGTCGTTCTACATCTAACTGAAGGAATGAAATAGTAATTCTAATGGTTAGATCTTGAGTTATATTTTTCGAAATTCTGCTATTAGTTTTGTGGACATTTTACTTCTTTATTTTGTTTGCGATTCTAGTGCATTCGTAGTTGTTGTTAATGGTTAGATATCATATTATACTTGCTCGATTGTACTCTTTACTTGGTTATACTGGATTTGACTAGACCAAAGGGTCTCGTTGTTTTTACCTATTTACATTGAAGGGGGGTTTTCCACATAAATCTTGGTATTCTCTTTGTTCTTATTGATTATTGTGTTTATTTATTTGAACTAGATCCATTTTGGTAGTGGTTCATACTCCCAATATACTCCTAATTGAACTGTGTAGTTTCATATGTTATTGAGTTAAAGTGACACGTTCCTTAATTATAATTGACATGTTACTTCATTGTGATTGACTGCATGAGATAAAATAACATTTTTGTTCGTTGCAATTAACATATTTATTTATTACAAATGACACTCAATGAGAATATGAAACTCTCGTCCGAGATAATTGACACTTTTGTTTATTACGATTGATACTTGAGTAATATTTCTGGTTATTGTGTTAATCATATTTTTTAGTGTAAATCTTTGAACAGTGGTTTCGTATGATTTATTGGATTAAAGTAACATGTTCCTTAATTATGATCGACACATTACTTCAATGTAATTGACACTTTTGAGATAAATGACACATTTGTTCACAACAATTGACACTTCATTAAAAATAAATGACATTTTTTTCGAAATAAATCATTTTTTTTTCAAAAATAATTGATAGTCAATAAATAATACTCAGTAATTTTCGCTAAATTAAAAAAAATGAAAAAAAAAACTAAAAAAAATGTATCTAAGAGAACTTGAACCGAAAAAGTCTTTGGTTCATTAAGGAAGAGCTTATCATTGAACTATGAATTACTACTTCAATATAATTAACATAGAATATATATATACTGTCGATCCGGGTCACGAAATTGAACAAGCGATTAAGGTAAATGTTAGGTCCAATTAGGGATGGCAAAAAGATCTAGACCCGCACGCGATGGGGGCAGGTATTACCCGACCCGCACAAGAGCGGGGCAGCTCCACCCCAATACAAATTAAAATTTAAAGTATAAAAATATTGTCGGCAGGATTTGAACTCAAATTAAGTTAGTTTTTTCAAACACTTTTACCACTTGAACTAATATTATTATTTGTTATTATTGTTCATATATAATAGTAATATGTATAAATATGACTCACTAAAATAAAAATTTATTAATAAATCAAACAAAAATACTAACTTATAAAATACAAATATTATTTTTTTTGATTTTAAATTATATATTATATTCAAATTAGTAGTGAAAGCATGTATGTCGAAAATGAAATTAACATTTCTAGAATATAAATAAATATTTTTAAACTATAAATTTTAAACGTATTATGGATTATGTATATGAATACAGTTATGACTAATGAACAATCACAATTAAAAACTTTTCATAACAAATGAAAAACTCACTCTTATTATTCACTAATCTTTTTTATTCAGTTTAACATTTCATGAACTAAAAATTTGGCACTCTTTTATAATCTAATGTTAGCATTTACTTCTTCAAAATAGTAGTTTGTATTTCGAAAAACATACTAACTTAATTCATAAGTTCATAACATATGCAAAAGTAATTTTTCCTCCTATTCAAACAATACAAATAAGAGTTTTTCATTCAATTATCAAATAAACATTCAAAAATGAAATATACAATTTATACACATTTTTATCTAGAGCATGATTTATAAAACATCATTAAATAATAAATAATTGAAATACATAATTATTTAATAATTTTAAAGTAGTTAAAGAATTAGAAAAGAGAAAAAGAGAAGAAACTAGAGCACCTATCTTATTTATTATTTTTCTTAAAATAGTTTATTTATGTTTGAAATTAAAATATCGGTATAAAATAAAACTTTAAATGATATATCTCTTATATTTATCTATATTTTATAAATGAATTATTGATTTAGTAGTTAAGGGATATTAGTTAATTTTTAGATGATCTGGGTTCGACTCCTTGTGTAAATAAAATTTTAAAATTTAATAATACTTTAAAAAAATATGAGTTTGGGTCTGGGTCCTAAATTCTGACCCTTGCGAGCCCGCAGAGCGGGTCCGAATCTATTTTTTTCAAGGTGCGGGGCGGATTCGGGTCCGAATCCGGATCCTATGGTACCCAGGCCGACCCAAAAAATTTCCATCCCTAGGTCCAACGTAAGTACCAAGTGTGCGAAAGAATAATTCTGAACATTCCCATTTTAAAATTTGAAAATGTGGAGTTGAATTGACAAATAAAATTAAAATAAAGATGTCGATTTCAGTGCGGCTAAAATAAATCAAATTTTTTGGCATATCTAACCTCTACTCCTTTAATATAAAGTAAAAAAGAACAGCCACAAACATTCACCTTTGTTCATTTTCTGTCTTCTCTTCTTTTCAGTTGGTGAGTTTGGTCAAGGATCAAAGTAGATTATTCCGGTAATCAGATTCAGAAAAAAAATCAGTCATTCTTCCTCGGCGATCACTCATTCCAGCCTTTCGCACATTAAATATTCACGAATCAGAGTGGATGAGGAGCTGAATTTGTAGATGGTTGTTGAAAAAGGCACAGATATTGATGGTTTGTCCAAAAGGGTCAGCAGAAGGGTTTGTATTTTCTTGATTTTTCATTCTCTCGGAGGAATGTTTTGGTTGAATCCCACTTTCCCATCTGCCTTGGGAAACCAAGACATCTCATAAAGATTGAATCTTTATCATTGAAAAGCACATAATTATACATATTGAGATGAAGGAGCTGTTTGGGAGTCCAGGGAGAAAAAGTGGATTGATACTAAGGATCTCACAGTGTGCATCTGCAGCTGTTTCAATTGGGGTCATGGCCTCTGCTTCTGGCTTCTCTACTACTACAGCCTTTTGGTAATTTTTTTATTTATTTCTCCCATTTACACAAGCATTTCTGCTAAAGAATGTGTTTTCTGTTTGTGGCTTCTTGTTAAAATTGGGAAAGTCAGTAGTGTTTGCATATGTTTTGTTTCAATCTTTATTACACTTGTAGTAGATGGTGACACATTCATAACAGAGGACTTCCAAAAGTAGAAATCTAGAAATTCTTGTTTTTTGGCAACTTGTTAAACATAGTTTTTAAGGGAGACTTTCCAAGAGAGAGATGATTTTGAGTTGTTATTTAGAAGGGTGTCTAGTTTTATCAAAGTCCTTGATGGAAAAAGTGCAACATTAGGAGAGATTCTCAGCTTTCTCTTTGATTTGTTGGCTGGTGCTTTAGTGTTTGGAAAAACTTAAGGGGTGTTTGGAACAACTTATGTTTCACATCTTATAGCTTAAAAGCTATATTTTAGGTGTTTGGAAACTCAGTTTTAAGCTGCTGCTTCTCTATTTTCGTACACATTTTAGAGAAGCTGCTTAAGCTAGCTTACAACTTATGAATTTTTCAGACAAATTTGCGCTCAATAAATTTGTTTGACTCCACATAAATAATCGAAAAATGATTAAGTTCAAAATTTATAATTAAATAAATTATATTTTTATTTAATAAAATATAAAATGAGAAAAAATCATAAAAAATGCAAACAAAAAAATGTGTCACAATTCATTTTTACAATAAATTTATACACGAATTCTTATTTATAAGATTCTCGATTTCGCAATATTTATATATTTAATTTCACAACTGATGTTTATATTTCATTAAATAAAAATATAACTTATTAAAATGAAAATCATGATTTTTATTTTATAATTAATTATGTGGCGATTTTTTATTAAATAGAAAATTTATTTTTGATTTTTATTTATAGGATTTTAAATTATATTAAAAAAACTATCATAGAATAAAAACTATTTCTGCATTTTTATTTATTATAAATTATAATTTTTCAATAATACTAGGGGCAAAATAGACATTTTTTTTCAAAAGTGACGATAAACTACTTCTATCAACACCATTCCTAAACACTATTTTCCCAACTTTCAGCTGATTTTTCAAATAAGATGCTTTTTGCTTTCAACTTATCAATAAGCTTCAGCTACTCCAAACACTCCTAAATAAGCTTCTTATGGGTTTCTTTTTTTTGCCGCAAAAAGCACTTTTTTAATATTTGGAATGTAAGCTTCTGTTTTTTTGTGCTTAAAATAAGCAGAAGCTTTAAGCTGGTTAGGGGATGCTTTTTAAAAGCAGAAGTTTAGAGAGTATTTGCAAAACTGCTTCTCTAAAATTAATCGGCTTTTTTTTTCTAATATTGTAAACACTAACAACTTTTACCTAAAAGCAACTTTAAACAACTTTAAGCATAAACAACGACAAACTACTTATAAAAACTCTTCCAAACACTACCTTAGTTTCTGAAGTTGATGGTTTGGCACTCTCATGTCATGAAAGATGGTTACTTTGTGGCTAGAAATGGTTTATACATCAGTAGACAAGTGCCTCACTGATGGCTGAAATAATATCTGTTTTGTCAGCTACTTAATTGCATCAATGGGGCTTCAGGTTTTGTGGAGCTTCGGACTCATGTGCCTAGACATACATGCTTTGAGATTCAACAAGGACCTGCACACGAACATCATCGTGAGCCTCTTTGTCGTCGGTGATTGGGTAAGTATGAAATCCTTAAGATTCGTTATTCGTTTACTTTCACACGTTCACATGCATTGAAACATATCAAATTAGCTTATTATTGCTAAACCCTAGGCTTATAGTTAACTATAAGTCCTCAATTTAAGCTATAGAAAAACTGGTTTGTCATACTTGGATGCTATTTATTGCCTTTGTTTGAACAGCTGGGATAATTTAGCATGCATTTGTTTCTTACATGGCTAAACCCTATGTAAACGTATCAGATACGGATATGACAAACCCTTAGCTCATCGGTACTACATAGGCTACAACATTTGTGTTTCAGAGAAAGGATCCAGAGCTTATTTCTCTCGTAAAGCAGACTGTACTTTCTTATGCTCGACTGTAAACGATGTTGGAGAAAACCGTGGGAGTAACTATATATTCCAGTAGAATGCAAATGTTGAGTGAAAAGCTAGACAACCTCTAATAACTTAGGCATAACTAATAGGTTTCCATAACTTGGAACAAGATCTTGTGGTGCCAGATTTAGCCACTGTATTTTTATCTTTTCCCTTCTCTATGCTTTTGTTTGGTTGAAGGGAGAAAATGAGAGGAAAGAAATAGGTGAGAAAGAAAATAAAGAAAAAGTATAAGGCGATAGATTTAATATATCGTTTCGTACGATAGAAAAAGAGGAGTATTTTATTCTCCCTTTTCCTTGTTAGGTTGTATAGAAAGTGAGAAGAGAGAAATGATATTTAATTCAAAAAGACAAAAATATCCTTATTCAAAAATATACAGATCCCACTAAATTTTTTATACGAGGATAGAACTGTCAATTCTTTCCATTTCTCTCTTTCTTCTCATTTGGAGAGAGAAAAATTGCATGGTACCCACCATTTTTTTTCTCCTCCCTCATCTTTCTCTTCTCTACTAAACGAGGTAAAATATGCAATTTCTCTCTTTTCTATTTCTTTCATCTCTAATTCTCTACAACCAAACACAGGGGTCTATGTGCGTGTAAGAGTGAATTGGTACTGGTATTTGAACCTCTATACCTCATTCACGTTGCAACTGTATATCAAATTGATAAGCAATTTCTTAAAGTATTTGCACGAAACATTGAGTATGTGCAGGGACATCTGGGCTCCAATCAAGATAGTATCAAAGTTGTCTTGGGCTCGAGTTTGATTATGCAAACTCATATTTGAATGTATTTGGGACATGGCTGCTAAACCTACAAAGATGGATGATTGTTTCCTAGTAGTCCTATGCATGATCTTATAAAATAGTCAAGACTGCTTGTGACTTGCTCGAAACTCTTATGTTCGACGTTGCAGGTGACTGCTACTCTATCTCTTGCAGCCGCGTGCTCCTCTGCGGGTGTTATGGTGCTCTTCAGTAGAGATACCGATATCTGCAAGATAGATGCAAGCTTTTCATGTCATATGTTTCAGATATCGATAGCATTTGCCTTTGCTTCTTGGTTTCTTCTTGCCGTATCTGCTTATATCATGTTTTGGCTTGTCGCGTCAATCTAAGCAGTTCCCTTTCGACGCCCATATCCGAGTGCTAGGAGTCCCAATGTATATATAATCAAATTTTGAATGAGTTTTTGTATGAAACATTGATATCTTGCTTACCAATTGATATTGCATGACATTGGGTAACTTACTCCCTCCGTTCCACAATTCTTGCTCTACTTTCCTTTTCGGACTGTCCCACAATTTTTGCTCCATTTTCAAAAATAATACTCGTCCTAGTCGACTTGTTGGTTTCTTTTTTGGCGCGGTTATTTATGCGGGTTGATTTTATATAATAAAAATATGAGACTCATGTAATTAAATAATTGTTTATAATTGATTTGTGTGGTAAACTTGTGAGATCATATAAATTTTTAATTGTTTAAAGTTGATTTGAGTTGGTAAAAGTATGAGATTCATTTCTTTATTTGGAAAGTAGATAAGTGAGATGAGACAACCACCAAAAAGAAAATGTGGACAAGTCGGGAGGGACGGAGGGAGTAAATTATTACAAATACTTTATTTAAGAGACTCACATCTCTACACAAAACCCCACATCTTTACACACAACCAACAACTCTCCTTAAAAATCGTAACGAAAAGTTTTGGAGCAAGAATTACGGGACTGAGGGAGCACAATGTAAGAGAATGAACTTTTACAATTACAAACTCAAAACTGAACACTGCAAAGGAGACTAACAAAAACACACTCATACAGAAGGACTAAAAATTTACTAACCACTGTTGTTACATCACTATTTCTGGCTTCAAGATGCTGGACTTGATCTCCTTGTGAGGAAGAACAACTCCTCCGTTGCTGTAGATTTCGTCCCCTACATGAACGTCTTCTCCGAGAATGGTCATGTTCTCCACGCGAGCCCACTGGCCAACGGTCGAGTGCCAGCCGATGATGCTCGAGGATATGCAGGCGTGTTTCTTGACGCGAACCCCACGCATAACCGTGCAGCAGGACAGCCTCACCCCCGACTCAACAACGCACCCGGGGCCGATTGCGACATCCGGGCCAATCAAGCATCCCTCCCCAATCTTGGCACTTTCATCCACCAACACATTTCCAATAATGTGAGCTCCGGAGGCGAGTTTCGGAGAGGATTTCTTCCTCAAGGAGTCGAGGTAGAGTCTTAGACCGGTGATGTAATCCCTCGGCTGACCAATGTCCATCCAGAAACCGGGCAAGACCATGGCGTAGAGTTTCGCCTCTGCAGCAATTTGTGGGAATACCTCTTTCTCTATTGATGTCGGGCGTAGCTCAATACGATCAAGAACCGAAGGGTTCAGAAGGTAAATCCCGGCATTGATCTTGTTACCCACGAATAACTTTGGCTTCTCGACAAACCTCTCGACCTTGCCAGTAGATTCCTCCATGACAACAACACCATATTTTGAAGGCTCATCCACCTAGATTTACAACAGCAAGCTACAGTTAAACCCCGATAAAGTAATAATCTTGGGATCGGAAGAAAATATTCATTTAACAATGTTATTATTTTATCGAACATTATTTTAGTGCATTAATCTATATCGGGATCGGAAAAAACTATTATCTAAGCGAGATTATTACTCTATCGAATATTACTTTATTGAGGTTTAACTGTACTTCATTATCATTTATGTTCAGTTCTGATATTTCTTCCAACTCAACAATGGCAGTACCTTGGTAACCATAATAGAAGCTTCACCGCCATGGGATTTATGGAACTTGACCATTTCTTTCAGTGGATACTCACTGATAACGTCGCTATTAAGAACAAAAAACGGCTCACCAGATTTATCTATTAGCTTGTCTCTAGCCAAGGCGAGGGGACCGGCTGTTCCAAGAGGTTCGGTCTCTTGCGAACATGTAATCTTAATCTCGAGATTCGCCTCAAAATCTTTCAAGAAGTTCAGCATCACCTGGAACAGAAGGCAGTCCGTTGTTGAAGCACACAAAATGTAAGGATCTTTTAATGTGAATTTGCAGAAAATAAAAAAAACCCTACCTCTGGTTGATAATTGATAGCAAGAACCACTTCAGTTACTCCAATAGCCTTGAGGGCTTCTATCTGATACAGTGACAAGTAGAATTGTTACAACTTATTTGCAATGTCTGTGCTAATAGTGAGCATTTATACTGTATTCATGAATACAGGCCCCTCCAAAATGTCAATTTACTTTTACTTTTAGATAAAGGTGGGTTACCATTACTCATATTTAATGTTTTGATGCTTATAAGAAAGTCTCAATAAAATACATTGGGTGAATATGGATCGAAAAAGAAATACGTCCGATAGGCTAAACTATTAATTTTAAGTGTTATATTTCAAAAAAAAATTAAAATTACTATTTGTAAAATAGGGAATTTTTTTTCTTACAAGCAGCCCATGGGTGGGTCCGCCCTCACTATCCACCCCACATTCTTATACACACTCTCTCTCCAAAAGTTTCTCTCTCACACGATTCCGTCCGAACTTAGAAAATTATGATTTTTAACTTTTTGGAAACCTTAAATTATTTATTTAATTACAACATAAAAAAAAATCAATTGCCTCAACTATGGCTTAATAAAATTTGGATGAATTCTCATTCATTCTCACAAACCATTCTTCGAAAACTGTGTTAATTTCTTTATGTAATTAAAACTCATAAAATATATATCTAAATAAAATTTCTTAATCTCCATACCGAAAAGAAAGAAGACGTTTTTAATGGGACGGAGGAAGTAACAAACAGCAGTGCAGTCAAAACTAGAGAACATATGCTAAATTTGCTTAGTTTGCTTAAAGAGTGACCCGATTCAAATAAAGAATGAAATACTGTACCTGGTGCAGAATCATGGGCTTGTTAGCAAACTCTACTAGTGGCTTAGGCACGCTCAGCGTCAGCGGCCTCAATCTGGTGCCAAACCCTCCAACAAGAATTAGGGCCTTCATCCTTGGCTGTAGAGAGGACTTCAACAGATAAACTCGATAACCTGAAACATATATCCGCCCCTCTCTTCATTTATGCATGCAAGAGGAAGAAGAGTAAACCTATGAAACACTACAATGACATCTGTACTTGTATACGATGATCGGTGGCGTGCTCTAATTAATGTTAAACCGTCTTGAGCTAAGAAGTCCATAACCCCCAGTTGGAAATAGAAATAACCAAACAATTAAAGCTGTAGTTGAGGTTGAGGAAATTTCCAGTAACTTGTACGCACGTATCGTAACAAAAATCAAGTCTTATTTAGCGAAGAGAAAACACCGAAAAACCTTAGACTAAAAGAAGACAAATTCCAGCTATACTACAGGCTGGTTATTTCAATCAGAGTGTTTATCAAATGGTATAGGCTCGTAGGACACACCAAGCCATAATTCCAGAACAGGGAGAGGCTACAGTTTGTATCTGATATCTTTTTTTAAAAATGGAACTCAGCACAATAGATTATCAATGGCACACTAGCAGGGCCGGCTCAAAGTTTTCGGGGCCTAAAGCGCAACATTAAAATATAAAAGTACAATGAGTTGCTTTATTTTAGTGGAAGAATACTAATGATTTTTATTAAGTCACCCGAGTTTTGAATCTTCATCTCTCATATCTATTATCTTGCCTCCTCCTTTACTTCTTTTTTAAATGTAAAGGGTAAAAAAGGAAAAAAATTGGGCTATTATTTTTCTGGGTAAAAGAAAAAAAATTGTTAGAAATAAGGTTCGAACCTAAGACCTCTAAGATGCAAAAAATAGTGTTCTACCACTTAACTAGGTCTTTCAATAATACTTTTTTATGCGAAACAAAAGTATATATAAGAATATAAGGCATTAACCCTCAGGACACATGCTCGACGGGGCCTTGCTCTCGGTCGGGGGCCTAAAGCGGTGGCTTCACCGGCTTTACCCCTAGAGCCGGCCCTGCACACTAGAACAAAATCTCAAAAACGATCAAAAAAGATTTTCTTAAGTACAAAAGAAAAAAAAATATATTGAGTCTTGCTTCAAAAATCTAGATCTAGATTTTGGATTGAAAATACTCGAGAACTGTAAAGCCAAGCAGAGTCGACTGTAGCTTCTAATATAAACGCCTTAGAAGAAGAACAACTACTTCAGTGGATATCATAGAGTGCAGTTACTAGTAAACCATGCCCCAAGAGTTCATCAATGAACTCATTCACCTCTTCTAATGTCTTATTCTGTTGCAGTAACTAGAAAATCATAAATATGAGTTCATGTGTTGTAATAATAATAATCACTAAACCAAAAAAGTAGAACTTAATTGCATCGAACCACAAACCCACCAGAGGGTTGTATTAATACTCAGTTTACCACAAATCACAACGATTTGTGGAGACCTCCGGGGTCTCTCTCTTCTTTCTCTATGGGCGTCGGTAATGGTGTTTGTGGGACAAGAAAAGGAAGCTTGGGAGGGATAAATATATATAGATACAATACAGCTGTATCTATATATAACGAACTGCTGACATTAGACGACTTCGGACTTCCTTTTTACAGATTCAAGAAACTGAGTTTTACGTACATTTTTAATGTAAATTTTAGTCAATCAAAAGCCTGAAATTCTTACTCCCTCCGTCTCATTTAACTTTATCTCATTTTTTTTTCGGTATCAAGATTAAGATAAATTAGAGTAAAAAAAAATTAATTTTAGTCTATTATATTGGCTCATATCTACTTTTAGTTTGTTATGTTCGTCAAGATTAATTTTGGTTCGTTAGGTTGATAAATAGTTTGATTTTGGTCATTTTTGCGTGAGTACACAACAAAAATTAGAAAAGTAGATAAATTCTCACGTGCCGAAAATTTTAAAAAAAAAATTCTCATATTGTGAAATTAAAAATTAAAGTTATTTCACTAAAAAAAATTAATTATTTTTTTATTATTATCGGAGCGTATACACACGCGTGAAAAAGGACTAAAATTAGACAACTTTGTTCAATTTTATAAAACGAACCAAAATCATACTATTTATAAACTTACTAAAAATGAACAAGCGCCAATGTAATGAACCAAAATTGATTTTTTTCCCATAAATGAGTGGTCCCATAAAAAAAAGTTGGATAATTTTTTCATTTTTAAGAAATGGGACAAATTAAATGAAACGTCCCGAAAAGAATAAGTCAACCGAGACAAGATTAAGTGAACCGAGACGGAGGGAGTATTTATTAATTCAATAATCTATGATTATAAATATTATTTCCTGTTTTTAACATTATTAAGTAATGGAAATCGGCCAAACCAAATAGATGATCAGAAGGATATGTGG
Source organism: Lavandula angustifolia (assembly GCA_028984105.1). Taxonomy (NCBI): domain Eukaryota; kingdom Viridiplantae; phylum Streptophyta; class Magnoliopsida; order Lamiales; family Lamiaceae; genus Lavandula; species Lavandula angustifolia. The sequence continues at coordinate 1,018,392 of CM054810.1, read as the reverse complement.
CTTCAGGTTACTAGGTTAGTAATCACTCATCATAAAATAGAGCAAATAAATAAACAAATAAATAAAGCACAAAATTCATACTCCCTTGAGGATATTATCAACATTTTGATGCAAATAACTATTAATGCTAATGTATCTAATATTTGGGTCCTCCCACTTGTATTAAACTCACACATAAAATAACAATAAATACATTAATATCATTTTTATTTCTTGTCATACATTAATGGTGTGACAGCCAATTCTTGTTTTGATGATTATTTCTGTATTTTTTATATGTTTTTTAGGTATGTTGTAGGGGTGGTCATAAATAGATTTCCTTATTTATTTACTCTTTCCGTCCCATTAGTAATGTCTTACTTATTTAATTGAGTGTCCCTTTATAAATGTCTCATTTCTAAAAAATGTTAAAAATATATGGACAAAAATTAATCACTCAAAAAGTCAAATAATATACACCACAAGACATATTTTCTTCATAACTTTGTTGAAAAGAAATAAAACATTACTAATGGAACGAAGAGAGTACTTTATTAGTCAATTTATTTTATCAAATTTTGTTTCAATAATTATGGTTGCAGGTCAATTTTTTATGTTTTTGGTATTCTTTTTAATGAGATTACCCGAATAATGTAGATTATGATTACATAGAACTGTGTCAAAGTCATAAGGTTGGGCCAACTAGCTCTAACCGAGTGGGGTCTGTCCACGAAGTCGGGTTGGGTCGGTCCAATCCATAAGTTGATCGGGTCCTTCATGGTCTTCGGGACACCATACCAAACTGACCTATAAAATAAATTATACTCCTCTGTCCCGCTATTTGTGGCTTACTTTCCCGAAATGGGTATCCCATTATTTGTGGTCACTTTTCTAATTTGGTAAAAAAATATTATCATATCTTCTACTCTATCATCTTCTCTCTCATACTTTATCATTCTTTCTCTCATTATCTTACTCATCTTCTCTCTCATACTTTATCATCTACTCCCTTTCTCATACTTTATCATCTACTCTCTTAATTCCCGTGCCGAAAAGAACATGGCCACAAATAGCGGGACAGAGGGAGTAAATTATTTTAAATATTTGATTTTGAAATTAAATATGACAAAATGAATGAATTGTTTTGGCATGGTTTGAAGGCATAACCTTTTATTTTAGTTTGAAGGAAAACCTACTAGTATTCTATGTTGTGCTACATAAATATTTTAATTATTAAAAGTTTATAAAATTATATGCATAAAATAGTGGGTGAATTTCATAAATCCATGAGCTCTTGTGGGTAAAAGCCGAGTTTGCCCATGTCTAAAAATTTGTCCAATAGAGTTGAAATGCAGAACTTTTACTTGTGATTTTCTTATTATTATTTTCTTACATAGCTTCGAAAATTAACTTTTTATGATTTACTTATTTGGAGTTAGACGTCCGTAATATGCGGCTTTTAGACTCGATATAAAATAACTGGCAAATTGGTGTATTAGGTTCCAAAACTATTTATAATTGGTGGACATAGTCTTAAAACCTTTTTTTTTGTCGGTGGACATGAATCACATGATCCTTAAATAATTTTCTTTTCGTGAATCTATCATTCTGTTAAAAATTCGTTAGTCAACAGTTAATCAATATTTTTCTTAAAAAATAATTTTTAAAAACAAAGGTTATTTTTGGCATTTTGATTTATAAGGACTAAGTAAAGTAATTGAAAAATATATAGGGACCAATTCCATCAATCCTTAGATGTTTAGGACCATAATTGATAAAATTGTCGGACCACGCCAACAAAGTAAATGTTTTCGTTTTCATATCGACCCCTCCGACTCCAGAGAGAGAGTCGCAGTCGAGGTCTACACCACAACAGGAGAATGTCGAAGGCGAAATCGTTCGACAACTGGAGTGAGAGAGAGAATTATAGCCATTGATTGCGATCAACGACTATATTATGGAGGATTTGAGCTGGATTTTGAATGGAATAAGAAGTAGAGAGATAGATTTGTATTCGAAAAATTTGACGAGTCCTTCACCGATGGATTCGTGGAATTGGGTGTTAGTAATCGACGAGAACTTGTTCTAATGTTTGATAATTGATGTATGAATCGACATTGGAAAAAAATTGTGAACATGATTATTAGTAGAAATTTTCAATTATAGTCCCTAAACATTTTAGGATTTGTGGAATTGGTTCTCATAAGTTTTTCAATTACTTTACTAGTCCTTAATAAATTAAAATGCCAAAAACAACCTTTAAATTTAAAAATTATTTTTTAAGAAAAATGTTGATCAACTATGAGTAATGGACTATGTTCATGAAAAGAAAATTGTTTGGAGACCTATTACGCCAATTTACCAAAATGCCAAAATACCTACATGAAAATTATTTTACAATGAGTGTGTTTAGTCGCCAAGCAACCCACGGTTTGAGAACAAGATTTTGGAAATCAAGCAATATTATAAAAGCATTAAGTAATAATTTACTTACTTTTATGATTTGGTATGGAAGACTTTAAGCCCATGACTTTTAGTTTTTAAGCAATTCATTCATGTATATAAAACGTGTACGATTTGAATAATTATAATGTATGTGTATATCTTGTCTTGTGTGTGTGCAGATAAATTTAAAGAAATAAAATATATATAGTTGTATGGATGAAGACACGCATACTAGTTAAGTTATAGTAGCTTCATGAGTTACTAAATCGAGGCTAAATCCACTTTTGGACTCATGATTTTCATGTAGAGGGATATAATCATATGACTCATGTTAGTTGGCAAGTCCATTCCGTTGGAAAATCATCCGAATTTTACATATTTGTAGCCAAATTCTTTATGCATTATTATTTAGATTATTTAGTTTTATAAATTGAGCATATAATTATTAAATTGTTTCGGTGAAACATGCATTTTCCATGACATTAATATTTCTTTTTTTTTTTTGAATTATAGTTAATTTTATTTATTTCAAACCTGAGCATGAAATTTCATTTTGTATAGCCAAATTATCTTTATATATATGTAAGGCCAAAAGTATTTTATTTATCCAAGCCCAAATTGAACTTTACGATTCAGCCATTTTATTTTAGGCCCATATAAAATCTCTAAGTAAAAAATAATTTTGTGCCTATATTTTTATATGTTTTGAGTTTTGAGTCTAATACTTGAAAAAATTACAAATTTGGTTCATAAACTTAACTTATGGTTGCAACTTTAGTGCCTCCATTAATTATCCGTTGAATTACCGTTATTTTTATTTTAAGAAAGGACATAATAGTAAAATTATGATAATTAATATATTTTTATTTTAATATTTCAATTATATATTTCCTAATTACTTAAAACCCTAAATATATTAAAGTGGGAATTATATTAAAATATATTAAAGTGAGAATAAATGAATAATCGTGAGAATTACAGCACCGCAACCTACTACGCATTGGTTATTTTCTAGGTTGCACGGATACGGGACACGTGACACGATTCGACATGGACACGGGATACGGGATACGATATTTTTTTAAAAACCTAAGACACGACACGGGCGCTAATTTATTTAAAAATATAAAATCAAGTGTAAAATAAAGTAATTTTGTATATTTTTATTAGAATTAGATATTATGTGTATATAAATCTATTGGACACGGCAATTAAAGTATCGTGTCGTGTCCAAGTGTCTGACACATGTCCGATACGATACGTTAATATTTTTGAAGTGTCCGTGCAACATAGGTTATTTTGCTTGGTAGCGAGTTTGTGTAGTATTTTGCTACACATTGGTAATTTTTAAAGCATTTATTATCATTTTATGAGTACTTGAATTGATTTTGTTACCAATCAAAATTTAAGATTAATTTATGCTCGAAAGTTGTAGGAATCCCATCTTCTTAACCAATAAACTCATTTGTTGGTACTTGGTAGTGCATCGTATTTAATCCAAATTTCGTAATTCGGGAAAAATAAAATTGAAAAGTTAATTTTGGTAGAGTAAAAATAATTTGGTGTAGGTTGCTGACTTGTTGTTTTGTTTATTTCCACGATTATTTTCACTTTAACATATTTTTGATTTTAAATACTTAGGGAAATATATATTAATTTGTCATAATTTTGTTATTATGATCTTTCTTTTAAATAAAAATAACGGTGATTTAACTGATAGTTAATGGAGACGCTAAAATTGCAACCATTAATTAAGTTTGAGACCAAATTTATAATTTTTTTTAATATAAGCACCAATACTCAATACATATGAAAGTAAAGACACCAAATTTATTTTTTTTACTCTATAAAATCTTAGCCGAAGTTTTCGACGTGCGAGTACGAAGTCGATTTAGTCATATGATTTATCTAACATAACTTATATATTCAACCGATTTATCTAGTACTCCCTGTGACTTGTCTTGTATTCCTTTTTAGGCCGTCCCACTAGACTTATCTTGTTTCCTAAAAAGAAAAATAAATACTACACAAACTCCCACTTTTTCTTTGTGGAGCCTACATTTCTACACACAATCACTTACTCATCTATGCACAAACACCCACTCATCTTAATCTCTCAACGCCAAAAAAAGCAAGACAAGTCGGGTGGCAGGACGGAGGGAGTACACATTATTGGAAGTATTTTTTAATTGTACATTAATGACGTGGCTAAGAAGGGAAGTATCTCACATTGAGAATATATAAGGGAAATTTAAGCTAGTTGTAAATGCCTTACTACTGCTTTCAGTCGAAACAAAATATTACTCATAGTCATGTATTAGAATTGAGTTTTGATACGTACACAAGCATTATATTGATTTTCCTTCTGCATGGTAGAGAGAGAAAATGAGCACACCCAAAGAAGTAGCTAATACAAGGCCTTCATATGCAAACATAGACTCATTCATTAGAAATGTTTTTTTCTGTTTTGGTCTCAGATCTAGCCCTCCAGACTTGCTGCTGCTGCTGCTGCTGCTGCTGCTTCTGACCAGTAGATGCATGCTTAGATCCATTACTTTCAATTTGTTGCTGCTTTTGACTTGTAGATGCATGCTTAGAACCCTTAATTCCCCCCTGCTGCTGCTTTTGACTCGTCGACGCATGCCTGGAACCATTAGTTTCCCCAATTTGACGTTTATACATAACTTGTTTATGAGACTTGGGCTGCGTTTGCAAGGGCGGCTGCTTTCTCTCTGGGCGAGACGTAAAGCCGTTTCTGCTAGCAGGAGTTCCTGATGAAGAGGATTGTCTAGTTATTGAAGTTGGTATGGTTGTGCTTCCCCCTAGCCATGATAGATGTGGCCCCACCAGAACTGAAACAAGAGAAGCTTGGTTTTGATGTGGAGAGGTGAGCATTTGACGAGTCACTTGAATTGCTTCCGCTATCTTTATTAACTGGTTGCTGCTCACAGTTCTAGCTATATTAGCTGGCTGCTCAAACGGATCTTCAACCTAAAGCAAAGATGAAAAGAAAAGAAAAGGGATGAGCATGATACCGCATTAACTTTAGGGAACCCCCACTCAGTTCTAGCTACCAGACACTACTAATGGGACGGATAAGGAGAAAGAGAGGGAGAGAGATTACAAATAATGTATAGGTTTTCGGAAGCCATCTCATGTTGGTGTCGATATCCTCCACTTGTCCCATAAAAGGATTGACACCTTGTGTGGAAGCTCTTGAACAAATGTCAGAAAACTGAAAGTGTTAAAAGGGACGAAGCCCTTGTCAATAAAACTGCACCAACTTTTACGCTTAATAAATGTGACAAAGTTCAATTTGCTCACTTTAAGATGTTAAAAATGAGTTGGAATTTTAACCAAGTACCGAAATAGTTCCTTAGTACTTAAATAACCTTTGCAAGGAAGGAAAGGAAGAGCTCAGACAAAGAGCTCAAGTTGACTGGTCTCGACTTATCCGACTTAATTCTTTTTATATTCACAGCACAAATATCTTCGATATACTTTTCTGCAGCAGTTCGCACACCTTCAGGAGAAAGTAAGTTACAAACATGAGTGCCGTTCGTAGTGTAACAAGTTAATCACACAACAAATTCAAACTAATAGCTGTACAAAGAAATATTTCAAATTGGGAATTATACTGCCAAACAATAAGCAAGGTGCTAGTATTTCAAGATCAAATGCGCGGGGAATAACATTTTATAAACAAAACTCTATCGAGTGCTTACCTGTAAGGTTGTCACTCATATTCCCTGGATATATTTCTTTAAGAGGAGGTAATATTGCAGGTGACAAAGTCTGCAAGGTATAGAAAATGGGTATGAAACCCTAGATGATCCGTTTATCGATATTAAACTCATTCAAGTTTGGTATAAAAGTTACCTGCAAGTGAAAAATTACAAGCATACTTAGACAGTATGAGTTTAAAGTTCCAGATTTTGAATCATTGATATGATGAGCTTTGGCCCATTCTTTGACCTGCACAAAAGAGAGAGAGAAAGAGATTCGGTGATTTTTTACATTGATTTTTATGATTTCACATGCATCACTATGTTGTAGAAACTTGCCAGCAGAGTCAGATCACGGAAGCGTCGATCAATCCCACAACTGATCCAGAATAATATCTTTGACTTCATTTGCCCATTTAAGTTGTTGACTGAGATGTCACATGAGATGTTGAAGCTCCCCTCAAACTTCACAATTGGTACCCTTGCATTGGGGATAAACTGCAGCCGACGAAATCCACCTAAAAAAATAAGCAGAATTTGATGGATCAGAAAGCTAAATATAGACTTCTACTTTCAAACATAATCACATAATAGCGGGTGGAAAATAGCTATAGCCTATAAGACGTGCATCCAAAAAACTTTTCTTTACTTTAGTTGAAATATTCTCGTGAAACATATCGGTGCTAGTTTCCCTTTTTACTTGAACAACACTACATACAGATTCAAAAGCTGCATTTCCAGTTTCTTTTGTTCAACATCATGATATATTGGTGTTTGTTTGGGAGGTTAAGAATGCAACCTCAAACCCCCAATAAGGATCTGTTTATTTGAATATTCTGGAAACCTAATCTCCTAATTTGAAATCTACAATTAAATTTGATTTGCGCTTTCTAAAACAAATACTAATTTTCAATCACATAAATTTTCGCCCAGCAACTTTTCCAGACATGATTGAAATCTACGGAAAATGTTCTCTCGCAAACAACCATGAACTTTAACCGTCGATCCTCCCAATTCTTCAACAGTTTCAACCAAACACCCTGACAGGAATTTAAGCTCAGCCAATTGCCTAATATCCAAAGCAGAGTGTAGCATTTAACAACAAATAAAGGAAGCATATGCTGAGAAGAAAAAGCAAGAAAAAACAAAATAAAATAAAATAACTACAAGGATAGTAGCATGATTTGTACTTTCAGCTTGTACTAATAGCAGATTACCTTTTTTTCTCAAAGCTTTTATTACATCATCCAGTAAGTGTTGTTTGTGCTTCTTTCCAGGAGATGAAATATACAAACCATTTAGCAACTCAATGGATAGATCTAAATCTCCCCATTTTGTAAAGAGGTTGGATACAAAAGATCCAAATGGTTCTACAGTTGCACCTGTTTCAACAATTTCGAACATATGTCATCAAATGTTGTCAACCAGACCCTTCCGTATTTCACAAACAAATTTCTTTCTTCTACGTATCTATAAAAAGTGAATGCTCTTATAATATTTGATACATAGCAAGTAATAATTTTGCAGTTTTACGCTATAACTCTCAGGAGTAGCAGTTGATTATTGGTAAATGGCACCGCATAATTAGTTTTAAGCAAGACATTTTATGGGAAAAAGGTAGTTTTTCTTTCTAAATTTTGAGCAATTGTAAGAGTATGGCGAATAAGACGCAGAAGTAATAAATTTGATTTGCACGGAATAATACGTTTGAGTACTTCTGATGTATCCTTTTATTTTTGTGCAGGTGAAGTTCAATATGATGCTTCAATTTCCCCGAAGAATTGGCTAATGAGGAATGTGCATTCCATATGCCATATTTATTATTTCTATTAAACAACTCCCTGCTAATATATGGAGTTCATGTTAAGCATCAGTAGTTCCTTTCCTTTTTGCTTTATCATGATTTTTGTATGATATCATATCCAAGCAGTGTGACTAATTAAACAACGAAGTGTAGTAATTAAAGGATGAACCTCACAAGGCAATTATGCACCAGGATAAAACACCCAAGTTTATGTTTTCCTATTTACTTGGAAAGCTTCCTTGAGAAAATGAAGCGAGGCTTTTTCGTTTTTAAACAGCATTTTCAAAAAAAAAAAAAAAAGAGAAAATCTATTTACAGTTTCGACAGAAAAAAATTACTGATCAAAATATCTTCCAGGTCTCCTTTCGATTGCCTTCAGTTCTTGGCATTTTAAACATGGAGATACTAATCTGTGATGAACAAAAATCACAGCCTCCTCGAAGGGGCTAAATAAGTAAAACATTTTTTGGATTTTTGCAAGCCGAAGATTCTAGCACAACGAAGATAAAAAACAGTAACAAAAACAAAGATCTACAAGGGCACTATAAGATGTACGTCAAGATGCTTATAGGAACTAAGAAGAGGAATATCACGTATCTCTTCTAGCTTACAGCTTCAATCAGAGTGTGCTTCCCAAAGATCAATTTTTTCCATTCTGTTCTTAATTGAGTAAGTGACAATACGAACAACCTGAATTAATACTTCATTTTCATCCAATAATAGCACACCACAATACTTTCGGAACAACTTAACAAGGCTAATAGATTTTGCAACTGTATAATATCTGGATTAACATAATGTATGGTTGGGTATAGCTAATAGCATCAGCCATCAGTTCTTAATTCTTTTTCTTTTGACCACTTGACTCTTCAGAGCATTTAATACTTCTAATGATGCAAAAGAGATAGTGATACAAGCATGTAAACTCAGGATAAAAGTTTATTTTCCTACAGTCCAGTACATAAAAAACTCGTTGCTGTTCATAGTTCAATACTTCAATTATCAGGGGAGCATAGCAGAAGCTACAAATAGAAGTGGTTCCATAGAAACTCAAGCTTCGTCGTGAATGGAGGAAATTTCTAGAAGTGCTTGATCCACTTGAACACATATTCCACTTTTCCTGATGTAAACTAAAGTCTATCCTCTTAGCAGATATAAATTTCGATATTATCATTTATTGGATTCCTTTCCTTCAATTTTATTAACAAAAGAAGTAAGAATAGTAATATGTCAGAGGTGGTAAATAGCATAAAGCAACAAGATAGTGAAGGATTACATACCTCTCAGGCTTTCTATGGATCCAACAACAGCTCGGACTTCATCTATAATATGAAACCTGGCTGCCCAATCTTCCTTTGAGGGATTAATTGCACGAAGGATATTGTTCAGAGTGGGCTCAACATGATTATAGCCATTCATTTTAATTGTGGCTGCAAGCTGGCATCCCCTGCGTGTAGATCAATACGACTCATGAATAACATAAGAGGTGAAGCAAGCACATATTTGCTGCTCATCCCTTTACCAACCAACAACGGGATTAAAACATCAATACGAATAATTAGATTACGAGATACAAAGTAACGATGGGACAGCGCAGGGCGTGCATTTACTCGAACCACATTATAACAACTCAGGCGGAACCATATACTGTTTCTAAATCATTTTACAACTTAGATCAATACGACTCATGAATAGCATAAGAGGTGAAGCAAGCACATATTTGCTGCTCCTCCCTTTACCAACCAAAAACGGGATTAAAACATTAATAAGAATAATTACATTACGAGATACAAAGTAACAATGGGACAGCGCAGGGCGTGCATTTACTCGAACAACATTATAACAACTCAGAATCATCTTAGATAACCTACTGCAACATCCCAACTTTGAAGATTTTGTGGATAGAACTATAAGTTTGTAACGAACAAGAAATAAGTAATTCCATATACACAATTTCAAGGGTTGCGTTTCACATATTGCTGCTTCAGTGTCAGCACTCAGCAAGACGGTAACGCACATTGGCATTAACAGAGACACAAAATTGAGCGCAGCAACAAACACATTTTTATCTTTTTCGTGCTCTGTAATTAAACTTCATTCGCTACAAGCAGAAAAGAAAAAAATGAATTGAATCTGCGTATACATACACAAAACAAAAATATCTGCTACGGACCTTAAAAATTAGGGCTTCATTATAATTTGATTGAAACGAGAGTGGAATCCATGGGAGTGATAGCAATTGGGGTTTGCTTAAGGGCAAGGGTTTGGTTTTGTGTTTGTGCGTGACAGAGCGAAGAAAAGAAGACAGAAGAGTATGTTAAATTGCTTTATGTTTTCTGTGATGTTTGGTCTCTCGTCTATTCACCAATCATCACGTGAATTACAAATTTAATTTTTCCCCTTTTTTTTTCATAAGTCGGAAAATTCGTTGTTATTTAATTGTATTCCTTTAGTTCGACCAACCACGTTAGAAAGTCAAGCGATTAAAAGCAAACACATTTGGCATAAATTTTTATACGGTGAACGTTTTTGTCGACATACAACAAAGCAAACACTTGAGGCATACGGAAAAAATTAGTATATCTTTTACACACTTTCGTAAAAAACTTAAAAAATATACAAAAATTCATTTTTTTTCTTTATAAATAGAGACCAATTTTGTCATATTTTTTCACACACTCAAATCCTATAATTTTGTCTATAAAATTTCTTCTTTCTAGTCATGGATCCAAACAACTAAAATTCTCAAAACTTCCCTTACTCACAAGGCTATTATCCTAGCTTCGAAAATTCTCAAAACTCCGACGAATTCACACAAGATTTTGGTATAAATTCTCAGTTCTCACATAATCCTATTCACTCTGAACATCACAAAACCTCAGAAAACACTCCCCCAAGCTCATTTGAAAATGCTCAAAAATCTTATAACAATCCACAAAGTTGGAATGTGCAAGAAGATATTACATTAATGTTTGCTTGGTGTCGTATTAGTGGAAATCCGATTGTTGGCACCAACCAAAATGCTAATACATTATGGAAAAAAAATTCATAAATATTATGAACAAGCTCGAGTTGAAAACAAAATGAGCGATCAAAGGTCCATTGAGTCACTCATACAATGTTATAAACGCTTGAGCGGATGAAGAAATACATTCAAAAAATTCGTTCCCCCCTCCCCTTTTCCTTTATAAGTCGGAAAATTCGTTGTTATTAATCATGAATAATAACTACCTTCATTCCGCTACAAGTGATCACTTTTTGAGCAAAAGGTCAAATTAATACTCCACATTTATGCTATGGAGATCGAACACTAGATTTACTCTAAATCAACCACTTATGCAGAGTGAGAATATCAGCTACACTATATGTCGTCGATCCTTCACTTTTTAGTAGAGTCATAAAAGTCTAAACATCTCAATTCTGTTGCTACATTCGTCATTCCACATTTCCTTTAACATTCAAATTGATCATCCACCTTTTAATTGATCAGTCATATAAGTCTATACAACCTAATTTCGGTCAGCATATCCATCCTCCTCTTGACCACCTTTCATTAAATTTTAAATCAGCCACAATGTTTTACTTAAGCGAAAAAATTAATCAAATAAATGATATATTTCGATGTTGTAATAAAGTTAATGCTCCGAGGGAACCATGTCAGCAGAAACAGAATGTGATGCAAAGGAAAGGGCGAATATGAAGGAGAAAACTAAAATATTTAAGCTTATATGACTCAATTAAAAAATAGAGAGATAATCTGAATGTTGTGGGAAAGGTGGAGAACTAATGTGAGTGTTTACTCTCACCTTTTCCTATTGAGATGTCATATTAAAAGTAACCACATTCCGAATTTGCTAATAATTGTTATCACCTCTTCCACTTTATCATCTTCTCTCTCATACTTTATCATCTACCTCTCTCTCATATTTTATCATTTATTCTTTTAATTCTAGTGTCGAAAAAAATGAGGCCACAAATAGCGGGACGGAGGAAGTAATAAGCTTACTTAATACACTTTTCGTGTTGTTATTTGTGTCTCACTTTCTCAATCATGATGTCTTAATATAAGTGATTCACTCCAAAAAGTGTAAAAAATGTATAGATCAAATTTAACTACTAAAAAGTCAAATAATTTACATCACATAACGCAATTTTTTAATTCTCGTGTTGAAAAGAAAATAAGCCACAAATAACGAGACGGAATGACTATTACACTAGCGTTATGGAAATTAAATTCATGATTTGTAACCACAAAGCAAGCATAATCTACCGTATTAGAACACATTGCACATTAGAAATTCAGACAACCAACTGAAATGACTTCGTTTTGGTTCGAGTTTTTCTGTTTAATAAGAAAAATAGAACTTCTCTTCTCGGTGGTATAAACGTGATGGAATTTAATTTAGAATTAGATTTACTAGTCTAATTAGTTTCTAGTTAAATAACCTTCTTTAGGCATATCATTACGTGTATATATATATAGGGTATGGATATTTTAAGAACTACCATCTTATATAAAAACTAAGAATCAATCATAACCTTCTATTTTTTATCTATGGACACCTAAATTTCATATTTTTTTATTTTTAATTCAAAAAATAAGAAAATAAATTTAATTAAGGGTAAGTATGTCTTTTTACACTTTATGGTTTGAAAGTAAAAGAAACACTTCCACCTCATGCGGCGGGGGCGGCGGCGATTGATCGGTGGCAGCGGTGGTTGTCGGTGGTGGCAGGTAGCGGACCGACGGTGGTGGAGGCGATCCACCGAAAAATCTGTTGGAAAATGCAATTTTTTTATGCATACTGCGGTGTTGGTTTATGCATATTTATGAATATTTTAATTCATATAATTGTATAATTGTCCATTATTTTGGATATTATGTTATACAATAAAAATACGTTGTATGCATATTATAATATTTGTTTCTAAGCCCGCAATTTTATGCATAAAAATGTCTGTTATGTGGATATTATATTATGCAATAAAAAAATGATTGTACATATTACAGTATTTGTTATGCATAAGGCCGAACAATTTAAGCATAAACTGACATATTACAGTACTAGTTTATGCATAATTTCGTGCATTTTTATGCATATCGTTGCCTGTGTGTTATGCTTATTGTAATTTTACAAATACAATTCATCATACTTATAATACATGACACACACATTCTCTCTTTAGTTAGTGGCGGCAGTGGCGGCGGTCAGAGGTAGCGCAGCGGCGACGGTGGTTGGCAGCAGTAGCGGTGGTGTTTAGGGGTGTAACGGTTCGGTTTTTTACGTATTTTAGGAACCGAACCAAACACATAGAAACGATTCGGTTTGGTTTGGTTCGATGTGTTTTTAAATATCGGAACCGAACCGAACCGAACCACTTATAAATGGTTTGGTTCGGTTCGGTTCGGTTCATCGGTTCATCTTTTTATTTATTTATTTATTTTTTAAATACTAAATAATGCAAGAATAATAGTTTATAGGATGTCACTCGTTCCGAACTCATAAGTATAGAGTTGTTACTCATTTCTCTTCCTTTGTATAGATTAGAATTGATCTTAACTTAAATCTAATATTTAAATCCAACAATATTCTCATATAAGAAAGATAAATATTAAATAAAAAAAATAAAAAATAGAATATTGGTTCGGTTCGGTTCGAACCGTTCAAAAATTCTTGAAACCGCGAACCGAACAGAATGTAAATGGTTCCTACAAAAATAAACCGAACCGAACCACGAAACCGAACCGAACCACATTTTTCGGTTTGGTTCGGTTCAGTTTGATCGGTTTCGCGGTTCGGAGCGGAACCACTTACACGTGGTCGGCGGTGGAAGATGGTAGGTAACTAGGATTTTTTTATTTTTTTTTATATTTTTCAAATTTAATTACTAATATTGTTGTTTACTATTTTACCTTTTTCCTAATTTTGTGAATTAATTAAATAAAAAAAATTAATTGTAGACCATAAATAAGATAGAGATCTTTAGCCTATAATAATTCTTAGATTTTATCTAAATAATGATTATTAGTAGAATCATATATATATATATATATATATATATATATAGGGGATGGTTCAAATAAGAACACCCCTTAGAGTGAGAAATAAGAACAATTTTAAGCCTTTAGATCTTGAAAATAGATGACCAAGATTAAATTTGGTGTTCAAATTGGCGAAATGCACTATTTAGTATAAAATTTCTGCACAAAGGTCAAACAAGTAATTTTAATTTTATTAAATCCCTAGAAACCCTATAAACACATTCATATAATATTTCTTCATTTCAAAACCGATGTCCCCCATTCTTCTCTTCAAAACCACCGGCTTCCATTCTTGTTATAGATTTTGGTGTTCTTCGACAACTTATTTTTCTTTTTCTTGTCGTCGGTAGCAGCATCAGCGCCGTCATTCGGGTGATTCTCCGCGCCCTCGGCTTCTTCTCGATTGGTTTTTTCTTCACCGTTGGAGTTTTCTCTGCTTCTTCTTATCTAGTTTTTTTCTATGCTTTTGTTGACATTGGTTTCAATACGCAATTACCTCTAGATTTCTAAGATTTGTGCAATTTATTGTAGATATCATTGATACTATTACACGATTACTATTATTTGTAAACGAGTCATAGATTTCTATATTTCATTTTTAGTTTATTGAGACTATTACACGATTTCTATGATTTGTGCATTTTTGTTCAAGTTAAAATGAATGTTTGCAAAATTAATTCATTGTTTATATGCATGTTTTATAGAGTATGCACAATTAATTCATATATTATGAACGTTTTATGGATCTATTACACGATTTAGATGATTTGTGCATTTGTTTGAGTCATAATAAAAGTATGCACAATTAATTCAATTTTTATGCACATTTAGCAATTTTATCTGCACTATTACACAATTTTGCTCAATTTTGGGGGAAAAACGCACAATTACAGTCGAGAATATGCACAATTAATGAGAACAAATATGCACAATTAATGGAAAAAATATGCACTAGTGAATGTTAAAATGCACAATTACTTTGAAAAATATGCACAAGTAACGGAAAAAAATATGCACAATTATTGGAAAAAATATGCACAATTAATGAGAAATGAACAAAAGATGAAACTATTAATGAAAATATAGAACGAGACTTATATCTGGGAAGAGACTTAGTGAAACTATGTACAATTAACCTTAGTTCTTGTAAAATTTGGAATGAGATTTTATGATATTAAAACATGGAAGATAATTAACGAAAATGACGGTTACAACAAAAAAAATAAGACAAAAAAAATAAAATTAATAGATTGTGCAAGATTACAAAAATAACCTTAGTGCAAACTTTTGGCCTTTATGGTGCATTTCGGGATTTTAAGGGATGATAAGATCTGGAGCGCCAAATTACTTGATCAAACGGTTATAAATTGTTTCTATTTCTCACTCTAAGGGGTGTTCTTATATATAGGGTGTGGATTCCATAACAAGAAAGCTTAAAATAGGAAATAAGAAGGATTTATAACCATAGATTCTTATCTAATGAATGGTTAAAATTAATATTAATTTTTAATTTTTCTAAAAAGTAATATTAAGAAAAGGACAATTTGGGCATGAAAAATATGCATATTTAAAACCCTTCATAACTCCTCCCCCAAAACAAGGATACCCTTGGAGAGAAATATGATACTTTTATTGAATGCATATAAATGCATAGTATTATGCATAGTTATTTGAAAATATATATGCATATTTAGCACTAATAATTACATTATGTGATAAAAAAAAATTCACAATATTTAATGCATACAAATGAATAGTATTATGCATAATTATGTTTAAGTTCATGCATATTTACACTTTGATGAACCGAAATGTTAATTCACTATTTCTACAATAATGTAATTGTGACCTAATACTTTAATTGAATGCATATGAATGAATAATATTATGCATAGTTATATGAAAATATATGCATATTTACTCTAAACTTGTCATCATATAAACTTATTCAAGAAATTAATGGAAACAATCGAGAATGGTTATTTAGGAAATGAAAATGAAAATGAAAACAATCTCTAAGTTCAAAATTTTGAACTCAAATTAGATCTAAATTTTATTTGATATGGAAATTACGCGTGTTCTTTTGGAAAGAGAATCAATTATTCAAAAAAGGAAATGATGAAATTAGGATTAACTTTAGAAACAGTTACACAAATAAAAGAAATTAAATGGACATAAATACTCTTAATGATATGTTAATCAATAATAAAGTATTAAATAAAAATATATCTTAAAAATAATTACAATCATAGATTTTTAAAAATGGAGGGCTATGATTCCTTCTTATTTCTTATTTTAAGCATTCTTCTCATATGATCCATTTCATATATATTTCATATATATATATATATATATATATGAAATAGATCATTAAGGAACACTACCTTAATGAAGGAACTAGGAACAAAAATCTTGACCTTCCATTTTAAAAACTGAATGGTTTAGATCAATAATATGATTTTTGTTCAAAAAAGATTTGTTTAATTCTACTAATATTATCAAGGACAATTTAGTAAAACTGGATATATTTATCTCTTAAAAATCATTATCTATTTTAATCATCCCAACAACCACCCTCTCTCCTCTCTAATCTCTTATTCGTCCCTCTCTCGTCTCTCTTTCTTAGTTCGTCACTTCATTCACAGAAAATTCCGCCATGAGTCATTATTGCCGCCGCCTTATTGCTAGCAAGAAACTTCGCCGCTAATTGGATCGCTAACGACATGTTCCGACTCGGCCACCACCGCCGTGTGCGAGAGGATAGCGCCGACGATCCATTCGAACTCAGCCACCACCACCGTCGCCGCGTCCAGAGGAGAGCTCCGATGATCCTCAATAAGAATGCTATTTCTTATTGTTCATATATTATTATATGAATATACCACACCAATTCGTTATGTGTGGGTGATGAGATTCCATTGATACCGAGCCAATTCCAATAGACGTTCGGACCCGACCACAACCGCCGCCGCCGCGTTGCAGAGAGATAAACCCTAATTTTTTCAATTGGTTTCAAGCTCGTAGCCTGTTTTAGGATTTGCAATCTTTCAATTAATGAAGAAATTGATTGAGATAAGTAGTTTGTACATGGAATTGCGGAGGAAGTTGTCGGTTTTTGTGGTTGTTCATGGATTTGGAATCGGTATTGATTGTGTTGTGAAATTGACTATTATATAGTTTATTTGGTGTTCATGGAGATTCAATTTTCTATAATGCGATTGAGATGATGAATTTGTGCGGTGAATGAGATTCAATTTTGCAGATTATTTGCTTGAATTTATGTTTTTTTGTCAAATAAAGTGCATAAAAATTATGAATAAAGTGCATAAATTTTTACGAGTAATGTGCATAAAAATTAAATAAAAATTACGAATAAAATGCATAAAAATTTACGAGTAAAGTGCACAAAAATTAAATAAAGTGCATAAAAGTTACGAATAAAGTGCATAAAAATTTATGAGTAAAGTGCTTAAATTGAAGTGTTTACACCATATAGCACGGAATCATACGAAATAAAGAGGCGATAACAGAAGACGGAGAGAGAGAGAGAGAAGGTAACCCTATTCCACGAGTGCCGCCGGTAACAAGAGCTGTCATTCCGGCCAGCGACCACCTTGAAATTGCTGCTTCCTGCCATTGAATTGTGTAAATTTTTCGCCCAAATTCTTATCGAGTTGCCGTTTCAACCCTACAAGAATTGAGTTGTGCTCCATTTCTGGATTAGGAGATTTTGACTTTTTTAGTTTAAAGTTCAATATATCGAATTATTTTACTATGTAAACAGTAAACTGACCTTTTACCGCTTTGGGAAAAAAAAATTATTATGGCCACTATAAAAATATACTCTCCCGTTATTGTCGTCTTAGATTCCGCATTGAATCGTCCCTTTATTATTGTTCTATTTCTAAAATGGATAAACATTAGTGATCAAAAATTAATTTTAACAAGTGAACTATACCAATTTAAAATACTTTCATCAATTTTATTAATCTTGATACCGAAGAGTAACATGAAAACAATAACGAAGATAGCACTTTTTAGTTCCTTTTTTATGTTATTCCAAAAATATATACGTACAGTTTACAATTTTTATTATTTATTTCCTCCACCCTTTTTAGGTTTAAAAGGAATCACAATTTATCAACAACAAATATCCAATAAACAATATTCTCAAACTGCTGAACTAATTGAAAAAGGTATGAATCGTGTTAATATGTCATTTCTTGCGCATAAAATTAATGTGTAAATCGTGTGATGAGCAAAGCTGCTTAAAAGATACTTATATAAAAAAATATGAAGTATACATAATTCTTATATTTTTTTTATAAATAATCTTTATATTTTTTTTATATAAAAATATCAGAATAAGATAAAAGATGCATGGTGCTTCCTATTTGTCGTTCTTTGATTCATTCTCAATAATTAATGTGTTACTGCAGGGCCGATCCTGAACAAAAAGGGACCCGGAGTGGAGAGGAAAAATGGGCCCCCTCTCCTTAGCTCCTTTCTCGGTCAAATTAAAAATAATGTAGTAAAAAAAAAATTTAAGTGCGGCATATCAGTTTAAACTCTCCAAACTTTGCAAATACGAAAAACTTTCTAATAAGTTATCAAAAAACACGACGCAGTATAACGTTCATGTAAATACAAAAAAAAATTATTAATCATAAAATTATTTTTTTCAAACTTTTCTACTAGTAAAACAATAGGTAATAATAACTAACGAACATAGCAATCTTGTAGTATTATTATATAAATTAGTTAATATCAACTGGGCCAAATTTTTATGAGTGCATGGTACTTATTTATTTTAATCTTTTTAAATTTTAATAGCCCAATTGGGCCCAAGAATTATTTTAAAAAACCAATACAATTTTTAGCCCACTTACTCACTCCAACTGCAAACGACCGGTGCTGCTAACAATATGAAAATAAAATAAAATTTGGAACTATTTTTTGGAGGCCCTGTTCCGTTGCACAACCTGCACACTCTCTAGGCCAGGCCTCTGTTACTGATGTATGTACGTGGAGAGAGAGAGAGATTTATATTGGATGTTTTGTTTTAGTTTGGATGGATTAACGTGATGGATGGAAGATTTTAAAGATTCTTAGACATTCACTAGACTCACAAAGATGATAGTAGTAGAGTGCCTGCAAATATGTAGCTAGAAACTCTTGTTTTAAACCCAATAATTAATTCGTTGGTTGATTGATTGAGCCTGTCGCCCTCACCCCCTTAATATTGGAATGAAAAATCAAAATATAACAGTCTCATATATATATATATAGTTTGTCTGTGTTATTATATGTGTAATCTATACATATTGGTCAATTAAAACATGAGATTAAGCATAGTATTCGTTTGTCTTTTTGGTACTAGACTTGTCATTATATGGAAAACTAAACATGTTATCCCCTAACTCGTAAGGAAGTTTAATTTTTGGTTTGCATATAATATAATTCCTCCGTCCTATAGAAAGTGTCATCATTCTATGGGGCACGGAGATTAAGAAATCTGTATTGTGGTGTGTGTTGTTTGACTTTTGAGCTGTTAATTTTGATCTAAATATTTTTTGTTTTTTTAGAAATAAGACACTTTCTATGAGACAACCTCAAAAGGAAAACAAGATATTTTCTATGGGACGGAGGGAGTATACTAACTCGAACTACTAACTCAATAATTCAATCTAAAGAACATCTCAAAAGCCTGAAAGGATAGAAAAAAAATGTAAGCTACTTTGATAACAAAAATTTATAATAGCCACTTTCTTTCATAATAACATTCATTATATAGTCATAATGATTGTAAAATTTACTCATTTTTACATATTTTTAACTGTTTTTCCTAACCCCAAAAAAAATAATTACTTAAAAGACAGTAAGAAAGTATTAATCAGAGTTAGAAGTTCTGCTCACGAAGTCTTAACCACAAATCAAAAGTCTTAATCACAAAGCCACGATTGACAGAAATCTTCGTCATGGTCCCTGTTGAATTCCAATGGAATTCGACTTAATTAACATGTCTAAAAAGTGAGAAACTAGGAGTATTTTAGTTAATTTAACTATATTGTAAATGTTATATATTATACCTCACTATTTCTTATTCTTTGTTATCCAAAATAACTATTTTTAAATTTAAATATTACCACTAATAATTCTCATTCAACTTTGGGCGTCCGAAAGAACCTTAAATTGAAGTCTAAAAAATGTTCAAACAACCATTATATTTTAAGCAAAACATTAATTACTATATAATTTTTTGTTCTTATAAGAACCTAAATGAATCCAACAAAGAAAGGGCCAAATGAAAAGCACCAACTTTGAATTTTCTTAACATCATATTTTCCATGGGATGACATAGCGGTGAAAGTAGGTGGCCTGAGACCGAAAGGTCATGAGTTCAAATTCTACTGGACACACTAGCGGTTGTGGGTTCCTCGTTATATGTATAAAAAAAAATAAAAAAATTCATGTTTTCCTATTCTCCTAGATTCTTCTTGCACCTCTCAATTCATAAATAACACCCTTCTCCTCCCCAACAAACACAACACAAATACATACTTAATCAGTATTTTTATTTTATTTATCAGTTTCAGACAAATCAATGGAACATCATCATAGGCATAGCACTACACATTACCTCACATGGAAACTGCAATATCCTTCCTTCCAAGAATCCTTCGCATGGCCGCCGCGGTCCTACTCTTGCAGCTTCTGCGGGCGGGAGTTCCGGTCGGCGCAAGCTCTCGGCGGCCACATGAACATCCACCGCCACGATAGAGCCAGACTGAAGCAATCTCTACAAGCAGAAGCAAGATATGGGCTTTCAGAGAGTAGAAGAAGATCGGCGAAGCATGCAGCTGGTCCGCGAAACGAATGCGAGTATGAAGATGATGATTTCGTGGAAACTAATGTTGTCTGTAAGAGACATAAACTGTGTTGTTCTTCCATGGAGGAGATCGATCTTGAACTCAGGTTAGGGGCTCCGGCTAGATAGCCCAAATTTCTTAGCTATTTTTCTAAAATTTGTTTGTTTTAGTTAAGTTTGATTAGATATAATTTTAAATTTTTATTTTATATATTCGTCTAAGTAAAACTTATTGAATTACGGGATATACGAGTTAATGTTCCTTAAATCGTTTAATAAAAAGTTGCAATATCATTATTATTACAAGCGTATCTTATATCTAATACTTCCTCCGTCCCAATACATGCTGGATTTCGGCACGGATATTACGAAAGTAATATATTATGTGTAAAATAGTATAAAGTTAGTGTGCCCACTTGATTATATTAGAGTTTATTTTGTGATGGGATCGAACAAGCAAACTTTAATGGAATAATTCAAAATGGGAAACAAAGTCATATTTATTGGGACGGATAGAAATATAATTTTATAAATCAGTGAAGAAATTAACTTTTTTAACATTCAATGACGTATAATTTTTACAATGTCAACGCCCTGGACATGCAGCAAAAGAGTTAAGACAAATTCTTCAAGTAAATGATAATATATTTAATTTGGCATTTGATGCATTCAAATTTGGAAGTATGAGGAATATGATAAAATATGTATCTATGCACATTTTCACACGCTATATCCCCCGTTTTCTCCTTCCAACAGCTGCCACATAATTAAAATAAGAGGCATTTGCAACAGTAGCCATACAGTAGATATATACATATATATATAGCCCATCACAAAAAAAAAACACAAATATAGCCATTTTGTCCTTATACGGCGTAGGGCCGATGGGGCCGATGGAGGGCCGATGGAGTCCATAGGCCCTCCATAAAAAAAAAAAAAAAAAAAAAAAAAAAAAATTGAAAGGGCATCGGCCCTCATGTGTATTAAAAAAAAGTGTGAGAGCCGATGGCCGATGGCCCTTACGTGAAGGCATCGTGGACATAGTAATTTTTTTTTTCATTATTTTTTTCTTATCGGCCCTCATGTGTATTCAATTTTAAAAAAAAAAAAATTACTGAGAAGGAGGGCCGATGGCCCTCAAAGAAGAAAGAAAAAAAATATAATCACTAAGGGCCTAAGTGAAAAAAAAAAAAAATGAAATGAAGGAGGGCCAAAGGCCCTCAAGAAGAAAGGAAAAAAAACAAAAAAAAATGAATGAAGAAGGGGAGAGCCTCGGCCCTTAGTGAAAAAAAAAACAATAAAAAAATATGAAGGGCCGATGGACCCATCGGCCCTCCCATCGGCCCCGCCGGATAAAGACAAAATGACTACTTTTGTGTTTTGTTTAACTTTTGCGCTATATTTGTATTTTTTTTTCATTTTGGCTAACAAATGGACATTACCACTTAAAATAATTAGTTATAGCATTCTAGAATATGGATTCATCTTAGTTAAAAATATAATTAATTAATCTCCACAAATCCTTCAAAAGCACATTGTTTGCTTGTGGTGGCAAGATTAACAGATTATGAATATGATATATAAAAAAACTAATTCAATTTAAGAGTATAGAAGCCTTTATTAGGCCTTGATAACATTCAACTAATCACTTGACTAATTGACTATCACAAACCTAGCAAGCTATATGTTAAATACACGTAACTTCTCAAACCCTAGCCCCATTGTAGCATGCACCAATTAATTTTTTTATCCAACGTGTTACTGCAGAATTCACGGCAACATTGCTATATTCTTTAAATGGGATTTTATAAATATATGGCCATTGATTGACTTCTACTATTATTCATCAGAAATATACATATATAGCAGAAAATAATGTCACTGTAGGATATTAGGATTCTTACCGCGTGGCATGTATTGATGACACCAAAAATAAAAAAATAAGTAGTGTTTGTAATTTAGGAATCGCATTATTCTTTAGTATGGTTGGGTTCTCAATTTTGTACAAGGGTCTGTCAGAGATATCCAGATTTGGACCAAAAATAGTTTTGCTATCTTTTTTTGAATGACGAGGGTATCCACAACCGCTATTGAAGTGCGCACGTACCGAAACCCTTTTTTATATGCTAGTAACTTTTTTCTATAATATTCTCAATTTATTACTCATACTGTAAGTCTGTATCAATGAATTAAATAAACCAATTTGCATAGTGATATTATTATTTTTTTTATCACGTCCTATCATTAATTAATTAAATAAATAAATAAATAAATCACTCTAAGCTAACCATAGGTAACAGGTTTACACATAGCGATTTTAGTAGGTTTTGAACTCATGAGCTTCCGGCCACAGACTACCCACCTTAACTGCTATATCATCCCAAGTGGACTAGTTTTGCTATCTTCTTAAAGTACGTGGGTGAGTTCACAGTCTCCTTCCAGTTGTGATTTTATTAAAAATGGCACAATCAGAATGAAATAATTAAATTCACTTCATAGAAAATAAGCAAATAAGATATTAGAAATTGAACATCGAAAAGAAAGGAAAAAAACATATATACATCCTTCCGGTAACGAGGAGAAACCCATAAACGCTACTTGTGAGTGTGTTTGAGAGATTGGTAGTACAACATAAGTTTTAACCATGTCAAAGCAAATATGGTAAATATGGAAGGAATTACTTGTAGCAATCATATGTTAATTTAGGTGGTGTTTGGAACAGCTTTCAGCTGCAGCTGAAGTGTTTTTGAATACCCAGCTTTCAACAGAAATTCTCTACCAAATATAGTCAAAATAGAGAAGTTGTTTAAGCCGTTATGACTCAGTTTACAGCTTATCTAATTTATTGGACTATTTTATTCTTTAAATATTTCTATAATTCTCAAAAAAAATTCAATATTTTTCTTAATTACAAATGTAATTATAATTATATTTTAATATATTAGTTAGTAATTTGGTCTAATACTCGATCACAATCATAGCTGACTCTAATGTTCAATTTGAGTGCTTAATCTTCGTATGAGTGCCGCTGGAGCTATCCACGCCAAGGAATAGATCCTGATAGTGTTGATTACAAAAGCTGCTATTACAAATGAACCGTAAGTCGAAAAAATAAAATAAACAAAAGAACCGAGTCGAGGAAGGCCTCTCTCTGCAAGACGAAAAACGCCCCGGTAGTGCTCTCGGTTTTGGCGTTTCGTCCCCAAAGATGAAACGACGACGTCTCGAGGATTGCAGTACCGCAGGATCTTCGAGCTCCGGCGAACTGGACTTTTCCGGCGAGGACGGGCTGCTGGAAACCTTGAGCTAAGATGAGCTAGGATGCAGCTAAGATGTAGATGAGCTAAGATGTGCTGGTGTATTTTTGGAATGAAGTGCAGCTTCCTATTTATAGGCAGCTTCCACGTGTGTTGATTCTTTGGAGCATTAACTCGTCAGGTAGTGGGGGTGGTAAGTGGAGAGGTGGACACCTGAACAGTCTCATTCCAGATACTTCCATCCAAAAGTAGTGCTTGGGTGTGGTAGGTGCACAACACCAAGGAGACTAATCCTGTGTAGCAGGTGCACTACACCAACGACCGGGCCAGCCCACCGAGCCCAACTACCGAGCCCAACAGACCACCCAAAGATCCAAGATCAAGTCCACGGACACGGACCGGAGCCGGAGCCGGAGCCGGGGCCGAGCACGGGCGCGGTGCGGCGTGGCGCGCCGCGTGTGAGGCGGTCGGCGAAAAGGCTCGCGCGCATGAGCATGTGTGGCCCAAGCCCACCACATGTCAGTTAGTTATCTCCTACAATGTGGTAGAGACTTAAATACCACACAAAACGTTATTCATTAATCGATGTGGGACATTGATTAATGTAATAACTCTCCAAAACCCGAATAAGGTAAGTTTCTCCACTTTAGGTAACATATTAGTTTTGTCCCCCCAAACTTCGAGCCACTATTTCTCACTCACCGAAAATCGGAATCGAGAAATTAAGCACACTATAATTATCTACTCGAAACGTAGATCGATGTGATATATCTCAATTCATAAATCGGATATATATCGAAGCTCGAAAAAATGATTCAACGGGCTGAATTTTGCCCAAGTCAAATTAGCATTAAATGCTAATTAACTTTCCAAAAACAAAATATATATAAATATAAATATATATATATATTTAATTCGATTTTCCAATAGATAGTACTTTCAAACACGAGCGCTCACTCAAATTAATGCTACACATATACAAATATACATGTGTATTTTACTACATATGCTAGTTAGAGTTTTTTAAGCCCTACAAATTAGGGTTAATTAAATTGAGATAGCATACCTGATGGGAGAATAATCACAAACTAAATGAGCAGTGCTGATCGACCACCTCATTAAGTAATTATTAATCCGGAACCAAGCAATGCAAGTGGGTTATCATGATCGAGTTTGTCTCACGTGATTATATATTTTGTGTAGCTTTGTAGAGTATTATACGAGAACAAGATTCAATCAATTTCCGATTTAACATTAGAAATGTAATTTAAAAAAGAGAAGGACTTGTGTGGATCATGTTGCACATAATCCAATTTACAACATGATCCAATTTACTAATTTTGACCCGATTTAACCTGAGTTTGACCCGATTGACTTAGATTAAAAAAAATCAAAAAATTCAAGAGAAGGGGAGCCGCCTCCTCTCTCTCTCTCCCCTCTTTTCTCCCTTTGTCCCCTCTTTTCTTTTGTCATAGATCTCTCTCTCTCTCTCTCTCTCCACTCCCCACTCTCTCTTCCACCATCCTCTCTTCCGCTCCGCTCAGATCTCTCTACCGCTCTCTCTCCTCTCCGTTGCCGTGGTTGAGGACATGAATAGGAATTCGGAGTCGGCGACGAACGAGATCGTTGCATGCTCTCTTTCTCCACTTCCCTCTCTCTTCCACTGTCCTCTCCGTCTCCTTCTCCGTCGCCGTCGTGCCTCCGCATCTGTCGCTCCGGTGGTTGGATCCACCTCCGTTCGATCCTCTAGATCCGCTACCACTCTCCAAATTTATGAAGCATTTAGATGAATTTAATGGTTTTTACTGGTATTTGGTGAATTTTTCATAGTTTCTGCCTATTAACTTCTTTCTAAGTTGGTAGTTTTTGAAATCTGATATTGTAATTTGATTCTTCTTGTTCTTGTTCTTAGCATATTTGTATACAATGTGATACTGAAAAATTAATTGCCACATGAAGTATGTTTAGTGTGAGGAATGATGGTATTTGAGGTAAATATGCTACTAATTTGAATTGCAATGTTGGAGCAAGCTGTTCGTAGTGTAACTCTTCGCATTATTATTATCTTAGGTTTTTATTAGTAGATTTCATAAACATGAGACTCATTTTTTTTACTGAGAATTTAATTTTGTTTGGAGTATTGAGATCCTTGTGTTTGCTACGAACAATTAATACTCTGCTCTCTATTGTGAACTATGGTGTAAACAGACACTCTGTACATCATTGACACAATCTTTTGTCATGATTGACACGCACAACAGAGACAATTGACACTCTGCTCTCTACTCTCTACTGTGAATTATGGCTTAAATAGACACTCTGCTCATCATTGACACGTTCTTTTGTCATGATTCACATGCATAACATAGACAATTGACACTCTGCTCTCTACTATGAATTATGGCTTAAATAGACACTCTGTTAATCATTAACACGTTCTTTTGTCATGATTGACACGCACAGTAGAAATAATTGACACTATGCTCTCTCTATAAATTATGGCTTAAACAGAAACTCAGCTCATCATTGACACATTCTTTTGTCATGATTGACACATACAACAGAGACAATTAACAATATGCTCTCTGCTGTGAATTATGGCTTAAACAGACACTATCCTCATCATTATGTTCTTTTGTCATGATTGACGCACAGTAGAGACAATTGACACTATGCTCTCTCTGTGAATTATGGCTTAGACGGACACTCTGCTCATCATTGGCACGTTCTTTTGTCATGATTGACACGCACAACAGAGACAATTGACACTATACTCTCTACTATGAATTATGGCTTAAGCAGACACTCTGCTCATCATTGACACATTCTTTTGTCATCATTGACATGCACAACAGAGACAATTGACACTTTGCTCTCTACTATGAATTATGGTTTAAACAGACACTCAACTCATCATTGACACGTTCTTTTGTCATCATTGACACGCACAACAAAGACAATTAACACTCTGCTCTCTGCTATGAATTATGGCTTAAACAGACACTCAGCTCATCATTGACACGTTCTTTTATCATCATTGACACGCACAACAGAGACAATTGACACTTATTTCATAAACAAATGATAATTTTTTTCGAAACAAATCGCATTTTTTTTTCAAAAATAATTGATAGTCAATAAATGATACAAATGACATGACTTTCCTTTTCAAAAAAATCAGAAAAAAATAATAAAATTTATTTAAAACAAACAACACTTTTGTTCACAAAGAGTGACACGTCCGTCCTTACAATAAGGGAGAAAAAATGAAAAAAATAAAAAAAAAATTGAAAAGGAAAAAAAATTGAATAATGATGTCAGCATGATGAGTCAGCGTGTCAAACCAAGTCAAATGCGGGTCAAACCCGATCCAACCGGGTCAAAGTCGTGGATTTGGATCATGTTGCATGTGCAACATGTTCCACATAAGTTTTTGCCTTTTAAAAAATGACATGTGACATAGTTTTAATTTAAAAAAGAAAGATCACTTTTGTTAATTTCTGGTTCGAGAAAGAACGAATTTGCTCCATGTCAATTGAGAAAGGAGAACGAATTTGGTCTGACAAAGAACGAATTGAGATAGGAGAAGGATTGAGGTCTGTCAAGAAATTAGAGAGAATACTGACTAGTAACTATAAAATTAAGAAAAACGCCAACTAACAAGTAGTAACCTTAAGATCAAGACATGCACAAGCCAACTAAAAAGAAAATCTTTCTACGTGACATTGCATATCAAATCTCTGCAATAGATGCAAAACCACACTAAAGAATATCAATGAGTAGGGATGATTGATTTGTAGTCTAATATCTCTTGACATGAAGCTTACGAGGATCTCTGTAAAATTCTTACCTAAACCTGATCCATAGCTCGGCAAAAGTCATTCAATTTATTCAAATTAAATGAGGTGGTAAGAATTTTCCAAGATCTCCAATGAATTGTAGTACATGTACATTGAAAGGCTTATTTATGAAACTGAAGCTCTACACAATCATTCAGAAGAAGATGATGGTTGGAAGTTAATCACACAGCAAAGTCCATTGCCCATTCACTTGCAAAACAATGTATCTCTGGTTTCATTACCTGTTACCGGATTTGTCCTGTCGATAGAGCACGGACATTAGAGAGCTAGCAAAGGCAGTACAGAACAACGACGCTGAAGAAACGATTCATTACCCATCCGCAACTTTACAGAGGTAGTCCCGTTGGTCGTCTCTCAGTGGCACATCCGTAAAGTCTGCAAACACAACAGAACATACATTACCAACACCAGCTAACAAACTTGAGCTGACTAGCTTGACCAGAAGAAGATGGATGATGCTAAGTAGTTTCTAGTCGAGCCCGTTGTGTTGTTGTATAACCTATTAGGCTCCCACCCTTGGGGCCTAGCACAGTTTGTCTAGCGAGAATGGATTCAAGTTGGCAGACCATATCAACAACAAAGCAAACAGAATGTAACATGTGGATGAATTAGTGCCTATAATTATTAGTTAGTCTAGATTTCGTTAATTTTTAATTAATTTTTTTCATTACCAAAAGTTTTATTTGAAAAAAAAGTTAATTAAAAAATTATATTTGAAAAAGATTATAATTTAAAAGAATAGTTAAAAATTAATTTACAAATTGAATGAATTGGTCCCTGAAACTTATATTCCGTAAATGTCCATATGACTAGCAGTTAGACTAACTTAAAATTTATCAATAGTTTGGGGACCAATTAACTAAAAAAAAATATTATGAACCAATTCATCCAAACTAGCATACTTTGGGGACCATTTATGCCAATTTGCCTTTATAAAAATGTTCCTTGTTTCGCTCGTATACCTGCACCGGTGATTATTGAACCCTTGAAAGATGTATTGCCCGTGGCAAGTGCTCCTTCGAGGTTGGCATTGCTCAAATTTACCTAATTAAAGGAGAAGTAATCTATGTGTCACAAATCAGTAGCAAGAACTTGAGATATGCAGCACCAGCAAGAGAAAATTAGTGAGAAAGCCATCCCTCCAAACAAATCAGTGGAAAATCACACGTGTTCATACAGATCTTCAGTTTAGTACTAGTTGTAGCCATATTGGATCGATGAAAGTCAAACGAGTCAAACGCACGAGTATGGAAATAGAAAGTAAGAGAGCTGGCACCTTTGTTACATTGGCCAAGGAGAAATCTGCTCCTCTAAGATCAGCATCAGAAAAATCAGCTCCTGAACATGAGGAGAGGAATTAAAACAAAAATATATAATCTCATCGGTACAAATAAAACATAGCTTCATATGTCTATGTGTTCGTATGAGCAAGCTCCCATCAGGAATGACAAAGCCGCACGACAAAACCATAAGGTTCAGATTCTAGAATGTCAATTTCCGTTCAGCTGCTCTGAAAGGATTATGTAGGCCATCATATAAGCAAACGGGAAACTTCACAGAAAACAAAGCTGGTCCGTATAAATCACGAGCAATGTAATACAAACCGCATAATTGCAATAGTTTACAGTGTAGTTTACCTAATTTACGTTGAATAGGCCGGCCTTATACATATGATTATTCACGTATCAATGTCAATCTACCTAGTGATTGCTGGAAAATGACACAACTAGGCCTTATCAGCCATCACTGTGCATCTATGCAAATCAAAGATTTCCCGATCCACGACACTCTATAAACACTATACCGTTGAAGTACTTCGCGTTCAAATGCAGCACTAAGAACGTGAAAGAGAAGAAGAAGAAGAAGAAGACCTCAGAATAAGACAGAGCAGTGTAAAATACCTGTTAGATCAGCATCAAAAAAGCTGGCTCCTAACAACTTGGCACCTTTAAAGTTTGCTTGCCTTAGTATCGACTGTAATAATATTTCAGCAACCAACTCAAAATCCTAATAAATAGTAAGAGACACTCCCTCTTTCCTATTTACTTGTCTTGTTTATTTTTGATACGGAGATTAAAATGAGTAGTTGGTTGTGTGTAAAGAGATTGATCTTATAAAGAAAAAACAGGAGCTTGTATAATAATTATTTTCTATTTTAGGAAATAAGACAAATCAAGTTGAAAAATCCAAAAATGAAAAAAAAAACAAAAAAAACAAGTCAAGCGGGACGGAGGGATTACTAGAGACTAGACTGCACAATGGCTAACAAAGAACATTAGAATTGACAGTTTTAAAAGTGCAACTGAATCACATACTCCCTCCGTCCAGCTAAAGTTATTTTAGTTTCCATTTTTGGTTGTCCCGCTAATGTTATCTTCGTACGAAAATAGAAAAGGAAGGTGAAATTTTTGTAAATATAAAATGCCCATTTCAATCTAATTAAAATAGAGGTCTCACATCTAACTATACAATTACCTATTTCTATATACTTTCTTAATCTTCGTGTAGGAACTAGTAAGATAACTTTAGCAGGACGGAGGGAGTACTAAGAATCTTCATATATTGAATTCACAAAAACACAATCATTCTCAATCACAGATAAGGAGATTCCTGAAACACATACCGTCTTGAAATCTTGTTTAATCAAAGTCTTGCCACTAAAATCTTTCCCAGTAAGATCCTGCCCCCTTGTCACTCCAGCACCATAAGGGCCTCCCCCCTTTTGGATGAATTCCAACAATCACAAGGAAAGACTCAATACAGCTAACTAGAGAAGCAAGATTAGATTTTTCATCAAAACTCACAAAATTACCTTGAATGCAAGAGCAGGGTTGGAAGAAAACACAAGCGAAGCAGAAACTAGTGCAAGGATACTCGCTTTAGAGAATGAGTCGCATAAGGAAGACAAATTGCTCCGAACTTGAGTAGCCTAAGAAATAGGAAAAGCATTTTATCTTCATGAAAAAAAAAGAAATTGTTAGACGATAATTATCTTTTAGGCGCCGCCGGGTACCTGCGGTGCAGTGCGACTGGCGAGAGAAGGATGGATGATGGGTTGGGATGGAGATAGAGAATTTTGACGGTGAGGGTGAGATGAGGTGGTTAGGTTTGGAAGTGGAGAAAGTTTGGAACAAAGAGAGACGTTGAGAACCGCCATTGTTGAGTGTTCGACCGTAGTTTAGTAATTTATGTGGACACCGGAAATAGAATAATTTAATATAAAAATTATAAAATACTACTCCCTCCATCCCATTATTAGTGGCCACCTTTTCTAATTCGGATGTCCCGCTATTAGTGGCGATGTCCCAAATTGATAAAAAGTTATCACTCTCTTTCCTACTTTATCATCTTATCTCTCCTACTTTATCATCTACTTTCATTATTATACTCATTTCTCTCTCATACTTTATCATCTTCTCTCTCTTACTCTCTCATTATCACACTCATCTCTTTCTCCTACTTTATTATCTAGTTCATCTCTCATACTTTATTATATATTCCCTTAATTCCCGTGCCGAAAAAAAATACGCCACTAATAATGGAACGGAGGGAGTAATATTAAGCAAATACTATGAAGCTATAGAAACTCCTAGAAAAGAATACTGAAATATTTAAATAATTGTGAAAATTAATTATAACACTTCATTACTATTACTTTATTAACTACGGTTTTGTGGGAGAAATATAAAGCGGTTGGGTTGAGTGTACCTGGGTGCACCTGCAATTGGGTCAAAATATGATATAATATGATTTTGATCTAATTATATTTATTGATATGAGTTGACTTGTGTTATGAAAAGAAAAAATCTCTCATTCTTAGTGTTCTTAAAACCAACCCGGTCATTGACTTGGAAAAATAATTTTTACCGGTTCAACCGGTCGAACTGGTTCAACCGGTGGGTCGACTCGGTGTGACGTCATAAATATATAATTAAATTATATAAATATATAGCTATTTTTAGTTTATGCGCAAGCAAAATTATTCAAAACCAGTGACCAAGACTGCCACTCCAATATCAAAATCAAGAGCTGGCCGAGAAACTTAAAGTGTTTTGTAATGCATTATTTCTAACATTACGACAGCCAACTATATCTTTACATTATATCATGTGAATGAATGCAAAAACTGATCATGATGGCATGGTTTTACCCTCACTACTGCTAGTTGATCTCCGTATTGATTGAATGGTTGGGACAAATCTGAAAGCCAATTTTCAAGTTTTTCTTTCTTTTTTCAGCCTACCTGCTTTAGAAACTTAAGCTTAGCACAATGAAAGACGAGATGACACACATAAAATAACACATTCAAAAAAAAAAAAAAAAAAATGAGTTGACCCGGTCACCGGTTACCGGTTCAACCGGCCGAACCGGCCGGGTCACACCGGGTCGATTGAGAAAACGAGTCAACATGTCACTCGGCCCGGATTTTTGACCGGTTCCGGGCTAAACTGGTCGAACCGGCCGGTCCGGGCCGGGTTTCAAAACACAGCTCATTCTTCGGCCCCCTTTGTCTCACTTGTCACTCTCTCCTCACCGCCTCCACTCTCTCCGCTTTCGCTCTCTCTGTCTCTGCATATTTCACCTCTTAACTTTCTCCCAAATCAATTTGTGCGTGCCCTTTCTCTAGGGTGGGTTTTCCGGAGCTACCTCAACATCCTTCTATGCCGGAATTCTCCACCAGAGACGTTGATCGGCTGACTTGCAAGCTGTCGAAGCACCCCCATTCCGTAGCTTTTGGCTAAGAGATT
Organism: Lavandula angustifolia; assembly: GCA_028984105.1. Classification (NCBI taxonomy): domain Eukaryota; kingdom Viridiplantae; phylum Streptophyta; class Magnoliopsida; order Lamiales; family Lamiaceae; genus Lavandula; species Lavandula angustifolia. The sequence goes on along the minus strand of CM054810.1, from coordinate 985,663 downwards.
TGTTGTTAAAACTGGCGTGAGAGATTTAGATAAGGCAAAATCGACATTCCCTAGGGAACAATCCCGATCTTCAGTTTGTGAGTGTTGTTTAGTTTGCATATTTGATGAGTACATTATTATCCCATTTCTAGCTTTAGTTACAATTTTGATTAGAATTGAATTGTGGTTGAGCAAAATTGGGAGTTTATTGGATGAATTTGATTCATTATGTGTTGATGAAAGGGCAAAACTAAGTGTTGATGATTAGTTCGTTTAGAATTAGAAGGCTAATGATGCTATGCTATTAGCTGAAATTTGAAAATTAGGTTAAGATACGAGAAGAGTGAAATAGTAGCTATAATTGTCTTCTTGTTGGTAAAACTCTATTTTTCAAAATTTGTAATGAAGTGATAACAAAATTGCTATTTTGGATTCTAAGGTACTGATCTTTCGATACAATTGACATTTTTATTTATTACGGTTGACACTTTGATATAAATAATACTTTTGTTCGTATCAATTGATACATTTATTCATAATATAATTAACACTCTGAGATAAACAACACATTTGTTCGTTGAGATTGACACATTTATTCATTACAAATGACATGTCTTTCCTTAAAAAATATTGAAAAAAGTAAAAAAAATTAAAATCAAAACTTTCGTTTACAACAAAAGACACTTTTGTACACAACAAATGATACGTTCGTCCTTACAATAATTTGGTCAAAATGGATCCAGGTGCAAGTGCACACCTAAGGCTTCGTGTAGACTATTAATTTGTTATTAAAAAAAAAGGGGTTTTAGAGAAAAAAACACAAACTTGTTCGAATTTGCAATTTTAATACGCTTTTTAAAACTTGGCTAATTAAATCACAAAGTTTCAATTTCTTGCAATTTAAGACACGCTCCAACTACTAAGTTTTTTCGGCCACTGAAATGCTGACTTGGACGTACACGTGGCCATCTCAAAACGACATCGTTTTTATAATGAGAAATATTGCAAATAAATTACCACTTTTAAAGTTTTTACAAATTAAATTACCACGTTTCAAGTTTTTGCAATATCAGTACCAACTCAAGAAGTCAGACCATTTGTACTCGAGGTCTACATGTGAGATCGATACCAACTCTACAGATGAGATCGGTACCAACTCAAGAAGTCAGACTGTGTCGAGGTTGAGGTCGAGGTCGGGAGCGAGGTCAAGGGGGAAGGGACCTGCTGTGGGAGAACAAGGAGATGATATTGAAATTCAAGAGCATTGCAGCTCAAATTCAAATTATAGATTTGCAGAACTTTATTTTTTAGACACTTCTAGTTAATGATAGCTTTTAAATGTAGTACACTATTATGCTGTTTTGAAATTTTTTATGATTTTTAAATTATATCAAATTATATTTACTTTGTTAGAAATATGAAATTGACTAATAATAATTTGTATCCATCCAAACTTAATAGGGTTCAAATTTTTTTTTAATTTTATTTATTTTAACGTGTCTTATATTGCAAAAACTAAAAAGGTGGTGATTTAATTTGTAAATACTTTTTATTATCAAAATGACGTCGTTTTAGGATGGTCACGTGGACGTCCAAGTCAACATTCTGGTGGCCGGAAAAAATAGGGAGTCGGAGTATGTCTTAAATTGTAATAAATTGAAACTTCATGATTTAATTGACAAAGTTTTAAAATGCATGTTAAAATTACAAATTCGGATAAATTTGTGTTTTTTTTCTGGCTAAAAAATAATAATAATAATTGGAAAAGTTGTATGGCATGCATGTGATGAGATAAACTTATATGCAAGCTGAAAAAGAGATGCCAAAAACAAGTCAGCAGTAAATATTAACGGCGAGGGACTCTTCCTCCTCAACCACCATACCCCACTTTCCAAACTCCTTTTTCTCCCTTTGCTCACACTTAATTTGATTAGAGCCTTAAACATTTTGTCTCTCTAGATTACGGACTTTCATGTATTTTCTAGATGGACGTGTTAATTAGGCACCATAATACCATTTAAAATCTGCCCAACATTTTTTACAATATAACAATTTGTATCTCACTCTCACCATACATGTAATACTACTACGAAATTAATACGAAAAAATTGAGGGCTCAAACATTGGTAGTGCTAGCTCACTAGGATTTATAGATTCGTGGGTGAAATTTGGATTTGGAGATGGAGTCCCGAAATTTTTTTTAGATAAAAGATAAATAATAATGAGTAAAAAGAAGTCAAAAATACTTATAATTTATAAAAACGACAAAATAACGAGTCTAAAATGAAATACAAAAATCATAAAAATGACAAAAATAATGAAATTCTCATGAAATGAATTACTAGATTTTCAAATTCGGTCCGACATATTAAATTCTCGTAAAATAGAGCGTGCAAAAATATGTTTTCTGTGAAAGTTACATACAAATTTCCGTCTCGACACAAGAAATAAGGGGTGCGATCACCCCCATCCACATCCCCCTAGTTCCACCCCTGCTCATACCCATTTCGATTTCCTATTTTAATATCTTGGTAAATTCAATTCCAATTAATATCATTAAAGTACAATTTCTCTACATATCGCTAAAACTTAGATCACAAAGCTCTAGAAAGGAGATGGTAAGTAGGGATATATCGAACTTTAAAAAAAAAGTAGGGATATATCGAAAAACCTCAATATATTATACTCCCTCCGTCCCACCAATCTTGCAACGTTGGGGTATTTGCACGGATTTTAAGATAGTGGATGTAAAGATAAAGTAGTGGGTGTAAAAGTACTACCTCCGTCCCGCTATTTCTGGCACACTTTTCCGAAATGGACGTCCCGCTATTTCTGACACACTTCCTAATTTGGAAATAACTATCATCTCTCTCATACTTTACCATCTTCTCTCTCCTACTTTTTCTACATTTATTTTCTCTCTCTTGTTTTACCATCTTCTCTCTCTTACTTTATTGTCTACTCCCACTCATCTTCTCTCTCCTACTTTATCATCTACCCATATCTCATTCTTAATCATCTACTTTCTTAATTTCCGTGCCCAAATAAAATGTGCCAAAAATAGCGGGACGGAGGTAGTATAAAGTAGTGATGTAAAGTAAAAAATAGTAGGGTCCACTTGTTTAAGTGAATGTGGTCCACTCATTTTCTTTCTATTTTAGGTAATGTTGCAAGATTAGTGGGACAACCCGAAAAGAAAATGTTGCAAGATTGGTGGAACGGAGGGAGTATTAGATATGTGTCTGACACTACGATCTATAATTAAATATGCACATATTAATCTTAAAAATGCCTAGTTTTTTTTTACAAGTAACATTGAGGTTAATTACATTATTATCTTAAATTCATAATTCTTTTTTTACATTAACTTATATATATATGAGGAAGTTCAAATGTGAACAATATGTTATCGTGTGAATATTGCACTTTAAAAATAAATGTACTGCATTTTCAAGGCAAAGATACTGCACTTAAAATACAGTATCTTTATTTTTAAGTGCAGTACTTAAAATGTACTAGTATTTTTGTTTTAAAAGTGCAGTGCATTTGTCTTTAAAATGCAGTGTTCACACGATAAAGATTGTCGTGTAACAGATAAACAATGCACTTTAAAGATAAATGTACTACACTTAAAGATAAAGATACTATTGCACTTTAAATTACTGCACTTAAAGACAAAGATACTGCACTTTAAATGTAATATCTTTGACTTGAAAGTACAATATATTTATCTTTAAAGTGGAATGTTCACACGTTCATATGATACAAATTGTTCACATTTAAACCTTCAACTATGTATATACTATATATAAATAAACATAATTGTTATTTTGAAATAATTTTATGGAAGCAAACTAGAGTAGAAATAAGGAAGAGGCTTTTTAGTCTTAGCCAAATATGTTAATTCGGACACGTATATCAATCCGGACACGTATATCAATCCAAACCTAGGTTGCACGGACACGGACACGGGATACGGTACGACATGGACACGGGACACGGAACACGGCATTTTTTGAAAAATTTAGGACACGACACGGGCGCTGATATAAAAACTATTAAATTATTAATATATATATATATATATATATATATATATATATATATGTATAAATTTAAAAATGATCAAGTCAAGTTTTTTAATATCAAACTCATAGTTCAAATGATCAACTCAAACGACATAGTCATAATTCATAAGTAGATAACCATAGCATAAAAATGTAAAATACTAAAATAAGTAGATAATATAAATACATTAGTAAGGTAAGTAATATTTAATTATTTAATTATATATTTATTTACTTATTACTAATGTAAGTTAAGTAATATTTAATTATATATTTATTTACTTTTTACTAATTTATAACTACATGGCTCATTCAACTGTGTCCACTACAAGACTAAATCAAAAAACGTGTCCGTTGTCCCCTTGGGATGGCAAAGTTGGTGAAGGTGGGTAAGCCCGGGACCGATAGGTCCTGAGTTCAAATCCTACTGGAAGCAACTTTGTGGAGCCTGACACCCTATGTTATCAAAACCGGACCGGACCGGCCGGTTGAACCGGTTCAACCGGGACCCGGTGACAAATCCGGTTCGATCCAATCGAAAACCGTTTTTCACCTTTGACTCGGTATCACCCGGCAAAACCGGCCGGTCGAACCCGTAATCGGTAACCGGTCGAACCGGTTTGACTCAGTTAAAAAAATTAATTTAATTTTTTAATTCAAAAATATGATTAATTTAATTTTTAATTTTTTAATTCACTATAAACGAAGAGTATACAATTTCGGGTCTTCGGAATAAGTTCCTAGACCCAAAATACTCTTCTATGAGGTGCAAATAACAACAAGAGGGTAACAACCTATTTATAGGGAAAAATAATGAGAGACTTCATTATTTTTCCAATGTGGGATAGGAGGCTCTTCACTATTTGAGCCAAAAACTCTAACAAACCAAGAGAAAGATGTTGATGTGGAGATGATTAATCATTAATGAACAAATTGATTTGAATCAATTGGATGATACCCAATTTCAACATGAAACATATCCAAATACTTATGAATTTGATGAATGAAGAGTGAATTTCAAACTTTTTTTCAATTTGTTTCTAGTTTTATAGGTTAATCTTTTTATTGTTATTTTTATTATGAAATTTGAAGTATGGACATGAAAAATGTTAGGTTAATTTTTTTACTTTAAATTATTTTAATATTTATTATATTATACCGGTTCGACCGGTTCAACCGGTTGAACCACTAAAATCTACTTGACCGGTTCAATGACCGGTCCGGTTTTGATAACATAGCTGACACCTATGGTTAGCCTAGGGTAATTGAACTCTCTTGTGTGGTTTGCAGACTACTGCACAAGGAGCAGGGTTTACCCAGTGCGCACCGAAGGTACACTACAAAATTTATGCTATTTACCGACGGAATTACCGACGGATGAAAAACACGGGTCGTCTTACCGACGGATTACCGACGGAAATTGAGATGCTCAATTTACCGACGGAATACCGACGGATAATTTCCGTCGTCATATTACCGACGGAATATTCCGTCGTTAACGGTATAACATTATTTATTTACTATTTAATAAATTAAATATATATTACCGACGGAATAATCCGTCGGTAAGGGTTATTTAGTTTTAATTAATTAAAATATATAAATTTACCGACGGATTATTCCGTCGGTAATGTTAACTTATTATTTATTTAGTTTTTAATAAACTAAAATATATTTACCGACGGAATAGTCCGTCGGTAAATTTAATTAAATTTATTAAAAAAATTTAATTTATTTTACCGACTATTACCGACGGAAAACTCCGTCGGTAGTCATTTAAATTTACCGACGGAATTATCCGTCGGTAAATCCGTCGGCGTAACCTAAATTAATTCAGCGCGAAGGCGGCAAACGAGCGATCGGCGTCGCCTCTTCTTCTCTTCTCTCGCGTCGCCGCCCGCCGCCGCTGCCGCTTCGCGCCGCGCCGCCGTTGAGCGCCTCCGCCCCACTTCCTCGCGCCGCCGCCGCCCTCTCCTTGGTTAGTTTCTCTCATTCCTTCAATCTCGTGTTGTAGAATTGCAATTCTTGGTTTCTTTCTATAAGAGAGAAGAAAGCATGAGAAAGAGATTGTATAATCGTTTAATATATTTTTGTCCAAGATAATTGAAGTCCACTTTGTTCATTTATTTATTTATAGTATTTGTGAAGGTTTCTTAGCTAACAAGATTTTGTTGGTAGTGTTGGTTCGGCATAGTTCTCGTAACGTAAAACTATGAATTGGTTCATGATGGAAGGAATTTTTTTTTTTATCATTAAAATTTTGTAAATCATCAACATTTTTTAGAATTAATTGTGTATTAATCAATAATAACAAATAAATCGGTGTAAAAAGAGTTGCCAAAAAAGTGGAAATTCCACTAGAGCTAAATAAAGAGAGAAAAAGTGGAAGATGATTGTATTTATAATTATTATATAGTGTCCGCTATAATAGTATTTCTTTTGTAAAAACATACATAAATGTGTTTGGATTCTTATTTTCAAAATAAAAAAATAGAAAATTATATAATCTTGTTCATTGGTGAAATTTAAACTTATAGTTGAATTTGGGGTAACTAGTTCGTCCGAATTAGGCCTTTGACATATATGAAATTAAACTCAAGCGTCATTCCATTATTACACATTTTGTTATTATTTTGGGAAATTAAGGTAAAGTATTTTGATCTGCATGAGAAAAAGAATATTAATTTGGTATAATTTGTGTGTAAAAATAAATGACAAAAATATATTGTGAGTATGTACCTTTTTGCTTTTGTTATAGATTGAAAAGATTAAAAGAACATAACGAAATCGATGAAGAAGAAGGATAAGTAATGTAGTAAATCAAACTTGTAATATTTGGACCCTTTTATTCCTATCTTGTGCAAAACCCTAGTCGTTTTATTACTTTTCGAATAGTATTCGACTTCACTCTATTATTCTGACAAAATCAGGATTTGAAATAATGAGTCGTTCGTGGATGTATACACGGTGGACGAGAGACGGTTCATTGAATCCTCAATTTGTGAATGGCATTGAGGATTTCATTGATTGGGCAAGTAGCCGGACACCTTATATGGACGGAGAAAAAAATTAGATGTCCGTGTAAAAATTGTAAGAATAAGTTTGTTTTTGTCTACACAAGTTGTAAGAGAGCACGTTTATATGAAGGGATTCGTTAAAAATTATAAAGTTTGGTCATCTCATGGGGAAAAACACGTAACCCTGAATGAACAAGCTATGAGAAATGCACAAAATGACACGTCGACCTCCTATCAGAGGATGGTAATGGATCATGCTGGGGCAAATTATAATGATGCGGAGTTTGAGGAGTCGCCAAATAATGAAGCAAACAAGATCTATGAAATGTTGCAGGCAGTCGACACGGAGTTGTGGCCCCGGTTGTGAGACCTACTCACAATTGTCTGCAAAGCAGTTCGGATGATGAACTTGAAGGCCGAGAATCATATGTCGCAAAGGGGCTATGACAGGATGAGTCAAATGATTAAGGATATGCTTCCCCAAGGAAATTCCTTTCCTAATAACTTCAGCGAGTCTAAGAGATTGCTTAGTGGGATGGGGTTGCCGGTTGAGAAGATTCACTGTTGTCCAAATTCCTGCATGATCTATTGGCGTGAAGATAATGAACTGGAGAGTTGTAAGTTTTGCGGAACCTCGCGATATTTAGACTACGGTCCTAAATCTAGTAGGAAAGGGAAGAAAAAATTAGTGGCCGCTAAGAAAATGTACTACTTTCCTTTATCCCCTAGACTCCAGCGGATGTATGCATCTAGTGCAACTGCTTCTCATATGCGTTGGCATGCTTCATCAGTGGACGATGGAGTGATGCGTCATCCTGTAGACTCTCCAGCATGGAAGCACTTGGACTCGACGTTTCCTGATTTTGCCTCGGAGATTCGCAATGTTAGATTAGGTCTTTCTACAGACGGTTTTCAAACATTTACACAATTTGGGAAACAATACTCTTTGTGGCCAGTTATTCTAACTCCTTACAATCTGCCGCCTGGCATGTGCATGAAAGATCAATTCATGTTTCTCACGGTGTTGGTGCCTGGACCTCGAAATCCAAAAGATAACTTGGATGTCTTTCTACAGCCGTTGATAGCCGAATTATTAGAGCTGGTGGGAAAATGGCGTGTCTGCATATGATGTTTTCAAGAAACAAAATTTCAATATGAGAGCGGCTTTGCTATGGACCATTAGTGACTTTCCGGCCTACTCAATGTTATCTGGATGGAGTACAGCTGGGAAATTCGCATGCCCACATTGCATGGAACAATCAGATGCATTTTATCTTGAGAAGAGTGGTAAGATGTCGTGGTTTGACAATCATAGAAAGTTTCTACCACTAAGTCATCCTTTCAGACGAAATAAGAATGCTTTCCTAAAAAATAAAGTTGTAGCACGTTCACCCCATGACATGAGAACAGGAGAAGACATACTTAGTCAAATTGAGGCTTATGGTTTTGTGAAAGTCACCGAAGACTACGATGGTATTAACCAATATGTCTCTAAAGAAAATGTTACGGGATGGAAGAAAAGAAGCATATTCTGGGATCTTCCTTATTGGAAATTCTTGTTGCTTCGACACAATCTCGATGTCATGCACATTGAGAAGAACGTGTTTGATAATGTGTTCAACACTCGTCCTAAATGTGACGAGAAAGACCAAAGACACGCCGAAGTCGAGGGCGAGTTGAATACATATTGTGCTAGGCCTGAACTAAAGAAGCTTAACGAGAGTGATAGACACTATCCGAAAGCATGTTACATGCTTGGTCGTACAGAGAAGCAAGCATTATTAACGTGGGTGAAGCAGCTCAGACTACCAGATGGTTATGTGTCCAACATGAGCAGATGTGTGGATATGAGTAAGTTGAGAATGTTTGGGATGAAAAGTCATGATTGTCACGTTTTCATGCAACGGCTTCTACCGGTTGCATTTCGTGAACTTGTCCCACAACCTGTTTGGACAAGAATTACAGAGTTGAGCTTATACTTCAGAGACTTAGCATCTCGTGCTATAAGAATTGAAGATATGAGGAGACTAAACGAGAGTATTCCAATTACTCTTTGCAACCCTGGAGCGCATATTTCCACCAAGTTTCTTCGATTCCATGGAACATCTCCGGTGCATTTAGCCGATGAAGCTCGTTTAGCCGGTCCTGTTCAATATCGATGGATGTATCCATTTGAGAGGTATACTATCATTCATATTATCGTTTCCCTGTTCAATATCCCAAGTATTAATTATTAATGCGTTGAACAACCCTTCATCGATATTTAGGGAAATTGAAAAAATATGTTGGCAATAAAGCTCGTGTGGAAGGATCCATATGCAATTCTTATTTAGCGAAGAAGCATCAAATTTCTCGCTCGTACTATTTTGAAGATCATATCCACACTAGGCCGAGGAGGATGCCTCGCAACCGCGAGGTGGAACAAGAAGGCCGACCGTCCGACAACATAGATGTTCCCTCTATATTTCGCCCAAAAGGTCGTCCAATTGGTGCGAAGTCAATGAGATATCTTGATCAACAGGAGTATAATGCCGCCCACTTATACATCTTGTTGAACTGCGACGAGGTTACAGAATATCAGAAGTGAGTTTCTCTATAATTTGCTTGTTTTATTTTCTAACTTGTATAATATACGTAACGACTTCAACCAACTTTAATGAAGCCTATTTGAGGAAGAAGTTCGGCGTGCCTGTCCAAATATATTAGATGAAGATTACCAAACATCGGTTGAGCAGGAATTCGGAGCTTGGTTCAAATCATATGTACGATGAACTTATCCATTCTAAATAAATTCGAAAATGTTTTCTTTTCCTAATTAGCTTCTTATGATCTTAGGTTTCTTCCCCTTATTGCAATGAGATGAATCCGTATATTCGGGATTTAGCAAAAGGTCCATTAGTAGCGGTTTATACGTACCCTGGTTATGTAGTGAACGGATATAAGTTTCATACTTTATCACATGGGGTAGGAAAGTCCACTATGAATAGCGGAGTGTGTATACAAGGGCAGAATTATGGTTCCGATGCACTTGATTATTATGGGCAGTTGGTGGAGATATGTGAAGTTGAGTACCCAGGTTTACCAATAAAACGAACCATGTTGTTTAAGTGCTTATGGTTTGACCCGACCCCTAGAGGGACTTATGTACATCCACAATACAAGTTGGTTTCTATCGATCAAACGAAACCGCTGCAGAATTATGAACCATTTGTCCTTGCATCACAAGCGCATCAAGTGTATTACTGCTCATATCCTAGTGTGAACAAATCTAGGAAGGCATGGTTGGAAGTATGTAAAGTTAAACCGAGATTTAAGATAGATTTGCCAACTAAATCTTCATTAGACGAAGCATTTCAAGAAGATGACATACTAAACCCACCAAGTATGTAACCACGCGACAAGTAGAACATGATATAACATTATCTCATCCACGTCAAACAATAGAACTCGATGAGGAAGATTTTGATGAAGGAGATGATGATGAAGAAGAACATGTTCTGACATCAGAAGATGAGGATTTTAGTGATGACTAGTACACCTTACAGGTTTTAAAAGAATTTTATTTTACTTTCTTGGCCAAAAACGATTAATGATTATTCTTTGTTTTCAGGTACATGGCGCCTCCCGGAGGTCGTGGCAGGATCAGACGCTCCCGCTCGGGCGTGGAGCACCCCCATCGACATCCGGCTATGGGGGCGGTCCCCCGAGTCGAGTGGACCCCATCGGGGTTCTACCGACTCTTACTCGGTGGATAGCCGCCGATGTTTCGAGATTTCACCTGAGGGGTATGTAATAATTGCTTTTATTAATTTTAAATATATCAAATTTCACTTGGATTAACCAATTTTCAATAATAGGCGATTGCTTGAGCCATCTGGATTGGCCTCGACAATCGTTGATTGTTTTAAAAAGATCAATAACCCGACCGGGTTCACTTGGAAGCCGACTCCTCCCGAAATTAAGGAGCAAGATATTTTGAAGAATTTAAGGTTAGTTTTTCTTTCAAGTTTACAATCTTATAATTTAGTATTTATTTATATATATCTAACATGTATAAACATGTAAATTGCAGAAGCACTTTTGCTGGCCTGCTGACTGGGACCAGGCAGTCCACCACATGTGGCAGAAGAGGGCATCCAAGAGGTTCAGCGATTGGCACTACGAAATGAAGCAGGGCCGCCCTCAAAAACCGGACTACATCAACACAGAGAGGTGGGCGGCCCTCAACGACTCTTCGGATGCGGCCAGATGTGCTCCAGAAGTCGAGACCGCTTCCCAGTGCCGCAGGTCCGAGCCCGAGCCGGGCGCCGAGATGAGCAAGCACAAAGGAGGGTCCCGGTCAGCCATGCAGTACTCCCAGTCTACGGTAAGTCTCATTTTATATGTTTTTTAGCTTCTTATGTCTTTGTTTTTGACATAATTTTGTTTATGCATGTTATGAATAGGCTTCTCAGAGGGGATGCTCCTTAGAGTCCACCGCCTTTGACACTTTCCAGAGTCTCCATTACAAAGGTGGAGACTTCTCCAACATGAAGGCTGCGAGACTTCATGTAAGCACACAATTACAATATATAGATTGTTATTCTAGAATTTTGAGTTTGACTAATTTCTATTTAATATTGTAATAGGCGGAGGTGGAGCGGATTGCTGCTGAAGAAGGCCCCAACGCGGATAAAAACGCGATTTATCTGCGGTTGGAGGGGGTCCGGGATAAGAAGCAGCGGCTCTACGGTTTCGGCGAGGAAGGGAGCGGCTACATCAACGCCGCCAGCCGCTCTTCTACTTCCTCACTGGGGCCATCCCAGAGTAATGCCGAGATCATGCGCCGACTGGAGGAGGAGTCGGCAGCTAGGAGGAGCCTCGAGGAGCAGGTCGCATTTATGAATGCGCAGATGACCCAGCTTATGGAGATGATGGGCTCCTCTAGCCGACGACAGCCTCCGGACGACAGCGCTGATCAGTCCCCTCCCCCCACCTCTTTATGATTGATTTATTTATGGTTTATGTATATATACTGAATATTTTGATTTTAGGATTTATATATTTATATTTCGGTTTGCTTTTTGAGTTGATTTGAATCGTTATATGTGATGTCTTGGTTGGTTAATTGTATATGATGTGTTGGTTGGTTAAAAATTGCAGGTTGTCGATAACTTGGTACAAAAAACAAAAAAAATTATTTAAAAAAAAAAAAATTCTACCGACGTTTTACCGACGGATATTTCCGTCGGTAAATAAACATAAATTTAATCGTAAAATTTAATTAAAATTTACCGACGGAAAATTCCGTCGGTAAAAAAAATCGTAAAATTTATTTGAAAATTTATTTTAACTTTACCGACGGAAACTTCCGTCGGTAAAAAAAACAAATGAATTATTTAAAAAATTATTTTAAATTTACCGACGGAATAATCCGTCGGTAAAAAAACCAAAAAATTTATTTAAAAATTTCGTCCTCGACAGAATATTCGGGGACAAACTTCCGACGGTTATTTTCCGTCGGCATTCCGTCGGTAATAATTGCCGACGGACTATTCCGTCGGCAATATTTACCGACAAAGCCTGACCCGACGCATTTCTTCCGTCGGTATTCCGTCGGTAACATTTTTACCGACGGAATTAAGGGGTTTACCGACGGAATTTTCCGTCGGTGTACGGTGAATTTCTTGTAGTGGTAGCGGCTGCGGGTTCCACGTATAAAAAAAAAAAAAAAAAAAAAAAAAAAAAACGTGTCCGTGCCCTGTCGGACACACAAATCGCCGTGTCCGTTCCGTGTCGGACACACAAATCGCCGTGTTCGGAAACATGTCCGTTTTTTTTTTAATTTTATGGACACGTTTTTGCCGTGTCGGACACGTGTTGGGCGCGTGTCCGAACGTGTCCGACACAGTACGGCGGGTTTTTTCGGAGTGTCCGTGCAACATATATTCAAACTTAGTAGGGTTTAGGTGGATACGACCCCTATCCATCGCCTTCAACTTCCGCGCATATCAATCCGGACACGTATATCAATCCGGACACGTATACCGCCTTCTTTATTCTCTTACTTCTTAACTACCTCTCTCTCTCTCCCAATCCTATAACTTCAAGTGGAAATAGCAGTAATAGATATGCAGTTAAGGGGAAATAGTAGGAACTGGCCGGCCCGCAGCCCTACCCCGTACAGACTCTGGCGGAAAGAAAAATTAAATTAATACGGGCTGGATTTGGAAAGTTTTTACTTTTGACTCCTGAAAAGGGTTTTCTTGATTTGGAAGGAGTTCAAGTCCAATTATAATTAGATCTCTTAGATCTTTGTTACCTTTCCTAGTAGGGATCGGATTATATATCTGCCTATATATATAGAGGGAGAGAGAGAGAGAGAGAGAGCTAGGGTAACGAAGATCTCAAAATTCATCAAGAATAAACAAGTGCAGCATCGATCAAGAAAGGGGCTCAAAGATTCAACAAGAAATTAAGAAGAAATCCGGTTATTGGGGATTCTAAAAGTAAAGATTTTGTTGTTTGCTCAAGAAATCTAGATTTCTTGAGAGAGAGAGAGAGTTGTTCCGTAGATCGATATTTTCAGAAGAAGAAGAAGGAATATGGCGAACACGTTGTGGGCAGGAAATATGATGATTCCATCTCTTCACGACAATGCTGGAGCTCTCAACACATCCACTAGCAGCGGAAGCAACCCTAACGGCGGAGAGAGGGAAGACGGGCAGAACTCCGCCGGAGACGTCGAAGTACCCGAGCCGTCTCCCAGCCGCGGCCGCCGCCCCCGCGGCCGACCGCCGGGATCCAAGAACAAGCCCAAGACCCCAATCGTCATCACCAAGGAAAGCGCCGACGCCCTCCGCAGCAACGTCCTAGAGATCAGAACCGGCAGCGACGTGGTAGAGAGTATCGCCGGCTACGCGCGCCGCCGCAACCTTGGGGTGTCGGTTCTCGGCGGAAGCGGAATCGTCAGGGACGTCACGCTCCGGCAGCACGCTGCGCCCGGCGGAGTGCTGACGCTTAATGGAAGATTCGAGATTTTGTCCCTATCGGGGGCCTTTCTGCCGTCGCCGTCGGTGCATGGAGCCAGCGGATTGACTATCTACTTGGCCGGCAGACAGGGGCAAATGGTCGGCGGTCCGGTGCTCGGGAAGTTGGTGGCGTCGGGGCCGGTGGTGGTGGTTGCAGCGACATTCACGGACTCGACGTTTGAGCAGCTGCCGCTGGACGAAGACGGTGCCGGCGAAGGAATGCAACCGCCGGCGTCGTCCGCAGCCAACATCACAACGCCCTATGCATCGGCTGATCCGCCGGCCATGTATAGTGTGGCGCCGAATTCGATTTCCAATGGCCAAATGCCTCATGACGTCTATTGGGGCCCACCTCACCTTCCTCCGTCTTATTGAGGCGGTGGAGAGCGGCGGCGGTTTCTTTTTTTAGCGTAGGAATCATGAAGAAAGGTTAGAAACTTAGAATTCTTTAGTCGGCCCTTTTTGTGCCTTGTAGGTCAGATTCTGATCAATTTACTTGATCTTTTTGTTAATTATTTGTGGAAGAATCTGCACCATATCAAATCTTATTCTCAAATTCCAATAGAGCTGCAGTATATTTTTTCCGTTAATAATAAGTTGTTAGACTATTCATAAAACTTGTGTGTCATATAATATATAGGTGTTAATATTTGACATATGTGCCCATTATAATTGATTATTTAATTAAAATATATTCCACAAATCAAATAATTTGTAAATGTAACATATAGTGAAATATAATTATGTGAAACCAAAGTCTATTTGTAAACTATTACAAATAATTTAGACAAGCATATGATTGCATCACTATGTATATAGATATCTTTTGTCTGAATTTTATGTGACACTTATGATGAAAGACTCAACATGTCCACTCTGCCTTTAGCAAAATGAAAATAGGAAAATTATAAATCGAATCCTTCAATTATTATGTTTTCTTTCAAGAAATTCTTAATATTAAGTTTTCTTTCAAAAATAAAATAAAATAAAAATACCTACAAATTATGTAAAGTGAAAAAAAACCAGCACAATTTGATATATATACCAAATATTCTGCGCAGTGTAGATTAGTGTATTATAGTACTCTCTCATCCTATTTGAAACGACTCGTTTGAAGTGGGCATGGGAATCATCCTATTTGAAACGACTCGTTTGAAGTGGGCATGGGAATTAATAAAGTTGATGATAAAGTATTAGAGAGGAGTATATGATAAAGTAAGAGAGAGAAGATGGGTGAGATAGTAAGAAAACAGATAAAATACGAGTGAGAAAATTACTAATTTAATGAAAATAGATAAAGTATGTGAGAGAAATGATAAAATATAAGATAAGTTATTTCCTTTTTAGGAAACGCGTCTTTTTAAATTGGACGTCCGAAAAGGAAAATAAATCGTTTCAAATGGGACGGAGGGAGTACTTCTTAGTTAATTAACTTTTTAGATGAAAAATTGACGATGGTTTGCATATGATCGATACGTGTGTTGTAATGTTTCATTTTACTGAAACCAATAATTATCATATTTCTCAAGGTAATTGATATTGCATTTTGTGCATAAAAGATACTCCATCCGTCCCACTAGAAACGACATGTTTTCTTTATTGGGCCGTTCCATTAAAAATAATGCATTTCCTAAAATGGTAAAGATTATGTGAACCATATTTAATTACTAAAAAGTTATACAATCTATTAATACAAAATACTATTTTCTTGATTCCGACGCTCAAAAGTGGGACAAAAGGAGTATTAGCTAGTATATTAGTTCGTCTGAAACTGTAATGTGAAAAGATATGATGCATTTTAAATTAATAAAGTTTTTTATTTTTTTATATAATCGTATACACGTGACAGCGTACTTTCTGTAAATTTAACTTATTTACATATATGTCATGGGCTTTCCAAACGTAGCCCAACAATATCCGGATAATCTCATTCGGGAAACAACCCATTCAGCCTCTTGCTTCTAAAACTTATAAAGCATCTTGAATCCAATGATATCTCATATTTATATATTTGGTCGAATAATGAATAGCAATCTAATAAGACTACAGCCCTCTTACCTCATGCCCAATTCTTGCATAAGTTTTTGTAATTAACTAACATTTTTCAAAGAGACAATAAAATTGGGACCATATACTTCCACACATGTCTCTATTGAATTGTTCGTGAACTGAATTCAGTTAAATTAAAAGCGGTATGATTCTCGTAACAATGTCAATTTCAATAATTTGATTTACATTTGGTCAAATTAATGGTCAGGTGTTGGTTTTCACTAGACCTAAAATACGCACAAGCAAATCTGAACGATTTCAATAAATAAATCAAGCCTACAGACTTATCTATACTGCTTTAATTGCATGTTGACTTATCAGTCGGTAGTTTTCAGTAGACGATAACACTCTATACGTGATGAGGAAGCTTATTTGACAAACTGAATTTCAAATTCAGTAAGTGTTATTCCACGCCTTCCTTTCTCCATCCTCTACACACCAAGTCTCGTCTCTGAATCAATATATATAAATTAAATCAAAATTATAAACATACTTAATATCCTTGGAGATCACATTGGCTCCTTAATTAATTGTGTCATAACTTATATATCACAGCAGTTTCAAGCATAAAAAACACAGAATTCCACCGAGTAGGTACATCTAAACACAACATCTTCTTACTTGGTACCTTTTCCTCCTCGGCAAATGCTTTAAACTTTTGAAACCTAGATGGTGATTGTCTAATATATTTCACGGCAACACGAATGCGTTCAACTGATTGTGACACCTCTTTCAATCCATCTCTAACAACAAGATTCACAATATGTGCAAGACATCTCACGTGCAAATACTTTCCAGTCAAGAAAACTTTTTCCATGCACAAAATCTTCTTCTTAAATAAGCAATAGCAGTGTCATTTGAAGAAGCATTATCAACAGTTATAGAAAAAATATCATCAAGCTCCCATTCTTGCAAACATTTTTCTACTAACATTCCAATTTCTTCACCTCTATGACTACATGGCACAAAATTAAGAATGATTTTACGCAACTTCCATTCATCATCAATATAATGGCCAGTTAAGCTCATATAATTGATCTTATTGTTGCTAGTCCATGTATCAGTAGTCAAAGACATTCTTTGCTTAGTTTTGAAAAAATGAGACTTCAAACGGTTTCTATGCTCAACATACATGTCCAAAACATCACGAGCTACTGTAGTCCTACAAGGGATTATCATCATAGGACAAACTACAGACATAAACTCTCTAAATCCTTCACTTTCAACAAAAGAGAATGGCAATTCACACTTAACCACCATACGAGCCAATGCCTTTCTACCTTTGATTGAATTTACCATTAAAACTCCCCAATTCCCTTCCAATCCCAATAAGACTATTGCTACAAAAGCTATCTAAAGTGGTTTTATTCACTTTGTTCTTCTTATTGTGAGGATTTTTCTTACAAACATTACAATGACTAATCATGCTTGAAGTTCCATTCTTAATAGGATCTGCAGCATAAGTTTTGTCACAGTACTTACACTTACTACACTCATTCCCTTGCTCATCAACATACTTAGTAAAATGTTCCCAAAACCGAGACCGTTTTTTCATTCCCTTTCTTTTCCCGGACGTACCTTGACTTTTATCTTCAGTATCTTGATCTTCCTCCTTTTGTTCTTCTTCGATTACGATAATATTTTCACCTTCATCGTGCTCCATTTGATCATCTCCCCCTTCAAGTCCCAATTGCCAAGAGGAGAGTGTAGGTGGTTGACTACTTTCACTCGTCATTCCTATATAAAAAAAATATTAGATGTAGCAATAAGATGTCGGCATAATATTAACAAATCCATCATCATATTGTTAAAGTAATGTTGTCGGCAGAATATTAACAAATCCATCATCATCATAAATTAACAAATGTAATTAAATACACGATACAGTAGAACAAATGATGCAAGCAAAATATGGTTGTGCTAGATCTGATTTCTGAATCTAACTGGATTATTAGTCAATGCTCTTAACGTACACACTTCAAACTAAATAAACATTATTGTCTTATTTAATTTACAATCTACACTGTTTCCCTTGCTCATAAAATATTCCCAGTCGTCAGACTTTCTTAAATGTGATGAATGATAAAGATTATCATGCAATTATCGTCCTTAAATAATGCTCTCTTTCTTTTCTTGTAGCAAATTTTAGGCAGGAGAGAATAGATCCATTAATTAGCTTACAGTTAAGCAATTGAATCAACAAACAATTTCCTACAGGCTACAGTGTTTTAAAAACCTGGAGGGAGGAGAGAGTCGAGAGGCGGCTGGAGCCTGGAGCCGAGAGGACCAGAGGAGAGTGTCGAGAGTCGAGAGGCGGATGGAGCCGAGGGAAGATGATAGTGCTGCAGGGAGGTGAGTGTCGAGAGTCGGCGGCCTGGAGGCGCTGCTTTGCGCAGCAGGGGAGACGATACCGCCGGCCGCCGAGGGAGGAGAGACGATAGCAGCAGGGGAGACGATAGTCGCGACTCGCGAGCGGCTGCGCAGCTGAGTGAGACTTGAGAAGGGTTTTTGACTGAAAAAGTGAAAAATTAAATAAACTCAAATATTACTTTAAATTCAAATTGTTAATGTATTTTTAATTTTTTAAATAATAAATTCGGTTTTCGGTTCGGTTCGGTATTTTCGGTCGAAAATACCGAACCGAACCGAAAACCGAAAACATTCTACTAATTCGACCGAAGGCTGGACCGAAAGCCTTCGGTTCGGTTTCGACCGAATTTATTCAGTTCGGCCGGTTTCGGCCGGTTCGACCGAATAGTGCACAGCCCTAGTCATAAGTAGATATCTCAGAGTGACACTCAAAAGGTCAACTCTCACTCAGGTTATTAATCCCATAGACCGAACCCGCACTACATTTAACGCTCTTACTATGTGACCAACTTACATATTTATCGAAATTCCGTTTTGAGCAAATAAACATACCACAATAATCTTCATTTTGCATAGATTAACAATATCAATTTAATTATAACAAGATTAAATATATGATTACAAATAATTTAATTACAATAAGATTAAATATCCAATTGGTCAAAAACCAATTTCGCAACACCAATGAGGACTCCCTTTTCTCTGGTCATTCTTGGATAATAAATTGAAACAACCATAGTTTAATTTGTACAATAAAATTTGAACCCGAAAATGAATACATAAAATTAACTTAGGTGTAGTTCCGAATATATATAAATTAAAATTAAAATATTTTAATTTATATATAAGTTTCCAACATATCTTTTGATATAAAAATTAAATATTTTAATAGTATTCGACATAAATTTGATTATTTTAATTATATTTGGTACAAATATAATATATAAAAGTTGTTTAACAAGTAAAAGTTGTTTGGGATTGGAGTTTGAATGATTAATTAATGTACGGAACGCTTTGCTTCCTATTGGTTGTTGGTCATACGTATGTCATTATCGTACTATTTATGTGAAGATAATCACACATTTAAGCATTAAGTCTATTACAACTGACCTCAAATATATATGGAACCAACGATACGGTACAACATACTGAAACAACGGTACAGTACGTCATATCAAAGTACGATACGACATAGTGAAGCAATGGTATGTCAACGGTATATAAATTTGTTTATACTGAAAGTTCAACATATTGTACCACGGTATATCGAAGTGTTCTATATGACAACAATATGCGTTTTCTCATACCGAACATTTCGGTACAATATACAGTATAGAAAAAAATAGTACGTTGTACCCTACCGAACAACCTTATTTGTGACACTTTAACCTTATATATCTAAATGTAAATATAAATATATGACCTTTCGTAATGAAAAGATCATGTATCAACAAAAGAAGGAAATTAAGTTCCAGTACAATCACCCTGATTGTTACCTATTTGAATCCGGTTGAGGAGAAAATCATGTTGTTCATGATTCTCTACTCAATTCCCAGATTCAAATAGGTAACAACTCTAACAACCTCAAAATTTGAAGTCTCTTACCTTCCAACCACCAATTCAGATAGAACTACATACTTTAGTTAAACAATAAGCAATAACCTTAAAAAGAATTCCTAAACAAAACCAGAAAAGGAAAGAAGTTCACTCAAATACACACAAATTATACATGCATGCATGTGTGCACATGTTATCATTCGGAGTCACGAAATTGATTTATGTAACTCTTTATTATTTTAATGGAGTATTTTTGTTTGGATTAGATATTGTAATTTTTTGTTTCAATTGAGTTTTGCATGTAACAATGTTGATGTTCTTGTGTATTTAATTTTCATGAATTATTATTATTTCTAAATTGGTTCATCATATTTTATTTATTGGCTACGGAAAAATTGAATTACTTCCTTAAACATATTTTTGGTAGTAGATATATTCATCAATTCTGACATCTATAATCCTCCCTCTCTAAATAAACATATTATTATGTTAAAGTTCTCTCAAATATTTTGGCACGAATTCATATTTAACTTCCACCTATATGTCTATATCACAATTAATTAACCGATAACATGTAGTGTAGTTGATATTCTCACTTTTACATAAATAGAGTTGATCTAGTATTCGCGTTAGGATTGATTTAAAATTCATAATATATATATATATATATATATATATATATATATATATATATATATATATATAGTATATATATGGTGTGGATCTAGGGAGATCCAACTCTTAAAAGAGATACGAGAACCGATCCTAAGCGTTGATCGGTCCTAATCTAATGGACAATATCAATCCCTTCTTTCTTTAAAAAAAAATTTGAGAAAATGGCAAAATGGACATAGAATGGAATCAGATTTTGGGCGCTAGAAAACATTTCCAGAACCCAGATAATTTTCAAAAACTTTTTGTTCGTGCTCGACGGTTCCTTCAATCGAAAACCTAGAAGAGCGAGATAATCTTCCATCGAGTCACTACTCCAAAACTTCCCTCCACAACCGAGATATACAGAGAACGTGAAATACCCACTTCTCTTCCATAAACGGCGAGCGTTCAGATCCAGTTTTCCGCCATAACTGCCGACCGAGAAGAACCGACATAAATCGAGTAAGAAATCGAAGAATTGGAGTCGTTTGCAGTCGATTCGACGAGTATTCAGGTTTGTTTAACTTATTCTTTACTTAAATTATGAAACCCATGGATTATTTGTTGTTATAGAGATATGATTGTTAATGTGAATGAAACCCTATGGGAACGAAATGAGATTGTTGAATATGGGACGGTACGAAATCGTTATTTGAAGTAATTAAGTAACAATTGAGGAAATTTTGAAACCATAAACAATTGATGCTGATATAATGTTTGGACCCTATTCTTTGCTTGTTTTCATTGAGAATTTCATGCCGATGTGATGTAATCGGGGTTGTTAAATTTGTTTTGTTGATTTCAGGCCTCCAATATTGAATATCGCTTTCCTCTTGCAACGGTCATAGTATGGACGCAGATATTCAATTTTCTGCATTATTAGGTGTAATATTTTCATACTATGTTTGTGTCTCATCATATTATTTCGATGATAATATGAGCATATAGTTTGTCTATATTTGCATAAAATATGCATTGCATAAGCACAAAAATATACAAATTGTTTATGTGTGCATAAAATTTGTCTAGTTTGCTGTTCTGTGAATCACTTTCCTATATATGCATAAAGTATGTACTTTGTATGCATAAATTATTTATTGTATAAGCATAAACATATTTAAGTTGGAATTACAATATTTTGTGTATGAATTTCGAATAGTTATGCATAAAAATAAAACTTTGTGTGCATGAAATCCGTTTGTTGAGTGCATAAAATCCGTGAGTCATGTTCGTAATAATTTTGGATCCTAAGTGTTGATCGGTTATTCAATTTTCTGCCATGGGTATTCAATTTTCTGCATTATTAGGTGTAATATTTTCATACTATGTTTGTGTCTCATCATATTATTTCGATGATAATATGAGCATATAGTTTGTCTATATTTGCATAAAATATGCATTGCATAAGCATGAAAATATACAAATTGTTTATGTGTGCATAAAATTTGTCTAGTTTGTTGTTCTGTGAATCACTTTCCTATATATGCATAAAGTTTATACTTTGTATGCATAAATTATTTATTGTATAAGCATAAACATATTTAACTTGGAATTACAATATTTTGTGTATGAATTTCGAATAGTTATGCATAAAAATATAACTTTGTGTGCATGAAATCCGTTTGTTGAGTGCATAAAATTCGTGAGTCATGTTCATAATAAAAAACCTGGTATTGCATAAAATCCGTTTTATGTATGCATAAACTACGTTATTAATGTGCAGAAAATATGTTATAATTGCGAGAGCGTACTAGCGGGTAACGGATCGAAAGTTATGGATTCGGGTAAAGAAATGCGAGCCAGAAATGATCATTCCGGTGTGGGGAATCCGATCGAAAGTTATGGATTCAGGTAATATTTCATATGCATAAAATAAAAACATTGTGTGCATGAATTAAGAGAATGGTCAGCATAAATATATTTGCGAGAATACTACTTGATAATTAGGAATGATTTCTTGCAGGAGTTTATTTGATGAGACACATGGAGACTTTCAAGAGTGATTTAATCAACTGGGACACGGGATTTCTAAGGAAAGGTGTCAAACAGATAAAGCTTTTGAGGATGCGGTATTGTTTGAGCATAATTAATTTTGATGACAACAAAATGAAGGAGACGGTTGAACTAGAGGCGGTTGGACATGCCGATGAGAATGAACTTGATTCAAAAGAATGTCTCAAAGAATTGCTTGATAGTTAGAATGTTGGATTGTGCAACTCTTTCGTTTGGATAATTTCGTAGGATAAACTTAGTCATTTGGATGGTCTTTATGCTTTTTTAAGGATTAGGTATTGGAAGCAATGTAGTGAAAAACATCTTTTGTTATATTAAAGTATTCTAAGTAATGCATTCATAATCCGATCATATGCCAAAAATATTTGAGGAGTATGCAGATATGTATACAATCTTGTAGGGAAAAAACGTATATGCACAAAAAATACATAACATAAGCATAACAATACAATACGATATGCATGAAATATAAAACCTTAACATATATAGATAAGCATGAAGTCATAAACCAAAAGCATGAAACATCAATTGGGTATACATGGTATATAAAACCTTGAACATAATCAGTATCATAAAGGTTGAACTTGAGAGATCAAGTATATATGCATGAAAATCATAAAACATAAGCATAAAAAATAACGGTGGCATGCATGAAAAAAACATAACATGAAGTAAACCGATTAAGTTAATACAAATTAGTCCAAATAATGAAAATGGTTCAGTGCCTAGGTCTCTACTAAGTTCTGCATAAAAACTTAAGAGGAATCTTCTACATCCTTAACGTTAGGGCAGTTTCTTGAATCATGATGTCCCATCTGGTTGCATTTCCGACACATCCTCTGAGGCTTCAACTTAGCACGCAATGCCGCCTCCTTCCTAGACTGTATGCATGAATATGTGACAGTATCAGCATAAACTAACAAATACATATGCATAAACATTGTACTTACGTATGCAAAAAATATAATAGTGAATCTACAACATAAAAACCAATACTAAATCGATACATACATCTCATAAATAAACAAGAGAAACCCTAATCACTTGGAAAAAGGACTACTACGGTAAAAATCGAAAAAAATGTACGAAAAAAATATGAAATGACATCGAGCTTCAAGAATTTGAACCCAACAAAGCATTCTTCAAATATTGAACCACAAATTTTCGAAAACCATAATTAATTCTTGATGTTCTGCAAATTCTGTAAAAATTCGAAAATAGTGCATAAATCAATCTTCAAAATCGGCAATAATCGGGATAAATAGACAAGGAAAACGAGCTTAAATGACTCAAGAAACATATAACTTCGAAACCCACCGTAAATAATCAACTTCCAAGACTTCGATTTGAAGAAAAGATGGACGACGAACTCGTGAGTTGTAGGGAGAGGAGAACGAAAATGAAAGAGAGAAATGTATGAAACACGATTCTTGGAGGAGGAGTAGGGTAAAAGGAAAATAGAAGTTTACATAATTGCCCTTAATGAACCTATTTTTTCATTTTTTGCTTTAATTTTAAATGCTTTTAGGGATAAAATGAGAGCCTTAAATTTGCGAAATGAAGGGCCGAGATCGGTTCTCGTATCTCTTTTAAGATTTGGATATCATAATATCCATTCCCTATATATATATATATATATATATATATATATATCACAATTAATTAAGGTTACGGCACATTATTTTGCACTAAATAATTTGGTCAATTAAAACTTTCCCAATTTCTCATAGAATGAACAAGTTACAGAAATTCTAGAGCCGACGTGGAAGGTTACTATTCGGCGGAGTCTATTTCCGTCACGTGACCAATTTTCATTTTCTTGCTATTTCACATTCAGTAGAAAATAATGCTAGCAGAAGCCAACAAAGGAAACAAAATAAGACAAACAAATATACTTTTCAAAATTCTCAACCATAAAATAAAGGGATAAAGTTTAATTTCTTGATAAAAATATATAGTTTTATTTGGAGCTATAATTCCAGAAAGGATTGTACCCAATGCTCCAAGTGTGGTACCTAAAGTGACCTAAATTAAGTGGAGAAGAGTAAAGCAGAGATCCTAACCTCAATTTCCAACTCTATTCAAATGCAACGTCCTCTCGCCACGTGGCGCGTGATCAATCTGATTATGTGGACAGTGTGGATAGCCCAATCCATTGAGGTCTCAAATATGTGTACATTATAAACTTAGAGCTACTATAAGTCCCCCCCTCTCTCACTCCAATCACAAGTGTAGCACCACCACTATCTCCACCACCACCACCACCTCAATCACAGCCAAAAAGAGAGCAACCACAATGGCAGCCGCCGTGTCGACCATCGGAGCTGTCAACCGCACCCCGGTAACTATTCCATTACGAAATTACTAGTGATATACTGAGATTAAATGATTTGATAATTAACAAAGTTTGTTATGATGTATGATCAGTTGAATCTGAATGGAAGCGGCGGCGGAGGTGCAGTGCCCACGTCGTCGTTCTTGGGGACCAGCTTGAAGAAAGCGAGCAAACCGAGCGGTAAGGCTAGCTCCGGCAGCTTCAAGGTGGTGGCTGCGGAGAAGCAAAGCGCGGCCAGCGACCGGTGGGGCGGTCTGATCGAAGACGTGTCGGACGACCAGCAGGACATCACCAGAGGGAAGGGGATGGTTGACCCCCTTTTCCAGGCCCCCACCGGCATGGGAACACACGACGCCGTTTTAAGCTCCTACGAGTACATCAGCCAGGGCCTCCGCGAGTACGACCATCTTGACAACAAATTGGATGGCTTGTACATTTCCCCTTCCTTCATGGACAAGCTCGTCGTACATCTCTCCAAGAACTTCATGACATTGCCCAACATTAAGGTTCTTTCTTTCACTTTCTCATCAAATAATATTATTACAAGATGAAATACAGTTTTCGATTCTCAATAAAGTTAAACCTCCATAAAGTAATAATATTGGGACCGAGGAAAAATATTCATTTAACGAGGTTATTATTTTATCGAACATTATTTTAGTGCATTGACCCATATCGGGACCGGAAGAAATTATTATCTTAGCGAGATTATTACTTTATGGAGGTTTAAGTGTATATGTGTATAAATATGTGTATATTCTTATTTTTTAAAACAATATTAAACAGAATTATCTATTTAAAATTATTCGAAAGTGCAATTTAGCGAAAATAATAATATAAATTTAGTCTATTTATACATGCATCAAGAAGACAATTAATTATGCATTTGTGAAAAATGTAAAAACGAATTTGAACAATTATCACTTAGAAATATAAAGTTAGTTAATAAATTGGGGAATTGGAATGCAGGTTCCTCTGATCTTGGGTGTCTGGGGAGGCAAAGGACAGGGAAAATCATTCCAGTGCGAGCTCGTCTTCCGCAAGATGGGAATCAAGTTCGTAACTGATTATAAATTTCACTTGATAGAGATGTAGGTTAATTTGATATTTAATCTAATAAATAATGCGTGTTGTTGTGTAACGAACAGCCCGATCATGATGAGTGCCGGAGAGCTGGAGAGCGGGAACGCCGGAGAGCCGGCGAAGCTGATCAGGCAGAGGTACCGTGAGGCCGCTGACCTGATCAAGAAGGGCAAAATGTGCTGCCTATTCATCAACGATCTCGACGCCGGTGCCGGGCGTATGGGCGGCACCACCCAGTACACCGTCAACAACCAGATGGTCAACGCCACCCTCATGAACATTGCCGACAACCCCACCAATGTGCAGCTCCCCGGCATGTACAACAAGCAGGAGAACGCCCGAGTCCCCATCATCGTCACCGGTAACGACTTCTCCACGCTCTACGCCCCTCTCATCCGTGACGGACGTATGGAGAAGTTCTACTGGGCCCCCACCCGCGACGACCGTATCGGCGTCTGCAAGGGTATCTTCCGTACCGACGGCGTCCCCGATGAGGCCGTCGTCAAGCTGGTCGACACCTTCCCCGGCCAATCCATCGGTAATATACTTCACACGTTTGTTAATTAATTCCATTATTTCTGACTCGGTCTCAATACATTCTATCCTATTTTTTCTTCTCCACTCTCCTAATTTATATATTCTATCATTATCTTACATATTTTCTCTCTCATACTTTATCATCTACTCTCTCGTTATCTCATTCATATTCTCTCTATTATTTTATCATCTACTCTTTCTCTCATACTTTATTATCTGATTTCTTAATTATATTTGCAGATTTCTTCGGTGCTCTGAGGGCCAGAGTGTACGACGACGAAGTGAGGAAGTGGGTGAAGGGAGTGGGAGTGCAGAACATAGGGTCGAAGCTGGTGAACTCGCGGGACGGGCCGCCGACGTTCGAGCAGCCGGCGATGACCCTGGAGAAGCTTCTAGGGTACGGAAACATGCTTGTGGAGGAGCAGGAGAACGTGAAGAGGGTGCAGTTGGCAGACAAGTACTTGAAGGATGCTGCTCTTGGAGACGCTAACAAGGATTCCATCGACAGGGGAACTTTCTAAACTAGTTAGATTTCTCATCTGCTGCACCATGCAAGAAAGCAGCTGCTTCTTATACTAATTCTCTGTTTTTCTCTTCATTTCCTTTTGTTTAAATTATGTTTGTGTTTGGCGAAGAATGAGTCTCATAAAAGTCCAAGTGAAATGTGGATTGTGTAATTTTGCGTTGTATAATACACTTGGCTGTTGGCTCTATCTTTTTAATTTCTGATTTCTAATTTAATTGAGTAAAATGGAACAGCATAGCATATTCATCGGCTAGTGGTCTTACTTAACATGAAAAAAAGATGTTTCTCGATTCTCAAAGTTTCATAGCAATGACGATCAGTTTCACAGTTTAACATATTCAAAATATTTCCCCACCCACTAAAAGGTCGATTGTGATAAGAAACTTTTTTCAAATCCATATCATAATATGCATTAGCTCCCATGCATAATGTTTAAG
Organism: Lavandula angustifolia; assembly: GCA_028984105.1. NCBI lineage: Eukaryota > Viridiplantae > Streptophyta > Magnoliopsida > Lamiales > Lamiaceae > Lavandula > Lavandula angustifolia. Next base: position 958,029 of record CM054810.1, on the reverse strand, counting down.
AGGTTGTCTTCAACTTCACTTTATTTATTATAAATATTTGTGTTTCTAAGGTTCATATTACGATTGAACATCAAGAGAGTGTTTTTTCATATAATAAATTTAATTGGTATCAAGTAATTACTTCCACAACAATACAAAATCTATTTGAGAAAGTAAAATTCTCAATCTTAGTTTGACAAAAGCATACAACATTTTAGATCTACAACATTTAGTCTAACCGAACCCGAACCAACAGTTCACTAAAAATATGTTTTAAATACAAATATTATTGATAAACATGATAAGCTTAAGCAGAAGTGAAACAAATAACAAAATATGCGTGGGAGGAACAAGCATAAAACTCCTTTGTCCTCTAATCTATTCTCCTACCACCTATATATACAACTCCAAACACTAATTACAAGACAATCACAATCGCAATCATATCCAATCACAATCGCAATCATATCTCATAATATTCAATCACAATCACAATCATATCCCATAATATCCAATCACAATTGCAATCATATCCAATAATATCCAATCACAATCGCAATCATATCCCATAATATCCGGCCATAATAGTCGTCAATACCCCCTCAAGCGGGAGCATGAAGATTTCGAATGCCGAGCTTAGATAACAAAAGGCTGAAAACTTGCCCGGCCTAAGGCTTTTGTAAAGACATCAGCCAATTGAACCGTGGTGGATACATAAGACAGATGTATCCAACCTGTCATTATCGCATCCCGAATGAAATGACAATCGGCTTCAATATGTTTCGTCCGTTCATGGAAGACCGGATTTGCGCAATATGCAAAGCGGATTGACTATCACAAAAGAGACGAACATCGTCACAATGAGAGATGCCATATCGCCAAGTAACTGCTTCAGCCACTTTAACTCACATATAACTGCGGCCATAGCACGATACTCTGCCTCGGTTGAAGAACGAGACACAATACTTTGTTTCTTAGTCTTCCACAAAACTGGAGAACCACCCAACGTAACAAACCAACCCGTCAAGGAACGTCGAGTAAGAGGGCAGCTAGCCTAATCGGAATCACACCAACCTTCTAGCCGCAAACCACCATCAGCACGCAGCAAAATACCTTGACCGGGCTGCTTCTTTAAATATCTAACCACACGAAGTGCAGCACCCCAATGTTCGGCTCGAGGCTGCTACATAAACTGAGATAAAATATGGACCGAGTATACAATATCTGGTCGGGTAACAGACAAATAAATGAGACGACCAACAAGTCGTCGATACACCATCGGATCAGTGAGAAGTTCTCCCTTTGTGAGAGCGAGATTGTGATGTTGTTCAATAGGAGAATCAGCAGGCTTAGCCCCCAACAACTCGGTTTCGAAAATAATCTCGAGAGCATACTTGCGTTGGCAAAGATAAAAACCCTCACGATTCCTTGCCACTTCCAAACCAAGAAAGTATTTCACAATTCCCAAATTCTTCATGTGAAAACATCGTCCAAGATACTCTTTAAAAACCCCCCAAAACATTACTATTATTACCGGCTAAAATCATATCATCCACATACACCAAAACCAACAGTTGAACACCCTCTTTGCAAAGCACGAATAAACTATAGTCTGAGCGGGATTGTACAAATCCATAATCCTTCAAGGCATTGGATAACTTAGCAAACCAACATCGTGGTGCTTGCCGAAGGCCATACAACGACTTTTTCAGCCGACACACAAGGTTGGGATTAGTATTATGAAAACCGGGAGGAACCTTCATGTACACTTCCTCAGTTAAATCACCGTGTAGAAATACGTTTTGAACATCCATCTAATGAACCTCCCAATTATTTGCTGCTGCGACGGTCAAGAAGGTCCGAACGGTAACCATTTTCGCAACGGGGGCAAAGGTTTCGGTATAGTCAATGCCCTCAACTTGATGATTACCGTAAATGACGAGCCGAGCTTTCAGACGTTCAATAGAACCATCGGACTTGTACTTAATTTTGTAGATCCATTGGCTGCCAAGTGCTTTCTTGTCGGGCGGAAGAGGTTCCAAAACCCACGTTTCATTGTCTTCCAAGGAACGAATCTCTTGACTTATGGCATCGCGCCATCTAGAATCACGCGTAGCCTCCTTAAAAGAGGTAGGTTCTCATCCTAAAGTTATGGCTGCAAGAAAAACACAATGCTTCCCGGAAAAACGGTTACAAGAAACAAAATTTGTGATAGAATAGGGGGTACCTGATGAGGTTGATGTTGGATGGAGAGAGATATTGGATGGACGAGATTCTTTAACTTCTTTCCGAAGAGTGTGAGTAATGAAGTCTTGATATCTCGAGATGGAAACTTCTCTCTTTCCCTTACCTAATTCTTCCTCGACTACCTCATCACCATCCCTTATTTCATCATTATTCGCAACGATTGGAACATTAGTATTAATGTTTGTCATTGGAGCAGTAGGTTCAGCACGTGAGTCTTCCTCGACATTATTATGACCATGTCCATCATTTGTTGTCACAAAGTCTTCCTCGGTGCAAGCGCCATCATCAATGGGAACAACATGTGAAGGAGAAGGAGTAACCATAGCCTTAAACAGAAACTCGTTCTCGAAAAACTTCACATCTCGAGAGACAAAATAATCTCCGGATTCAAGATCAAATAATTTCCATCCTTTCTTCCCAAACGGATACCCAACAAAAATACACTTGCGGCTACGACTTACAAATTTATCGCCACGATAACGAAGATCATGAGCATAACACAAACAACCGAACACACGAAAACTAGCATAGGAAGGAATTGTACCAAACAAGAGTTCATATGGAGTTTTTCCCTTAAGAAGTAAAGAAGGAGTTCGATTAATAAGATGACAAGCCGTCAAAACATATTCCCCCCCAAAACTTAATAGGCAAATTAGCTTGAAATCTTAGAGCCCTAGCCACGTTCAAAATATGTTGGTGCTTTCTTTCTACCTGGCCATTTTGTTGAGGGGTACCGACACAAGAAGTTTCAAACAATATACCTTGTTGCCGAAAATAACCAGACAAACAATGAAATTCAATTCCGTTATCACTACGCACACGTTTTATCACTTGATCGAATTGACGAGCAACCATAGCAACAAAATCAAGAAAGAAAGATTGTGTTTCAGTTTTAGTTCGAAGTAAATAAACCCAAACTCCACGAGAATAATCATCAACAATTGTCAAGAAATAACTCGCCCCACACGACGATAAGTGTTTATAAGGACCCCACAAATCCAAATGAACCAACTCAAAAATACGACTAGCACGACTCGTACTTGTAGGAAAACTAAACCTTGGTTGCTTCGCACGTGGACAAATGTCACAAGGAGCAGCAGATTTGAAACAAAATCGATTCACATCGGGTAACAACTTCAATACTACTTTCGAGGGGTGTCCCATGCGATTGTGCCACAGATTGAAAGATGAATTTCCATCCACTGCTGAGATCTTGACTTGAGGTACACCACGGAACAAGTAAAGTCCATCAAATCTCTCACCCGCTCCAATCACCTTCCTCGTCAGTAGGTCCTGAACAACATAAACGTTTTTAGCAAATTGCAACACACAATCCGAATCATCAATTAACTGCATCACAGAGATCAGATTCCAGGACAAATGAGGAACATAAAGAACATTTTTAAGAATCAAACCACCCGACAACACCACGTTTCCTTCGTATTCCGCCTCAACCGTTGTGCCATCGGGTAATTCAACGGGACATCGGGTACATGACGGCGAGAACTTAAGTAAGAAATTTCACACACCACATGATTTGTGGCCCCTGAATCAATAATACAACCATATTGATCTCTCTTACCATACAAACGTTCATGAGCTTTTGTTTTAGTCAAAGCTTCGAGAAGCTGTTGTATCTGTGAAGCCGAAATATCAGCGAGTCCCGTCGTTCCATCTTGCACCGTCCCAGCAGATCCTAGCACATTTCTAGACGACGTGCCAACCATGGTCGCATTCGCGCGAGTATTCGACGAACCAGAACGTCCTCGACTACCGACACGGCCTCCACCGTGCCCAGAACAACCTCCTCCTCCATGGCCTCGACTCCCACGCGGTCTATCACCCCACCATTCGGGATAACCATGAAGCTGAAAGCAGGAAGATTCCTCATGTCCTTCGCGATTGCAATGGGTGCATACTTTTTCAACAGCAATCGTGCGTGCTTTGGCCCGGGTTTCCGGCTGAACGGCAAACGCAATCACTCCCTCACGAGAATCCCATGTAGACATGTTGCCACCACGTAGTCTCTCTCCTTGAGCAACTTGTTGATAGGCACGATCAACGGTTGGCAACGGCTCTTGACCAAGAAGATTGTTCCGAATAGATGCGTATACAACATCTAATCCAAGAAGAAAGTGATGTAAATTATCTTCTTCCTTCAAAGTTTCCACTTGTTGGGAAATATTACATTCACACTTCCCACATGCACATACTGGCATCTTGACATACGTGTGCAACTCCTCCCATATTTTGGATAACCTGTCGAAATAAGCAGCAAGGGATTCGGTAGCTCCTTGACGACATTCGCCCAATGCAGTCTTCAATTGGAAAATCCTTGTGCCATTAACCACGCAAAATCTATTTTTTAGATTCTTCCACAACAACCGAGCATCATCATATTCCCCAAGAGTCGATCGAACCGTAGGTTCGATCGTGTTCATCAGCCAAGAGACGAGCATGGAATGAACAACATCCCAATCATCTAGTTGTTCTGCCGCATCTGGTTTCTTGATGCTGCCATCAATAAAGCCATATTTGCTCTTGGCTTTGAGCGATGTTCGTATCGCTCGCGCCCATTCGTCATAATTATCACCCCGGAGTTGAATTGGTGTGATAATTTGTCCAGGACCATCACTCGATCCGAGATGATAGGTCAGATCAATTTTTGGAGCCATGGTACGATCTCCGTCGTCGTCGGTCATAAAAGAAAATATAAAGGAGATATTTTTCAATGCTCTGATACCATGATAAACATGATAAGCTTAAGCGGAAGTGAAGCAAATAATAAAATATGTGTGGGAGGAACAAGCGTAAAACTCCTCTGTCCCCTAATTTATTCTCCTACCACCTATATATATAACTTCAAACACTAATTACAAGACAATCACAATCACAATCGCAATCATATCCAATCACAACCACAATCATATCTCATAATATCCAATCACAATCGCAATCATATCCAATAATATCCAATCACAATCGCAATCATATCTCATAATATCCGGCCATAATAGTCGTCAATAATTATTAATATTAAAATATTAATAGAAGAAGTCGTTGCACCAGTTGGTTATCATCTTATTAGTTTTTAGTAACACGGAGCTCTCGCTAGTTCATACAATTTTTTTTAATTAACACAAAAGAAAAACGTTCTTTTTTCGTTACATAGCGAACCTGAATTTTCATTGAAGGTCGAATGGTTAAATCGTACGAGTAACAAATTTATTTTAATTCTTTTAATTAAAAATGGCCGGATATTAATCTGGGTCTGGGCCCAGCGGGTATAATGGGATCCGCCCCGTTTCTAGCGGGGCTTCGTGCAAAAGAGAAGGAACTGCACCCGCCAGTTTTTCTACCGGGAAGAATGGTGGCAGGTGGACTGACGACATTGTCGATGTCGTTTTCGCTCTAGCACAAATTTTTAGTAGTTTTGAATTTTCTCTTCCGATTGCTACAACCGATCAGAAATCTGCACTCAGAGATTATTCGATCTTCTATCAAATGTCGCAATTCACTAAACAGTTTCTCCACAGTGTGCTCTCCCAGAGCGGCTCGGCGGCGCCGCCTTATGCGGAGGAGATGTAGTGGCACATAAGGTAGCACCTAAATCCTAATGCACCTCAATGAGACATTTCCGTCTCTGCAGCCGAAGACCGCCGCCTTCACCCATAATAATGGCCGCACCGTCATTCTCCTCCAAGCCGACGGCGCCATGCCGATGAATTTCCAGGGGGTCACCGACAACATTCCGTTCATTATCTGGTTGATGGAGTCCCACTCGCGATATGATCATCAAGCGCCCCCACTCCTTTGTCTCCCCTAACGGCGTCGTTTCCATACCCTATATTCATTCTTAGGTATTCCCCCTTCCAATTTGGTCGAATTGGCTCAGGATTTGGGATGTTTTTTCGCTCGTGATCCGCCCTTGTATTCGCAGAGCAGAACTTCTGACCCTAATCCTAACCCTAATTCTGATTACGGTAGTCTGAATTCGTCGGTGATGTCAAGGCGGCGAGGCCGGCGATACCCCAAGGGCTTATTCGTCATTTCCGATTCCAACGCCTCCTCCACCATATGAATAGGCTTGTGGAGAGTTTCAATAGTGTCATAAGGGAGATGAGGAAAGCGGGGGAATGTGAGATGGAAAGTTTGTTCGGGGCATTGAGGAAGCACGGGGAGGAATTGAGAAAAGGATTCAAGGAAATGCAGGTCGAGAAGGAACTATTGGAGCAGCCACTGCAATTGATGTTTATGGATGGGATGATTTGGAAGGATGATTGGGAGAGCATGAAGGGATTAATGTAGATAGTGTGGATGTAGATGAATTGATTGAGCCGGGTGATTCATTGTCGAAGCTAGATGAGTTTGCATTTCCTCGTTCGAATGAAATTGTGCAGGTATCATTTGAACTGAGAAAATAATCATTGATCGTTTAGTAGTCTTCTTGTATATGCTTTACTTCATTTTGCAAAACAGCTTGCTCTTAATATCGGTGTCATGTAGTAATCTCTTTCTTTTTATTGTTTCTTTCATTCAATGGTATTAATATTATGTGGCTTGGATTGTGGAATCCTTACTCGGACATGGTTATCATCTTCGTTATAATACGTTAGTTGTTGAACACTTGGACAAAATCGTTTTCTAGTAGGTGCAAAACAAACTCTACTGAAGCTTAGCTTTAATGCGGCAAAACTATTTCAATTTCTTTCAACTCCGTTTTTGGTCTTTTATTTATGGTATGCATTGTTGTCTCGGAGAAATGTTTGTTTAGGTTATTAAGTATATATAAGTTGACTCTATGTACTATATAAGCTTGTTCAATTGGGTTCCCCCGTAGACATTGACTGCGACCAAACTCGGAGGATTGTATTGGAACTAGTGTGCATATAAGCTACAGGTAATAGTATATATAACTTTCTGGGGTATATTAGGTTTTGTCTCTCAGTGATGTTGGATAATTCCATGTATAAACATTTGCAGCTGTGTCATATTTTGATGCTAATTATAACATTTTTCGATTGACAAATAAGCTGGTATAAACTCATTTCTCTGCTCATGGGCTGGTAATTAGACTCATCTTCCTGATGTTTGATTTATAATTTGGTACGAACTTTTCTGCTCTTTCTGCACAGGATATCTTAATTCCTTAGGTATTAAGCGAATGAGTGTGTGAAACTATTGGAATAGAGGGTGATTTAGCAGTATTATAATTTATTTGCTCTGTTTTTAACTAATTGCTATATATCGTGGTGTGGGGTGTGGGGATTGGTGGTTTTGATGCACGATCTTGTATCGAAACAAAGTACTGTTGTTCTCACTTGAAGGATGAGAACCGAAGAGAAAAACCAAACCAAACTACTTGTGCTTTATTATCTGTTGCTCATTTCTCGGGTTTGAACTAAAGTATGATCAGGGGTGATGTTTATAGTCATGGCTAGCAGGTGAAGTTTATATTAGTCGGCGAGATTTATGTTCATGGCTAGCTGATTTTTCAACGTGTTTTTGGTATTTTGAGGATTAGTCCTTATTTTTCTATCTTTTGCTGTTGAGCATCTGCAGCTTGTATTTGTTCTTTATTTCAGGAGTACGTTCCGGTTCCTGGTTCTGAATCTGAATCTGGCAAGGTATCGTTATTAAGGCACTTTTTTATATCTCCATTTTGTATTTACATTTCTATATAATACTCCATCCGTCCCATTATTTATGTCTCATTTGCTATATTTGCTTGTCCCATTATTTATGTCTCATTCCAAAAGTTAACATAAATGAGTGGTCCACAATCATCTAAATAGGTGGACCCCACCACTTTATACCTTTCAACCACCACTTTATACCGTTCCACTACTACTTTATACATTTCCATAACCCGCCTTAATCTTCGTGCCGAGTCCCTATGAGTATTTGTTTGAATAGAGAGATTGTGTAAGAACTATTTGTTGAATGTTGCGTATCACTAAGCCTTCTCTCAATAATTCAAGAATGTCTCAACTATGTACCATTAAGGATAAACTAGTGGCGATCTAATGGTTACATTGAGTTGTATAAACATCCTATAGGTTAAGTTTATCGCACATAGCTTTGTCCTGTTTGATATAACTGGCGAACCTTTTAAGGAATGTGTCAAAACTAGGGAGGTTGATGATTTTAAAAACTAACCAAGTCATTATAATAATGCTGTACCACTAATCTTCATTAACAATATTGCCAAGAACATGAGAACGAAACGGCTGTTATGGGCATCTCCAAAATGATCAAGTACTAGATTCCCAGTGAATTGTATATATACCTCAATTCGTTCGACTTTGTGAAGAACAAGTGCAGTTTCTGAAGATGGCAACGTTGCAAGAACACGAAGGATTGGGCTTTGGAAGTTCTTTACCTGTTCCGAGCGTGCAGGAGATAGTGAGAAACGACGCCAAAAGCATACCCGAAAGATACATAAAGAGCCTCGAGGACAGGCCTAAAACCTCTGATATTTCCATTGTTTCTGATAATATTCCCATCATAGATCTCTCTTTGCTTGCTCAAGGTGATGAAGATGAACGAAGGAAGCTAGATATCGCTTGCCAGAAATGGGGATTCTTCCAGGTAACTACGTCGTTTTATTGTTCTTTCTTGAAGCACTAGAGATACTGAAACAGGCAGAATGATGCAGATCATAAACCATGGAGCAGATAGTGTCTTAACCAAGATGAAGGCTGCCGTAACTGACTTCTTCAATCTGCCGTTGTCCGAAAAGAAGAAATATGCTATGGCAGCAAATGATGTTCAGGGATATGGACAGGGTTATGTAGTCTCCGAAGATCAAAAGCTCGACTGGAACGACCTGCTTTTCTTGGTAGCATTGCCTCCTAACTCGAGGGACATTAAGTATTGGCCTCTTACAATATCCGGTTTCAAGTATGTAACCGCGACGGTATCGTGAAACGTAGATGGAGATTTGTGTACGGAGTTTGATTGTGCTTTCTTGAACTGCAGGGAGACAGTTGAAGAGTATGCAGCAGAGCTGCAGAGGGTGAGTGATGAGATCTTCGCCAATCTGTCGTTGTTGATGGGTGTCGAAAGAGATTTCCTCAAACAGCTACACGGGGGAGATGTGAAACAAGGCATAAGAATGAACTACTACCCAAGCTGTGCTAGACCCGACTTAGTCCTTGGAGTCAGCCCACACTCCGACGCCAGCTCCATCACTTTACTCGTGCAGGACGATGAGATCACCGGGCTACAGATCAAGCACGAGGGCGTGTGGGTGCCCGTCACCCCTATCCCAAATGCTTTAGTCATCAACATTGGAGATGTCATGGAGGTACATCCATGATGTATACCGTAGTTCAGAGTGGTTTGGGTGTATCACAATTGTATACTCTTGTGTGTACCACACTATAAGGGTTTCGACATGTGGCGTTTTTCATTCAAAATAGTGGGTTTCGACAAGGGTACACAATTATGGTACACCTAAACCTTTGTGATCTTAGGCAGGCTCTTTTAGAATGACCACCCATTAACTCGACTCTCTGCAGGCATGGAGCAATGGGAAATACAAGAGCATTGAGCATAGAGCTCTCACTAACGTGGAGAAACCAAGAATTTCTGCTGCAGCATTCGTTATACCAGGGAACGATGCCGAGTTGAACCCTTTGGAAACTATGGTAGATGATCGTCTTCAACCTAGGCTCTTCAAAGACGGCGTGAAATATATCGAATACATCCGTTATACTCTTGCCAAGAAAATGGATGGGAAACTAGCCAACATTGAATATCTCAAGCTGCCTAATTAAGAGCTGCCATCTTTCACTGCAGAAGATTTCCACCTGATAATATTTCTATTGCAGTTAGAATCCATGATTGGTTCATTAGTTCCTGCAATTATAGATGATATATTGGTCACTCAGCAAACTACATTTTGTTATAGAAGAAATTTTAATTTGGTACTCCTCCCGTCTTGTTTGTAACAATCCATTTTTTTTTCAGTACGGGAATTAAAAAATGTAGATGATAAAATATGAGAGAGAAGATGAGTGAGATATTGAAAGAGTAGTAGAGTACACAAAAAAGTAAGTGAGATAAATAAGTGATGAGAGAAAAAATAAAGTAGGAGATAAAATTGTCTCCTCTTTTGAAAACGAGTCGTTTCAAATGGGATGAAGATAGTATTATAGTACAACCTATCTTGAGTTAATAATACTCCCTCCGTCCAATTATTAATGTATCACTTGTCTTTTTTGATCGTCTCATTATTTATATTTCATACTAAATAAGGAAATAAATGAGTGGACCAAAGTTAATCTAAATAAGTGGACTTTATCCATTTATACTTTTACAAACATAACTTTACACCCTTATACCCACTTTCTTATTTTCCGTATCCAGTCCCAATAGAATATAAATAATGGAACGGAGAGAGTATTAATTAAGTATTTTGTGCAATCCCATATTAGGACAATAAAATATTGTTCTAAAGTAGTAATCTTGTCATAGTTTTATTAACCTAACATGCATCACCAAAGGGTCGGCGTAAAAAACTCAAGAAAGTAACCAGTTAAGGAGTCTCCACATGGACGAAGTAGTAGATCCCAATCCTAGTAAGAGTCTCCACATGGACGAAGTAGTAGATCTCAATCCTGGTTGGATTGTACTATAAACCAACTCCATTTCGTAGAGGTCGATGAGAGAGGCAAGATGCAAGAAGATGAGGGATTAGGCTATGGAAGTTCTTTACCTGTTCCCAGTGTGCAGGAGATTGTGAGGAAAGATGCTGACGACATCCCTCACCGATACATTAAGAGCATTGAGGAGAGGCCTAAAGCTTCTGATGCATCCCATCATGTTCCTCTAATTGATCTCTCTCTGCTTGCTGGAGGAGACGAAGATGAACGAAACAAGCTAGACGCCGCCTGCCAAGAATGGGGCTTCTTCCAGGTAATAATAATCATTGCAGTATTAGTCCACCTTGTATGTCTACTGAAACACAGTTGTTGATGCAGATTGTAAACCATGGGGCTGATGGGGTTGTGGCCAAGATGAAGAGTGCTATTGCAGAATTCTTCCAACTACCATTGTCAGAGAAGATGAAATACGCCATGTTAGAAAACGACATCCATGGATACGGACATGTTTATGTAGTCTCGGAGGATCAAAAGCTCGACTGGAACGACGTCCTTGTGTTGATGACAATGCCAGAAAGCTTAAGGAACATGAAGTACTGGCCTCTCTCCATACATGGATTCAAGTACGTTAAAAGTTGATTAATGCAACATATATACATATGTATATCTAGATAGATAGGAGAAGTTGATGTCTCCTAAGTAGTGTTTGGAACAGTTTAACACAGTGTTTGGATAACTTAAATAAGTTGTTTTTAGGTTTTTTTTACCGCACATTTTTTTTAATGTTTGAAATGTATACTTCTGCTTTTTTTTAACTTAAAATAAGCCAGAATTAGCAGAAGATCATAAACTGGTTGGGGTGCTTTTTAAAAGCAGAAGCAAAAAAAAGATTGAAAAACTCTTTGCAAAACTGTTTTCTCTAAAATTAAGCTGTTTTTTTTTCTAATATTGCAAACCCTAACAACTTTTGCTTAACAACAACTTTAAGTATAAACAACTAAAAACTGCTTATAAAAGTTCTTCCAAACACTACCTAAATAAGCTGTTTTGGGGTTCTTTTCACTGTAGAAACACTTCTTTCAATGTTTTGAATGTAAGTTTCTGCTTTTTTTGAGCTTAAAATAAATCAGAATAAACAGAAACCCATAAGCTAGTCAGGGATACTTTTAAAAACAGAAGCAAAAAAAAAATTGAAAAGCAGCTTATGAGAGTATTTGGAATACTGTTTTTTCTAAAATTAAATAACTTTTTTTTCTAATATTGGAAACACTAACAATTTTGCTTAAAAACAACTTTAACCAACTTAAAGAATAAGTGGCTAAAAACTGCTTATAAAGCTATTCCGAACACTACCCTAATGTATTTTGTTGAACAGGGAGGCAGTTGAAGGGTATGCAGCAGAAATAGAGAGGGTGACGGATGAGATCTTTACAAATCTCTCTTTACTAATGGGTTTGGAACGGGGTTTTCTCAAACTGATGCATGGAGAGAGGAAGCAAGCCATAAGAATGAACTACTACCCAACTTGTTCAAGACCCGATCTAGTCCTCGGAGTCAGCCCACATTCCGACAGCAGCACAATAACTTTACTCGTGCAGGACGATGAAATCACGGGCCTCCAAATCAAGCACGGCGGCGCGTGGGTGCCGGTGAGGCCAATCCCAAACGCTATCGTGGTCAACGTTGGTGATGCTCTGGAGGCATGGAGTAATGGGAAGTACAAGAGCGTGGAGCATAGAGCTGTTACCAATGCGGACAAGGCAAGAATATCTGCTGCAGCGTTCGTCGCTCCAGCCGCTGATGTGGAGCTGAACCCGGTTGAGACAATGGTGGACGATGTTGCTCGTCCCAGAATGTTCAGAAATGGTGTTAAACATATTGACTATCTTAGGTACACACTAGCGAAGAAAATGGAAGGGAAATCAGCCAACATTGAATTCCTCAAGATTAAGACTTGATTTTTTGATTTGGGAGAGGACAATTCAAGCTTGTCGATTGTCTTGGCTGACCAATTTGTCGCACATGAGATCTTATATAGTGTTTGGGATCACTTAAATAAGCTGCTACTGAGCTTTTTCACCGCAAAAATATTTATTTTTATGTTCGGAATGTAAGTTTCTTTTTTTTAGAGTAAAATAAATCAGAATAAACATAAGTCCATAAGCTCATCAGGATGCCTTTTTTTCTATTATTGTAAACACTAATAACTTTTGTTTGAAAACAACTTTAATCATATATAGCTAAAAGCTGCTTATAAAAGTTATTTCAAACACTACCTAAGCAGCGGAGTTTGTGATCTAGGGTGATGTCATTTATTCAAGAGAGAGGGCGGAGTTTGTGATCTAGGTTGTTGGTAATGTTTGTGTTGTTTGAATATAAGTTGTTAATCCTCTCACTTCATGTGGCATTTTAAGAGGGGGAATAACCATTCAAATATGGTATAAGAGTGAACTGAAGTCATCCCCTTGGGATGGCGTAGCGGTGAAGGTGGATGGCTCGGGACCGGTAGGTCATGGGTTCAAATTTCACTGAAACCGCTATGTGTGTCTGTCACCTATGGTTAATCTAGGGTGGTTGAACTCTAGGGTGGTTGAACTCTCCTGTGTAGTTTGCAGGCTATTGCACAAGAGCGGGATTTACCTAATGCGCACTTCGGTAGCGGCTGCGGGATACCCTCGTAATCTAAAAAAAAAAGAGTGAACTGAAGTCGATGGTGTTTGTTTGTACCAAGGAAATGAGTAATGTGGATGAAGTCACGGAATTGTATACTACCAACCTATTTTCCTAGCATAAGATTTTCTATCACATTTCTCTATTAAATTTTTTTTTCTCTCTCTTAAAATTATTTCGGTTTCAATTTCCTATTATTGAGTTTAATTTTATGATTGTTAATTGTGATTTATTATACTTCAGTCTCGCCAATATCTCTAAAAACCAAACATATATATAGCAAATTGTTAGCCGTTATTAGCTTAACTACATTATTGTTTGTTCATCACAACCCTAATTAATTTTACGAAATCATACGGTTTGACTAATCTACATAAAATAGAGTCGCGCTTTTGCCTAACCCTTACGCGCATGTACAGAAGTTAATCCAATAATTGAGTTCATCATTAATAACAATAATTTAATTTCGAGCTATGTAGTTTAAGGATCCACCAACTATAATTAATTCAAGCACCCAAAACTCTTATAGTTAAACCTCGATAAAATAATAATCGATAACGTAATTTTACTACAATAATAATTTTTTCCGGTTTCGATATGGGTCAATGTACTAAAATAATGTTCGATAAAATAATAACCTCATTAACTGATATTTTTTTTTCAGTTCCAAGATTATTACTTTATCAAGGTTTAACTGTAACTTAATTATTCGAATAGAGCTAGGTTATATATTTCACCAAGAGCCCGATATACTCCATTAACTATTAATACTAAATACTGTTATTGTATCTGCAGTCAATTGATTATTTATTCTCTCCATCATCATGCAATTAATTTATATAATTAATCAGTCATATCAACCTCCACATACGTATCAGAATATGTTAAGGGGTATTTCAAACAAATTCCATAATAGTTGATTAAATGAAGTCCTTCCAAACTTAATTTTCACGGAGGGTATTTGTTTATAACATGCATGTAAGCAGTTTCAAACTTGATTGTCATGACGAGTTTACCCGCTATGCACTTCAGTGTGGATTATGTATGGATTTCCCTCGTCATATGAAAAAATGAGAAATTATTTAATGACATAGTTAAAGTTGTGTTAGTGCCTTGTAGGTATATTGTTGCTTGCTAACTCAATAATGTTAATTCTTGATTGCACCAAGATTTTGGGGCATAGAACAGCTATTAGGTAGCCAGAATAGGAAATTCTTAATGCCTTGTGGGTCTCTGCATCTATTGCTTCTGAGCTCAATATTGTTAGCACCCTCTATACTGTTTGGAGAGGTCTTTTCAATTCCATAACGATCATCCTCCAACTGTTATTCTTAAAATCGTGGAAATTTAGTTATAATAAAATAAAATATTATTTTGAGAGAATGGTTTGGGGGAATTATGATGATCAAGGCACTGTAATAGCTTTTATAAGCAGTTTTTATCTAACTTATTCTTAAAGTTGCTTAAAGTTGTTTTAAGTAAAAGTTGTTAGTGCCTGCAATATTAAAAAAAAAACAAATTAATTTTAGAAAAAAAAAATTTATTCCAAACACTCTCATTAGTTGCGTTATTTTAGGTATCTGTTTTTAAAAAAACATCATTTGGCCAGCTTATGGGCTTCTACGTATTCTATTTTTTAAGGTATTGTTTGGAAGAGCTTTTACAAGCAACTTTTAATTGTTTATGCTTAAAGTTGCTTAAAATTGTTTTTAAGTAAAAGTTGTTAGTGTTTGAAAAAGTAGAAGAAAAAAAAAAACTTAATTTTAGAAAAAACAGCTTTTGCAAACACTGTAATAACCGACTTTTCAGTTTCTTTTGGCTTCTGCTTTTAAAAATCACCATTGACTAGTTTATGAGTTTCTGTTTATTCTGACTTATTTTAAGCACAAAAAAGCATAAGCACTTATTCCAAACATTAAGTGGGTGTTTGGAACAATTTTTTGTAAGCTGCTTCAACTTTAAGCTGGTGTGGGCAGTGGCGTAGGCACAAGGGGGCAGTGGGGGCCAATGCCCCCACTGGAATTCGAGAATTTGTTAGGGGTAATTTCGTAATTTTCAATTAATTATAAAATTTATTAATATATTTAATATTCTAAATATGTTTTTCAATTTAAAATTTTTTGGGTGACCCAACTACACCCATTATGAATAACAATAGCTATCCACTCCACTCCCGCTCCAACCCTCCAACACCAGCTGCGGAGCTGCCTGCCTCTCTTTCCAATAGAATCCAAACTCAGGTGTTCATCGGCCGGTTCGGTTCGGTTATTTCGGCCGGTTTAGCCAAACTGTGAAACCCCTACCAAACTGTACAGAGCTAGCTGACCTGGACGGCTGAACGCCTCGAGGGTTCAATAAACGACAGGAAGCAGTAATCTTGTGATTCATAAATCATAATACTTTTCGTGGCTCCTTACAGTAGATATTATTATTCTTCATAATTTCCTCTTAACTAAATTTAGAGTGATGTCAAAATAGGATTGTGTACTATGTTTTTCGAATAAATATAAAAAATATATGAGTTATTCATGAAAGAAGAATATAATCCTTAAATAAGCCATAAAGAGTAAGTATAATTAGATATAAGTAGAAAAATGTGCAAAAAAAAAAAATTTCGGGGGCTCCGCCCGATAAATTTTGCCCCCACTAGCTCGATTTCCTAGCTACGCCACTGGGTGTGGGGGTGTTTGGGACTCCCAACTTAAAGCTAATATTCTCTAACCCTAATAATTTTATCTAATTCCAGAACTATCCCTAACCCTAATACTTTGTGAAAATACATTTTTATCACATCCGCCGCGTCTCTTCTCTTCTTCTCTCAATTCTTCATAAAATTTATGGAATAAATTTTATATATTTATTTGTATGATGAATTTATACAAATAAATAGTATTTAACATATAATTGTATACTATATTTATTATGATACAATTTTATAATATATATAATATTTAGATTAATTTAGTATTTTATAGTATTAGATTGAAATTGTAAGCAAAAAATAAATATTGAATAAAAATTATTTTTGAATTTTATTATTTATTATAAATAATAATTAGTAATACTAAGGGCAAAACATATATTTCTTTTAAAAAGTAACAATAAGCTACTTCTATCAGCAGTATTCCCAAACATTATTTTCCCCACTTTTCGCAGCTTTCAGCACTTATTTCCAAACACTAACTGATTTTCAAATAAGCTGCTTTCAGCACTTATCAATAAGTTTCAACTACTCCAAACACCCCCTAAAAAATGTGATTTTGCTATCAAAAAAGCCCAGAAACATCTTATTTAAGTTGTTCCAAACACCTAAAAAACCATAAGCCTACATCCAAACTTAAAAAAAGTGTTTTTGCAGTGAAAATACTTAAAAGCAGCTTATTTAAATAGTTACGAACACTACCCAATAATTTCTCAGTGCTTAAGGTAAAAAAAAAAACATATCGAGAAAACCACCTAATTAATTCAATACATTATTGATCAAACACTAGAAGAAAAAAAAAAGAATAGTCAAATAAGTAAACATTAAAAAGAAAACCTTAAAAGAATCCTCACACATTTATTTATTATTACCAGACAAAATGATAAGAATATACACCAATATTAGGACAAGTACTAAATTAACAAATGAAAGTTGTCACAAAGCGCAAGCATGTCGTCATATCTCAACATTCGTCAACTAGTGAATCATGAAAATTCCGACCACCTTCTTGAACATGCTGACCATTTCCCTAACCGGACCGGCAGTTTGAGCCACCGTGCCGTCGTTGCCGGCGAGCACTCTGTACTTATCCCTACGCGTAAAGTTGGTGCACTCGAAACCCAACGTTGCCGCCAAAATCCTCTGCACGTAATTGGCCACGTCGTGCGGGCTTTTTCCAGCGGAGCAAGTGGCCTCCGCCGGCAGCTGGTTAAGGAAAGTGACCTCGTAGATAGGCCGCGGATTCATGAAGAAGAAGATGGGATCCAAAGCTTTCCACCCACGCGCCGTCGTCGCGTGGAAGAACCCTACTCTGTAGTTCATCCCCACCGGCACGATGCGGTCGGTCAGCTCGGCGAAGAGGCCGCTGAACCGGAGGAGGAACGGCTCCCGGCAGGTGGTCCCCTCCGGGCAGACGACTAGGTCACCTTTTTCGAGCTCGCGCTTGATCTTTTGGGCGTCGACGTCGCGGATTCTGGTGAGGCGGACGGTGGGGATGGGGGAGATGATCTCGGAGAAGCGGGAGAGGGAGTAGGTGACGGCGGGGATGCGGCGGCGGAGGACGGAGGAGAGGACTACCGGGTCCATTAGGGTTCTGTGTGTGCAGACGAAGAGGACGCCGGAGTTGGTGGCTGAGGCTGGTGGGGGAGGGCTGCCTTTGACCACCACCTTACCGCCGAAGACGGGGGCCACCGAGGGTATGGCCCACATGGGGAGTATTAGGCCTACGGAGATACGGATGACGGCTAGGAGGATTCCGAAAGGGATCCATAGGAGGATCATGAGGGCTACCGCCGCCGTTGGACGCTTCGCGAGGCGGCCGTCGTGGAAGATCACCGGAACGGGCCGGAGGTACCGGTTCTCGCCGGTTGATTCCCCTCCGGTAAACGGTGGATGCCTTTTCTCCTACCCAAACATCCCTTAATTAGTCTTTGATATGAACCAACATTATAATAGAGAAATTAAAATATTTTTGAACATTTAACTTAAAAAATGATCCATTTCTTTTCTCTTCTAGAGTCTTAAACAAAAAAGTGTTTAAACTACACTCGGCGTGACAAAAAAATAATTTTCAAATTAAAGTGCCAATTAGAGGGAGCGATTTGATTATCTATCCAATAAATCTATATTCAATTGGTGTCTGATTAAAATTACAGATTGAAAGGAGAAAAATTGAAAAAAAGATTCGCTTTTATCCGTTCGAATTCAAAACTACATAATTTTGAATCGGACACCAATTGAATAAGGATTTATTAGACAGGTAGAAACGCTCCATGCCACAATACACAGTATAAAAGTCGAAATTTAACTATTAGAGAAAAAGAAGTCGAAATTTTCCCTACCTAGTGAATGGAACAAATACGAGACTGAAATACGAAATGATACCCGACACAAAGGCAGGAAATAAGGGCCAGAACCGCAAGTAGGCCTCCCTAATCCCAAACTCGGTGCCTCATCCCTAAACAACTCACCAACATCCTTACCAATACACTCAAAATCACATCTAAGAAAGCCAGTAGCAAATCCAAACCGATTCACACCGAGTTCGCCTCCGACAACATCGTCAGCCCTCAAATGATCCTTCACGAACCTCTCCACCATAACCCTCGGCATCTTACTCACCACAACTCGCCGATCAAACTCACTGAAAACCCTCCACGCCTCCATATCCAAATCATCAAACAAAAACTTCGGCAAAACGGCCCTCGTCACCGCCTCAATCTCACCCGAACGAACTCCGGCCGTCGCCACAAAAACCATCAGCTTAAGCCCCTCGTCCGCCCTCCCACCAAGCTCGAGAAGGCGAATCACCGGCCAGAACATGAGGAGCAGCGCGAAGCGGATAAGCCCGGAAGCCTCGAACGCAACCAACATGAAGTAGGAAAAGACATTAGGGTCCTTCAAAAGGGTTCCCTCTAGCTCGGATACAACGGACCTCATTAGGGCAAGCGATTGTCGCAATCTGTCTTAGGGTTAACGTTGTTTGTTCTTGTCTGATTTTATCAAGAAATCATGCACCTAAAAGTTAATGGTTCATGATCGAAAGATTTGCAAGAAATGTGGAAGATGAAGGTAGCTAGGACCGTAAGAGAGAGGGGTGTATCTGCTTGCGGCCAAACTTGTATTTCGTGTGGTTTATTTATATCGAAGTGCGGTAAGAATTTTGCTTCTTAAATTAGGTCGATTAACATATCTACATGTTATATAGGATTGTACGCCACTTTATTTAGAGTATATAATTTGATAACTTAATTAATCTCAACAACTTGGCAGCGAATTAGTAGATAAATGGATTGGAAGTTCGAATCATTACAGTTTCCACCAAAATCCACCTAAACTGTGTGGAAACAAGGCTCACTTACTTGCCAAGAAAGACGGCCGTAATTTTTTTCTATAGAAATAAGAACAAAATCAAGGTGACATTTAGTGATAAAAATAATCAAATTTAAGATAAAAATAACCAAAAAAAAAAAAAAAAGAGAGAGATGGTGATGGAAGTATCTTCTCGTATCGTGTCCGACACAATCTATTGAGGTGTTTGGAGTATTCGTGTTTTCTAGTTTCGCAATTGTAAAGATTTTATGAAAAGCGGCTGCAGATAGCCTTGAATTAATTTCTATATACAATTGAAAATTTTATTATTTTTTATGAAATAAATTGGCAGCATTATTTGAAGTGTGTAATAGAAACAATTTTTCTTACGTGAGAGAAGAAACTACTACTTACTTTAGCAGTTGTTGTAGTCAGTGGCTTAGCTCGAGAGAGGCAGAGCCCTACTACTCCATAGAATTTTCAAATTAGTATAGTAGAATCTCTATAATTTAATATTCGATAAAATAATAAAAAAAATTGGATAATTTTTTTTTCGATCCCAACTTGGGTATGTATAAAAAATCATCAATTTTAATAAGATAATAAAAGATAATAATTTAAAAAAACTCCAATAAAAAAAATATATAGTCCCATCAGTACTACTCCCTCCGTCCCACCAATCTTGCAATATTGGCGTTTCGGCACGAATTTTAAGATAATTGGTGTAAAAGTATAAAGTAGTTGTGTAAAGTAAAAAAAAATTAGTGGAGACCACTTGTGTAAGTGATTTTGGTCAACTTATTTTCTTTCAATTTTAGGTAATGTTGCAAGATTGGTGGGACAACCCGAAAAGAGAATGTTGCAAGATTGGTGGAACGGAGGGAGTATAAATTAATAATCCATTTAAAATTATCAGTATAACTAAGGCAGTATTATGAAATATGATTCTAGCGTTAGAAATTATTTCTCTTAAAATAAAAATTAATCTAAGTGAATCTCATATCTAATTTTTCTTATTACATCCAAAAGATTCAGTCTTATTTCTCGAACAACACCATAAAACACTATATATTATATTTAATTAATAAGCTTTATATTTTTTTCCTTAATAATGAAATACAATTCTTTGTGTTTTTTAGTGTTCATTGTCGTCTATAGACGTTAACTATATTAATTGTATTTGTTTCTTAAATTAATAAATTCATTACTAACAATTAAATATATTTCATTATTTCTAAATAATAAATATTAAAGTGACACCAAATATCATATAAAAATAAACTATCATTCTTTTTATTCATCTAATCAAAAATTGATTTCGTCAAATTCCAAAAACACTTTTTCAATAAATAAATATTAATTTATTAATTAATTAAAATCTATATAAAACAATAAATTCTCACAACCCTAACAATATTAATTTATAAAGGTTTACAATAATATGTAGTAGTTTCACTGTTTTCTACGAATGATTAATGGCAAATTTTCATTTTCTCTTTTTATATTTGGCTTTGCAAATGGATATTGACATATTGTATGTAGCAAATGGGATCCGAATAGAAGGAAACAACTACAAATAGCCAACTGGGGCTAGGGGTTTTTAATTATTAGATTATACATAAATAAATACTATAATATACCAAAAAAAAATTCGGACCCTCTAAGATAATTTTCAAGCTATGCGGCCACTTGTTGTAGCATGTAGAAATTGTGCACGATAGTTAGAAAGTAACATATATAAAAATCCAGCTAACAAAATAGTAATTAATTAATCTATTGTCTTTGTGACCTCAATGAGGCTTTCAAAAGAATTACAAACCAAACATATCGAAATATTTAGATAAATGTTACTTCATTCGTTCCGTTTGACTTGTTTTATTTTCCTTTTTTTTGTCCCGTTTGACTTGTCTTGCTTCTTAAAATGAAAATTAATTACTATACAAATTCTCACTTTTTCTTTGTGGGGTCTACGAGTCTTTCTCTGCACACAATCACCTACTCATCTACACCCACTTATCTTAATCTCCATGCCGAAAAGAAACAAGACAAGTCAAGCGCGATGGAGTGAGTATTTTATAGAAGCCATTTAAATTTAGTTATTTTTTAAACCATTACTATTAAACATCAATAAAGTATTATTCGATAGAGTAATAATCTCACTCAAATAATAATTTTTTTCAATCCTAATATGCGTCAATGTACTAAAAGAATATTCAATAAAATAATAATCTTATTAAATGAATTATTTTTTTTCCGGTCTCAATGTTGTTGCTTTATTAAGGTTTAATTTAATGTTTATATTATTAGATTAAGAAATGTGTGAGTTTATAGTTTATTTGAAAGCAATTAATTTCCTATGTATATGTAAACCTACAATTTTAACGCTTCCCACGTGCACAGTTATTACATAGCCTCTAGCTTCTTAATATAATTTCTGTATAATTGCTGCATAGGCGTCTGCTTTAAATTTCAAGCGATGCTTATCGCTTCAAATTTTTTAATTTACACTTTATGCAAAGTGACCAATTAGCTAGCTTCCCTTAAAAAATGGTAAAATTACAACGTTATTATAAATTGTTTTTACATTTAACAAAAAACCTATATAGGTGGTATTTGGAACAACTTTTAGCTGCAGCTTATAGCTTTCAACTGCAGGATGGAGTGTTTGGAACATCCAGCTTTCAGCAGAAATTTCCTACCAAATATAGCCAAGATAGAGAAGTTGCTTAAGCACCCAGCTTTCAGCTGCAGCTTACAACTTATCTAATTTATTGGACTGTTTTATCATTTAAATATTTTTATAATTCTCAAAAAATTATTAATTTTAAAATTAATATTTTTCTTAGTTACAAATTTAATTATAATTATATCTTAATATATTAGTTAGTAATTAGATAAAAATTATTTTATATTTATTATTTATAAATTCTTCAAGCTTAATGAAATGATTATTATTAAAACTAAATATATATTAATTAAAATAGTGGGTTATGAAAATTTTAAATTTTAAATTAATATTTTTTCTATTTTCATTTAATGATAATTATTTTCTTAGCTACGTAATTATTAAAATTAATCAAAATTATTATTATTATGGATTTTAAATAAACAAATAATATTTAAAATATAATAGTATGATATGTTTATGTTAATATGATATATTATAAATTTATATAAATTAAAAATTAATAATATTTATTTATTTATTATAAATTATAATTATTTAATAACATTGAGGGTAAAACAAATATTTTATTTAAAACTTAAAATAAGATACTGATATCAGCAGTTTTCCAAACACTATTTTTCTCACTTTCAGCAACTTTCAGCACTTATTTTCAAATACCTACAAATTCTCAAATCATCACATTTCAGCCGCTTTCAGCACTTATCAATAAGTTTCAGCTACTCCAAACACCCACATAATGTACAGAAAGATGACCAGTTTGGTTGGTTAAGATTCTAGTTTGAAAAGTAATTTAATTTAATATTTAAATCGTATTTCTGTATTTAGTTGAAATTTTTTAATGTAATATTTATATAAAGTAATAAGAATTCCGCAAACAAGAAAAGTCTATATTTTATATTCTCTGGTCCAACCTTGATATTCTTTTATGTAAATCCCATAAATTTTAGTACGATTTCGTATAGGAATGAGGAATCTGTTTATGAGTCTCAAAAATAAAATTTGAACATTGATATATTTTTAAATGTAATATCATCCTAAAATGTTAGCCATTCGAAATTATTTTCCCTTTATTAATTCAAATTGGGAGTTGAACATTAAAAATTGATTATTCATTATTATATATACTACGTACGATCGACTTTACTTCATTGTGTATTTTTTATCTTTGTTGTATTATTTTAAACTTGTTAGACTAATTTTAGTTGTTATTAATTTAGTAACATTCCTTAAAAGATTATAAAAAAAAGAAAAAGAAAAACATAAATATATGTATTGTACTTCCATTTTTAGAGAACATAACTCTTGGTCAACAAACATAAGGCCTTAATTTTTCTGTGGGTGAGATCTTTTTGTGGATAGTTAGGTTTTCTTTTTAATGACGAGTAACCGACAACTATTATTTTTTATACGCACAAAATAAATTCATCGATGAATTTAGTAGGTTTTGAACCAATGATTTTCAACCAAAAGTTCTTTTTTTATATCGGGAGAATGGAGATATTGAAGCTCGCTCGGGTGATAGTTAAGCTTCCTATGTTGTGTATTTTGTAGAGTGATGTGTTTAGATAATTTATAAATAATTTTAATTTGATTATTAAGCTAAATAAAATATGATAATTTATGTTATAAAAAAAATGTTACTTCATACGTCCATATGAAAGGTTATATATTATATTTTTGGTTGTCCCATATAAATATCATTTTTCTTAAAAAGGAAATACATTTATTTCACAAGAAATCACTTTTTTGTAGGCCTCATTCACATCCGCCAGGAATTTTTTGGCCCAATTTTACAAGGACCACTCAGTGACCCACTAATCACTCGCGGTATCAAAGAAAATTGACCATACTGTTAAAATACAATAATCATAAGGACATATACATTAATACCATACAAAATTAATCCCTAAACTAAACTAGAGAGTTAGATTGGCGGCTTCTGGCGGTGGTCTAAAAGCAAGAGCGAAGAATAGCTCCAGATCAGGATGCTGATAATATCCATCTTTGGGGGCCAAAATGCGGTGCTTCGAGTGAACCACAGGATTCTTCCTCGGCGGAGGTGGGGGCCGAGCTGCCGCCGGAATCTTGCACCGTGGTGTCCTGCACGCCACCTCGTCTTCCGCCATCATCACTAGGATTGGTTTCTTGTCCTTTTTTTTTTTTTTTTTTTTTTGACGAGGCCGCGATCACTACCTTGGCCGCGGGGTAAACCTCGCTCCCGTGCAATAACCCGCAAACCACACGTAAGAGTTAAACCACCCTTAATGTGACGAGTGACGGCTCACTCATGCGTGTCAGAAGAATTGAACCTATGACCCTATCTGCCCGAACCCACCTTCACCCCATCCCAAGGGGACAATTGGTTTCTTGTCCTTGATTTGTAGTGACATATATAGTGTGGAAATTGCGTCCACACAAGTCTTGCTGTGGAAGCTGACTTATTCGGCTACGCATCGAATTCTACGTAACTTGCATCACAATATTCATTTTTTTATTCTTGTTTTATTGATTTATTTTTAAATTATACTCCTTCCGTCCCGTTTGAAACGATCCGTTTCAAATGAGCATGAAAATTAATAAAGTTGATGATAAAGTATGAGAGAGGAGTAGATGATAAAGTAAGAGAGATAAAATGAGTGAGAAAGTAGATGTTAAAGTATGAGAGAGAAAATGAGTAATTTAATGAGAATAGATAAAATAAGGTGAGAGAAATAATAAAGTATGAGAAAAGTTATTTCATTTTTAGCAATTTGGTCGTTTACTCGTTTTAAATGGGACGTCCTGAAAAGAAAAACAGATCGTTTCAAAAGCGGTAATATCTATACCTAAATATTAATCCAAATTGATGTGAATCTCAATGACCAATGAGACATACAATGCATTACAGACGTCGGGTCAATTCAATAATAGACGCTGGGAGGGAAGGAGTACATCATCACTAATTAAATTTAAAAAAGTTCTATACAAGTTGTGTGATGCTCGCATAATTCTCAAAGACAACTAGCGTAATGTAAGTCGGTCCGGATCTTCTGGCCCATTTCCGGTGGACTACTTGGTGGCCCACCAATCACGCGGCGCCACGCGTGCATTGGTGGGCCCCAAGCCAATAAATTAATATTAGAGTGTAAAAAAGGTGGCCCACCAATGCACACATGACGCTGCGTGATTGGTGGGCCACCAAGTGGTCCACCGGAAATGGGCCAGAAGATCCCAGCGAATGTAAGTCGAGGTACACAATGTTCTTTTAAGTTACAATATTCTTTTATGATATTATTTTCTAGTAAATTTTTACCGTATCTGATATAATACATTATGATATTATTTTCTGGAAATTTTATTTTAAATTCATTTTCAACAAGAAAAAGGAAAATAACAAACAGAATAGGAATAGTGAAAGGTGCATTCTGATTCGAAGTTCATTCTTGTTGCTCGAGCAATATGCTTTTACCCAGAATCTCACTGCCGGAGGAGATTTTGGTAACATTATTATTTATAGGAAATGTCTTGGTAAAGACGTGGGACAGTTTGATTGTTATGAACCTAAATACTCCCTCTTCTTGCACGACTTGTCTTGTATTCATTTTCAGGTCGTCCTACCCGACTTATCTTGTTTCCTAAAAAGGACTACACAAATTTCACTTATGACACACAATCACCTACTCTTCTACGAACAATTAATCACTCATTAAAATATTCGTGTCGAAACCAAACAACATAAGTCGGCTGGGACGGATGGAATATTTTTTTAAGAGAAATAATTTTTTCAAAAATTATATTTTCAAATTTTAAATGAATAGTGAATAATGATATGAAAATAAAGTTTTTCACCTAAAATAATTTTAAAACTATTTAGGACTGTCTGAATGGGTTTGGGATTCAATTATTATTAAATACTAAGTTGTAAAAATTAATATTAAAAATACCAAAATACCGACATTTGGATCGTACAGTTAAACTTTTATAAAGTAATATTCGATAAAGTAATAATTTCATTAAAATAATAATTTCTTCCGATCCTGAAATGGGTCAATGCACTAAAATAATATTCGATAAAATAATAACTCGTTAAATGAATATTTTTTTTCGATCTCAAAATTATTAATTTATCGAAGTTTAACTATAGTATGATAGCTTTCACCTATTTATCGGTATAGCAGAAACAGCCGTTATATTAACCGAAATTACCGAAATTAATTTAGGTGATAAATTAAGTCAGGAAGTCAATACAACTCACAAGTCACAACAGCCCGCTGCTGCCCCCTTCCTGATTTCCGTCTTCCGCCAGCAATCCGGAACCGCCCCCCCTCCGCCACCCTCGCCGCGTACGCGGCACGCCGTCACCGCCTATTGGCCACCCTCCCCTAACCCCTCCTCCACGCCGTAACCACTAAGTTGCTCGCAGCCCCTCGGCCCTCCCCCTCTACCTTCTCGGCGCCGGCAAGTGTAAGTCCGAAATTACTCGAATTAGAATAAGGCGCCGACTACATCATCATCTTCTGCCCCCTTGCTGCCGTACTCAAGGTGGGTTTTCGTTCTGTATAGCCCAATTTTTGTTTCTTGATTTATTGTGGCAAATTGTCAATTTCTATGATTCTGTCAATTTCAAAGTTTGTTATCTGTATATCTAATAGGAAATTGAAGGAATAGGGAGAACCTGAAAAATCGTGTGAATTAGGTCAAGATATTTTATGTAAAATTGCTAAAAAAATAACATACTTTGGGGATATTTGTTTAGGATTTAATTTTGGAAAAACGTATAAAAGATTAATGTGATTCTTTACTGGAATGGATGTTAATCATCTCAATGAAGCCTTAGAATTAGAGTCTGATCAGATTCGGACGAATACTGAACTCGGTTAATGGATGAATCGGCTTTAGGATGCATTTTCTGAATTTTTCGGAATCGGTTAACCGATAACCGGTATTGGTTATACTGATCCCGAACCGACCAACAGCCCCAAATTATTACTATCTAAAAAAGTAAAATTAGAGGCCCCCAATATTTTGGGGCCCAGGGCGGTCGCCCATGCTCGCCCACCCTCAGGCCGGCCTGATCTAGCTTACACTATCTCGCTTTTCGATTACTGGTATGCGTGAATTTGATTAGGGTTTTGATTACTTTGGGATATGGATACTGCTGTTGTAAATTTGCTTAAGGGTTTGATTGCTTTTGAATTTGTGAAATATGGACGTAGTTGAGATTGTTGATTACAAAATACAGAACTGAGGGACTGCTGACAGTATAAATTGATTGTACATTTCAAGATTAAAGCATCTGAAACAATTTTTGAGCTACTTTTCTTTTAGTAAAGATGCTGATGGTAGCATAATACGAAATGAATTATTCACATTTTTCGTAGGACAATGTTAGACACATTAAACAGGATAGCAGAACTTGATCGACAAATGATGTGCATTTACAAATTGGCACAAAGAGTTTGGAGCCCAATTCAGCTATAATAATATGATGTAATATAGATCTTGTTGATTTAGGGTCTGCTATAAATGTATGGTCTTTTTGGTTTTACGTAGAAGATTGTTTATAACATTTTAATGCAGAATTACGATTATTTGCATCAAATGTGATTTCAAGCCCTTCCTATCTTCAGGGATGTCATTTATAGTGCCTCTTCTGAACGAAGCGGAGCTCCGGATTGCATCACTAGTATCTTGCTTCTCTGCAGTCCCATCAGGTCCGGAATAAATAAAACGTGACTTATCCTTTAAGACGGTTCATTGCCTGAGTTTATAACCTGAGGAAAGGCTTTTTGGTGTTCTTTTGAAAAAATGACAGAGATCTTCAGTTTCACTGCGTTCAGACAGTTGGCACAGATGTTCTTTGCAGTATTCTTCTTTCATGGTTCTGAATATCTTCTAGCAGTTTTCTTCCACGGCAGAAACAGCGTAACTTTGGAGTCCCTTCTAATCAGCAAGAACTATGTTCTGGCAATGGTTGGCTCCCTGATCGAGTACTTAGTTGAAATCCACTTCTTCCCGGAGACGAAGCAACACTGGGCAATAAGCAACACGGGTCTTGCCTTGGTAGTGGTCGGTGAAATCATGCGGAAGTTGGCGATAGTAACCGCTGGCAGGTCCTTCACTCATATGATAAAGAGACGTCGTGAGGACGATCATGTTTTAGTCACTCATGGGGTCTATAAGTACATCCGGCATCCAAGCTACTGTGGCTTCCTTATCTGGTCCGTCGGTACTCAAATAATGCTTTGTAATCCACTGTGTACGCTCGGTTTTGCAGCGGTCGTGTGGCGCTTTTTCCAGCTGAGGATACAATACGAGGAGTTTTTCTTGAGGCAGTTCTTTGGGTCTCAGTATGTGGAGTATGGTAGGAGGACGGTTTCTGGAATCCCATTTATAAAGTGATGGGCGTAGACTTGCTCATTATTTACTGTTTGGATGAAACCCCTCCCGAGCAAGCCGTACAGATCCGTCCTTGGGAATGGTAGACAAGGAAAATTGTGGGCTCTCTCACTTGCTAATTACAAGCTGCTTGTGTTTAGTATGCTATAATTTTGCTTTACCGATTGAGTTTTTTGTATTAAATTCGGATTATCTATTGAATAATTAGTTATAGTTCTTTTTTAGAGTTTTGGAGATATGTGAGTGTTGGAATTGGAAGAATTGATTCTTAGGTGTGTTATAATGAAGATTAGGGTTTAAGTAATACAAGTATTATTACTACATCCGTCCCGCTGAAAGTGGGATACTTTCTGGATACTCCTGCTAATAGTTTAGCACATTCTTTGTTGTTACTATGGGGTCCTGAAGCACAAGGAGATTTTACTCGGTGGTGTATGCGGAAAGTATGATTCATTCGGATCGACACGAGAGTCCAACTGCATTGCATTGCTATAACCCATGTTGTATATTTTATATTTGAAAGAGGTTGACCTCCTTACTTCTCTCGAGTACACGCCGAGCCCCTTTTCTCCTCGGCCCGTGGAGACAAAATGAGACGTTCTACTATAATTGATTCGATTATAATTTGACAAAAAAATTAATTCTTAAACATCGCCTAATTAAACTACTAATCACTCTCTCCACTGAAAACCCTAAGTCAAACAAAAGGCCCCTCATTTCTATTTCCTAGCCTCTCCATACCCTCCCTCATCATCGCCACCTCACTTTCTTTCTTCTTTCGATATCTCTTCAGACTCACACATAACGGTCTTGATGTGTTTTAAACTCATGACCTTCAGGTCACAGGCTACTCACCTTAACCGCTACGTCATCCCGAGGGGACAAGGGCATTTTGTTTTTGTTATAGTAGATATGGATATAAGTGTGTTATACCATAAATTAATTTTATTCTTATTTAAGTATAAATATAACTAAATATTATATTTTTATAATCACCCTCGTACTTAAAATAATAAAAAAAACACCTATATTTGTATATTTTTGTCGAGAAATAATTCTAGAATGAAATGAAGCATGTAATAAATTAAAGGCAAATTGGCAAATTTGGTCCCCGATGTTTGCCACTTTGGATGAATTGGTCCCTAATGTTTGTTTTTTAGTTTATTGGTCCCCAATGTTTGCTAATTTGGATAAATTGGTCCTTCTGTCAAATTTTAAGTTAATTAAGTGTTAATCATAGGAATATTTACGGAATAAAAGTTTCAGGGACCAATTTATCCAATTTTTAAATAAAACTTTAATTTTTTTTTATTTTTTTTTAAATTATGATTTTTTTCAAAAAAAAAAATAAATTTTCAAATAATTTTTTATTTTAAAAATTACTTTTTTTCAACTAATTTTTTTTTCTCTTTTTTTTTAATATTTTTTTTGTTAAACGAAAAAAAATTAATTATTTTTTGAATTAACTTTTTCTCAAAATTTTTTTATTTAAATAAAAATAAAGTAAATTAGATTAACTAATAATTTTGCATTTCACGGTGAAGGAGGGGAGCGGATCAACACAACGGTTGGGGAATGTGTTATGTTCTTCGAGGAGAAGAGCAGCTGGACGACTAGGAGGTGGGAGGCCATAACTGGACGACTAGAAGCGGGTCGTCCAAACCGCTCCTCTCCTCGAAGAACATAACACATTCTCCAACCGTTGTTGACCCGCTCCCTCCTTCACCGTGAAATGCAAAATTATTAGTTAATCTAAATTTACTTTATTTTTATTTAAATAAAAAAATTTTGAAAAAAAGTTAATTCAAAAAATAATTAATTTTTTTTTGTTTAACAAAAAAATTATTTAAAAAAAAAAAGAAAAAATTAGTTGAAAAAAAGTAATTTTTAAAATAAAAAATTATTTGAAAAATTAATTTTTTTCGAAAAAAATCATAATTTAAAAAAAATAAAATTAAAGTTTTATTTAAAAATTGGATGAATTGGTCCTGAAACTTTTATTCCGTAAATACCCCTATGATTAACACTTAATTAACTTAAAATTTGACAGAAGGACCAATTTATCCAAATTAACAAATATTGGGGACCAATAAACTAAAAAACAAACATTATGGACCAATTCATCCAAAATGGCAAACATTGGGAACCAAATTTGCCAATTTGCCTAAATTAAAACATATAATACAAAAAAATGAAGAAAATGCCAAAGAAACAACGAGAAAAGCACTGCATTCGAGTCCTTTTCAGGTACGGGCCGGTTGGACCGGACAGCCGGTTCGCGCACTCCGTTTGTCTGTGTACTGTGTTTGCCGTGCTAGAAGACGATACACCAGAAGAAAAAGGAAGACGACTAGTGCGCGGGTTTCTCTCTCTCTCTTCTCCTTGTAGAGAGAAAAGGTGACGAGAATGCCATTCATATCGAAGATTGAGAGGCAGTCGGATTACAGGAGGTTCTCTTCAGACCGCCCAATTGTCATCGACAATGGCGGCTCCTATTTTCGCATTGGGTAACCCCAAATTAAAACCCTATTTATTCATATTTGTAGAAAAAAGTAGCATATTTCTCTGTGCATGCAGAATTTTAGGACTAAGAACTTTGGCTCTTCTTGCAGATGGGCGGGAGAGAGCGATCCTCGAGTTGTATTTCGAAATATTATCCAGAGACCGCGCCATAAGATTACTGGTAAATTCACTTGCCCTCGCTACAGTCTTTGTTACTTCTCCCTTTCTGTTCTCTCTGTTTCCCTCTCATGGCATTAACGTAATTGTTAGCATAGATTGACATTTTAGATCGTTTCGAAGGTCTCTTAAGACCAGAATGTGCTTCGTTGAGGAAAATTGAAGCTGATGTATTTGTGAAACATAAAAACTTGAAGGCTCATCTAATCATATTTGATGGATGGGAACACATCCAAGTTCCAGTAAGTGTAGTTTTTTTCTTGACATTAGGTGGGGAGGGCAGAATGCATTTCTCAAAGAAAAATTACCGAAGTCTGGTTTTGGGGAAATTATATGCTAATATCATATGCCGGCGATTGTGTTAGACTGTTAGATTCCACCCCATTCTATGAAGTTTGAGTTACTAATATTAGTGATGGCTAACTATAATTTTGGACGCTTTTTAGATTGGACTTTGGCAGAGAGAACTGAGATGAGCTTGTTAACTTATTCCTTCTGCTTTTTACTTGTTTCTTGCTTAGACTCTGGAATTAAGAGTTGGGTGATAAATGAACTTGAACTGGTTCCTTCATGTCGTTCTACCTCAGAAAGGCTGATACCAAATTTTCTGGTTGCATCAATATTCTTGTGAATCCCATCGAACATTTTCTGAAGCTGGAGGTTCATAATTGGTTTACCAAAATTCTGTTGAATTGTGTTCTTTGTGCAGGTGAAACCATAACAGTTGTAGGGGACCATGATCCCGCATTATTGAAATATTTTGATTGCACTAGGTCAGGACCTCGCTCGGCTTTTGACAGCAACGTTGTTTATCAGTTTGAAATAATGGAATATGTAAGGCTGATTCACCTATTTCTGATTATCTTCTCCCTTCTTGCACCTTTTTATTTGCAATTTTTCTGTATTTATTTCTCGTCTCCCCCGCACCCCCTCATTAGGGATGGTGCCTCCTTTTGATTAATGCATGAGCTTTGATTGTAATTGCCATGAGAATAAAGTATAAGAAAGATGCATCTAGGAAGATAAACTATTTTTTCTCTTTGCATGAATTTTTGGAACTGCTCAACATATCATATGATTCATATCAGAGTTTCAGAAGCATCCACCGTATTAAGTAATTGCTGCT
The DNA here is from genome assembly GCA_028984105.1 of Lavandula angustifolia. NCBI lineage: Eukaryota > Viridiplantae > Streptophyta > Magnoliopsida > Lamiales > Lamiaceae > Lavandula > Lavandula angustifolia. The sequence continues at coordinate 925,639 of CM054810.1, read as the reverse complement.
TTTTTCTTTGATTCCCCCTATCACCTGGAACAATCATGTAATTTACTACTGTCTGATGCTTAACCAATAATGGAATACGATATCTAGTACATCAATAAAAAGCATCCACATTAGCAAGTTTATCATCTACCAGTTTTTCATGCCCACGTCTGTGTAGTTTCCTTGCCATCTTGAGGCTACATTGTGTCTTCTGAAAGCCATGAGTACTCTAACTGAAGATATTCAACAGTATATTAGTGTCCCAATTCAAAGGTTTATCAAACCTGAATAACTATGTTAAAGAATGTCTCATCAAGAGTATAGAATTAGAACAGCAACTATATTTTGCAAGCCAAGACTAAGAGAAATAGATCCAGATATTTTAGTTGGAATTTTGGAAAAACTCATTGTAATTGGCTTCTAAATTGTTTTCATCATTCTGCGTGATATGTCTAGAGACAGCAGTTATATTTCAGCATCATTAATTGGAAATCTCTTTTAAGGTTTGCTCTATTTTTATAAGTTAGCGTTTCTCCTATTTAAAAAGAAATCATTATGCCCATGGAATTTGGTATGGCATTGGTGATATCAGGCTTTTCTTCTTTTACTTGTATTTGCATGTGAAAATGACTCTCGTCTTCTAGTGCTGGCTTGTGCTTTATTTAATCACCTTTACTCTGTTTGATGCTGATCTAGATTTTTGACTTCGGCTTAGATCGGTTGGGTGCAGATCAATCACAGGTACTTCTGCATATCTACTTATCTCTTTTCAGTCTTTCATTTAATATATTGTTAAAGTGCAAGGGCCATCCTGATATTGGATACAGTGGGAGGAAGGAGGATGGGGATGGAAGATCTTTTTAGGCTCGTCTTGATGAGGAATATGTTTTGATCATTTCAAATCTAGACACATGTTATAATAGTCTATTAGTACAATAAAAAAAAAAATTAGGAATGATAGTAGGCTCAAGTTTGAGGCATCATAGCTGAAGCTAAGTTCACCAGGGGGGCCATTATCTTATTGTGAAAGCATTTGGGTTTTGAAACTTGTGGTTGCCCTTTCGGGTTGGATTATAACTAGTTACATGCACAATAGTGATGACACTAAAAAACATTTAGGTCATAGAAGGTTTGCAATTAATGTGTTACACTTTTCCTTGTTTTTGTTGTTTGTATTTGACCTCCTTAGCTCTCATTATTTCCCACTTGACATAACATTGAGCATCATGCTTAACAAACTGTGGTTTGCATCATTTGATTATCCTTTTTTCTTGCTACTTAAAGAAAACTGCATAATTTTGTTCTGTGGTCAGTTACCTGGATTATGGAATATGATAAGTGAACCTTAACTTTCTTGTTGGAGGTTTTTGGTGTATAAACATGATACTCTGTTTCTTTACTTTGTTCATGAGCCATGACACTGTTCAGTGTGTTGTTTTTAGTTAGGTCAATCTCTAGATATTTTTGAATTTCATATTTCACATGCTGTATAGGTAAGTGTTTTAGTGCTTTATGGCTAATCCGGCTCTAGATCTGGACATCTGGTGTACTGCTAAATGCTAATTTTTAGGATTTGGCTATTTCTGATGGACTTTTTGAAAGCTATAAATAATTACCTAATAATATCATTGAAGACAATTAAGAGAGGCTTCAACAAAAACACAAACTAAAATTGCTAACCATAATTGGCTGAACTCACATGTCTGCGTGCCGCTTTTCTGGACATTGATACGTACCATATCCAAGAAAATGGAGAATCATAGGTAATGCTTGAATAGATAACCTGAAAATGTATTTGCTTTCTGTTATTCCTTTCCACATTGACCTATTTGTTGGCCACCTTACCTTTTCATGATTATGCTGCCAATTAGATTTACACATATCAAAAGCTACAAGTTTGAGTTTATTCATTATTTCCTTGACATTTCTTCTAATTTGGTGGATGAACAGATCAACCATCCAGTCTTAATTACAGAATGCTTGTGCAATCCAGTACAATCCCGGGGGTAAAATGGCAGAACTTCTTTTTGAGACTTATGGAGTTCCATCCTTAGGTAACTTTGCTTCTCAAGAGACGCTCTCTGCATTCATAGTATTATTTTTAGTTCTATGTATTTTCCTAGTTAAATAGTATTTTCAAATGAGAACCATACCCTTGTATGATAACCCTGCATCTTACTCATTGGACGGCCAGATTCGAATCTGGACCCTAATGCAATACTCCTTCTACTTTTCATGCATAAGGGCCAAAATATAAAGTAGGGTTTTATGCATAGCGTAGGGGAAGTATGCATTGTGCATATGGGAGGTCTGTACTGTTTCCTAGTTCTCATATAAGGGTTGGTTCTCATGGGAACTACACCCTATATAAATGTATGTATTTTCATATTTGGATTGGTTGTGCATTAGGTTGAGATTGTAACACTAGTCTCTATTCCAGCTACAGATCGGAGTTCTTTTACTTGTGTAGATACATAATAAACTATTCTCTTATACATTCCTTATTTAGGATCCCTGGGATAGAGTCCTTGTTTACTAACCACACATTGTCTCAACCAAATCCAACTCGCTTTTGATACATTCCTCAAAAGCAAAAGAAAATCCTCCTGGATATATTGCTTGAGTTTCTAGTATATCGTTTTTTAACTCCCATGTTCTTGTACATTGTTGGTGGATTATCTCCTCACAGTTTTTATGTCGTTGCAGCATTTGGTGTGGATGCAGCATTCAGCTACAAGTACAATCAACAACTTGGCATTTGTGGTGACAATGGACTAGCTATCTGCTCTGGATTTAATACGAGTCATGTTATCCCGGTACGCTACAGTACATTAGGTTTCTGAGTATATTATTTTTAAATAAGCTAAGGATTTTATTTGCATGAATAAGCTTATGAAAAATATGGTACGAAATTTGTCTGGTTACTTAGAAGAGATAACAGCAAATGAAATAAGAGCTCTGCTCATTTTTTAATATAAAATGCTATCTCTGCTCAAGGTCTGTCAGCTCGTTTGAAACTGATAGAGTTGGTATATGCATTTCAATTTTAGATTTGTATTGACCAATCAATCAGTACTAGAAATTTGGCAAGGATACTCGAACATGTGATACAAACTTGTATCAAAGCTAAATGAGATCCTCTTTTAACATTTGGCCACTTAAGAATGAAAGTATAGAACCACTATCAGCCTAGAACATAGTTTGGCCAATATAATTAGCTCCATCATTCTCAAAATTCAGGCAGGCATTAGTTTATTGTTGATGTAGAGGAAGAGAACAATGCTGGTACCCCAGAGAAATGGGCAAATAGTTTTGCATATTATTGCCCATTCTCCCATCCTTCTGCTGGAGGGTTCATTCTATGAGAAACAGTAGAAGTGAATTCTCGAGGAAAAAGAACATATAATTTTGTCAACCTATCTTGAAACCATTTGGTTTCCAGAATCCTAATAACCTACTTTATTGACTAAGTTCTTTTGGAATCATATCTTTTATTCATAACTGATTTTCTTCTCTTGATACTCAAATATGGATTTAAATTGCATATTTTATTGGTAGAATGAGAATTTACTCTTCACTCCTTCTGAATTCCTCTTCCCTCTGTACCTTCCAACTCTGCACTAGCCTATTCCTTGACCCCTTCCAGCTGTTCCACTTCCAGGCCTTCCCTTGCTCCAGAGCTGCTTACCTTTGTACATGAGCATCCAACTAAACCTGAATATTAATGTGATTCTGTACTTAGTCTTCTCTACTCTCGGGGCTCATCATATAAGTGTTTGATATTCTATTTACCTTCTTAAACTGCTGGGTTTAGTATGAATTGTTTGGATTTAGCAAACAAAGGCATTCGGAAAACTATTCTGATGCCACACATTATTTTATTTTTATTTTTAAATAAAAGATTTTTTTAAACATGAAGTGACCAATTACCACTATTTTACTGGATTGTTCATCTACTTTCAGTTTTTGAATGGAGAACCTGTTTATGAAGCATGCTGCCGGACTAATGTTGGTGGATATCATGTCACTGATTATCTAAAGCAACTTCTTTCGCTCAAGTATCCTCATCATATGTAAGCAGGGTTTACTGTATTTATAAGGACAAACAGAAAATATTTGGTCTAATGAGGCTTGCGTTATTGAAATCCCTAAACTAGGTCTCATCTTACATGGGAGAAAGTTGAAGACCTGAAGATGGAACATTGTTATGTTGCCGAAGACTACACCTCTGAAGTTCGCATGTTTCAGGTAACTACTTTCAGTAGTTAATCCATTCAAGGCTTTTTCCCCCTCTTCCTCTGATTCATGAACATACATACACATGGAAATGATGATTACTTTGGCTTTAGAAAGGAGGCAAGAAAGCCGAAGAAAAGTCCAGGTGTTGGCAGCTTCCTTGGACTCCTTCACCAGTAGAGGAGGCCCCATCTGAAGAAGAACTTGCTAGGAAGGCAGCTTTGAAAGAGAAGCAAGGTCAAAGATTAAGAGAGATGGCCGAAGCTAAGAGGTTTAATCGGATAAATGATCTAGAGAATGAAGTAAGAGACTTGGAAATGCTGTTACAGAGGCTTGGGAATGCCTCGGAGCATGATATTCCATCAATCCTTTCAAAGACTGTCCATGCTTCACAACATGAAGTTGAATCTGCCCTTTCGAAGGCTACACAATCTTTACGCAAAGCAAAGGGAGAACCTGTTGAAAGTGTGGAGAAATTGGATCCTTCCTCTGCTGACAAATACAATCTTGTTGGTGTACCCGATGAGATGCTTACCCCAGAACAGGTCCTTTGTTTTTCTGTTGTTGCTAAACCAGTTTTGTTCTTGAGACTGCTTGAATTATTTTAACCTTATGGTTTAAGCATGAATTGCATTTTCTTGAAACTTGTGACGTCTGAAATCCCTCTTGATAGATCAAGCAAAAGAGGAAACAGTTATTTATCAAATCAACGTCTGAGGCACGACAACAGAAGAAACAGAAACAGCTTGAAGAGGAGTTAGAAAGAGAGAGACAGAAGAAACTAGAGGAAGAAAAATGGCTGTATGTTACTGAATTTACATTACGTAAATGATTGACTGCGTTGCTTCGAGTTTTTTTTTCTTTCTATAATTAATCCAGTTTTGAGTGTTGCAAGATTGTTCTGAATTTCTGATCATCATCATATTCGTGCTGCTGTTGACTCTTTTCCTGAATGCTTCATTTCTTTAATATAGAGAAAATCCAGAGCGTTATTTGGAAGAGTTGCGAGCAAAGCACAGAGATCTTTCTGAGAAATTGGAGCAGAGGAAGAGATTCAAGACAAATGGTGGGAACAACAATGGGAATCAAAACGGATCAGGAGGCGTTGGTCGTGGGGAAAGACTTAATTCCTCCCAGAGAGAGAGGATGCGCCTCTTAACTACAGCAGCCTTTGACCGGGGCAAGGGAGAGGACACTTTTGGTGCAAGAGATGAAGATTGGCAGCTCTACAAACTGATGAGTCGTGATAATGATGACGACGATGATGATAAACCGGATCCAGACGAATCAGAGTTAGCTCGCATCTCTTCTAGGCTACAGGCGAGTTATCACTCAGCATAACTCCACCTCTTACTCTGTTAATAAGCCTCTTACATATGAGTTATTTCATGCACAGGAAATTGATCCCACCTTCTTCGTAGCGGAACCCGGGTCCTCTACTTCCGAGGCACCTCGCTTTCGTCCTTTAACCAAGGACGATTTCCAAGTTATACTCGGAGTAGAAAGGTTCCGATGCCCAGAAATCCTCTTCAGTCCCAACTTGATTGGCATTGATCAGGCAGGGCTGGATGAGATGGTTGGCATCTCCATGAGGAGGTTGCTATCGAAAGGGGAAGACGTTAACAAAAGAATAACAGAGTCGATCCTACTGACGGGCGGAAGCTGTCTGTTCCCGGGGATGAGAGAGCGGTTAGAGGCTGGAATTCGGATGATCCGGCCGTCTGGAACGCCTATAAAGATATCGAGCGCATCCGATCCTATTGTCGATGCTTGGCGCGGAGCTTCAGCTTATGCTACTGGTATGCAATTTCCGCAGCAAACTTTCAGTAGGATGGATTACTATGAAAAGGGTGAAGATTGGTTGCGCAGTTATCGGCCTTCATACTCCATTTGATGTTTCAGATATATAGTTTAGAACCCACATCTGAATTCCTTTCCTTGTTCACAGTTAAGTTTATCAATTCAACATTATCATGTTCTTCCATTTCAAATTTTAATTATTTTAGACAATTATTTATAGTAATCTCAAAAATTCTTTTATTTTTGGTGGAAGCAATAAAAAGGATTGCAAGATACCAAATGAACAAGACAAAATTAAGCTAAAAAGATGTTCAACAACTTTCCAGTTTCCACCACATCATAAAGCGTCCTACAACGGTGAAGTTTGATGTGATCATTTCTCAAATATCAATTTCATTGGTTTCTAACTAAACTAAGCAGCTTTACAACACATCTAGTGGACTAGAGGATTCCACCCATACTTTAGGAACCTAAGTGCACATTTTCCCAACTAATTTTATACTCCCTCTTGTTTTATTTCTTTTAGTCACGTAGATTAAGATGAGTAATTGATTGTGCGTAGAGAGGTAGGTCCTACAAATAAAAAGTAGGAACTTGTGCATTACTCCCTCCGTCTCATTATTAATGTTTCATTTATTTTCGATAGAAGATTAAGAAATTTTATTTAGATATATATACTCCTTCCGTCCCGCTATTACTGTCCTCTTTGGTTTCGGCAAGAAAATTAAGAAACTTTATTTAAATGTGTATTTTATGAGTTTTAATTGGTGTTAATATACAAACTTAGCCTAAGTTAAACACTATATTAGTCTATCACTATCTAAAAACGTGAATATAATCATAAAGTATACTTTATGGCAGACATAATGATTGAACGAAAAAGTTGTCAAGAGCCGATGGAGAGCCAATCTCCATGGGCCCTCAACATTTTTTTAATTAATGAATAAGTTGAGGGCCGATGGCCCTTCATGACCGATGCATCGGCCCTCAACAATATTTTTTTTTTTACATATTGAGGGTTGATGACCCTTCATTAGTTTTTTTTTTTTTCTTTTTTTTTAATATGTTGAGGGCCGATGGTCCATTGGCTCCTGACAATTTTTTCACTCAATCATTATATCTGCCACAAATTGTACTTTCATAGCTATATTTGTATTTTTGGATAGTGATAGGCTAGTATAGTGTTTCACTTAACATATTTGGCTAAGACTAAAAATGTCTCATTTAATTGTATTAAGAAATGAACATAATTTTCGAAAAGTGGTTGATGGAAGAAATGATAATTTATTCAAATTTTTGTATGGCATAATTGAGGCATTCGATTTTTTTCCTGTTTTTTTTTTTTCATATTGTATTTTAAGAAATAATCTTAAGTTTCCAAAAAATTAAAAATCATAAATTTCCGAATACAAAGTGGAGCAAAAATTGTATGAGATATAAATTTTTAGAGAGATAGTGTATGATAATGTGGAAATGAGTATTAAGTAGAAGGGACCCACTTTGTTTTTTGTTTAAGAATATTTTTTGCTATTTTAAGAAAGGGGCAATAATAGCGGGACAACCCGATTAGAAAAATAAGACAATAATAGCTGGATGGAGAGAGTATATTTTATGAGTTTTTGTTATATTAAGAAATTAACACAGTTTTTTAGAAATGATCGGTGGGAATGATTGAGAATTCATCCTCATATGTATATGTTGTGTAACTGAACACATACATTTCCACCAACATAGACTCAGGTTATTTACAATTGAGAACAAGTATGTACTAAGCAAATTAAGCTTCTTCTATACCATTATTCTAAGCCAAACATGAGTTAAATGTCAAGGTTATGATCTAGGAAAGGTTTCACCATTACCTCCAATGCATCCTTTTTCCAACCACAAACTGCCCCATGCACTTTGAGATTTGGATACGAGAAGAGAAATCTTGCTGCTAACGGGTTGATGCAGACGCCTGCATGCACTGATCGGGAACCTGATAATCGGCCTTCACATATGCAGCAATGGAATCGATTTCAATATGTTGGCCTCCAAGAAGAAAGCGCGTATATGATACGCCCTTTCCACCCTTGCAGCAACCAGTGGCCATCTTCATCAATCACGAAATCCTTGTGGTAGGACGACTTGACTCTGTTTCTGGACATCTTCATAATCTCCTTGTCCAGCGGAAGCTGCGTGAATCCGGCTCTCACGTTGCGGACCTGCCACTGCTTGTACGTCTCTGGTCTCTCAATCCTTTCAGCTGCTTCACATGAGATTACATTCACGGCTTCTTGCCCAAACACCGTTCTCTCGAGAGTCACTCTCTCTTGAATCTCCTGGGGGATAATGGTGTCGAGCATGTCATAGATCGACGAATAATGAAACAGCGCCTCGCGGAATCTCGTAATGAAAAAGGGGGCGTTATATGCACCGTTAACGACCCCCATGACGAAAACTGTGGGATTCATCTTCCGAACAAGGTTTAGAACAATATTTCTCGGACTATTCACTATCACAGTCTCGTCGAGAAGATTCCTGCACCTATAGATACAGTTCACCACGAGCAACTCGTCTTTCTCGATCTTAAGATCTTCGAGTCTAATCGTTTCCCACTTCTGAGCAATAGCATTGAACTCAAACGGAACTCCAAACGTCTCGGCGTAAGCAGCCAAACGCCTCCCGGTCTCTTCAACCCTTTCTGCTGGTCGGAAACCCAGACACGGAAGATCAATCCCGGTGATGCGAAGTTGCGGGGGCCCACCGGGTCTCTTAGATAGACGTTGTAGAAAGCAAGGCCACTGGAAACCGTAGAGTATCCCGAAATCAATAATGTGGAGCCTTGTGACCTTTTCGGAAACATTCATGAAGGTTTTATTAGCAAAGAAATCAGATATCTTCCTAAATGGGCAGGTAGCAATGAATATATGGTAGGCTCTAAGGATGTCGGCCGCAGAGGTAGGCAACCTCGGACCGGGAGTATAAGTCAGATTCCCAGTTCCGGCCATACGCGCCTCAAGTCCATCAGCAAAGTAATGAGCAAGTCTTTGCATCCCATCCCCAGTTGGAGATGCATGCTGTCTAATCTGCTTCAGAAAGTCGTTTGCCGTGCGATGGTCATTGGCTGCAACCGCTTGTGCACAAAGTGTCAACATGGTTCTCAAATCGACCACACTTCTCCGTCCTTTCTTCTTACCACGGGCTTTCCCATTACTAGACCCTTCCGGAAAAACATCTTGTGGAGCGCTCTTAGTTATTACTTCACTCAATTCTTTACGCAAGGCCGATTCGTTCTTCCCTCCGCTGCACAGAAGTGCCTTATCAAACATATCAGCACTCACTATGGTTTCGGTATAAATGGCCGACTGCTTACTGCTCCTTTCCTCTCCTAACCCCAAACTCTCGTGATAGGGATTTTTCTTACCCCTTGGTATATCAAGGGACTCCTCATAAAACTTCTTTTCCAACTTAACAGCCACATTCGTCGACCCTCCTTCCTTCTCCCTTTCCCTTGACTCGTCATACTTCATACCTATAACTAACCTACCGCCACTAGGAAGAAATTTTCTTGCTTCTTCAGCTCCCTTCTTAAACTGCATAGCCGACTCTCTATCGCTGAACACATCAGGGATTCTAAGACAACTAACGGGAGAATCAACCGGCCCATCGGTTAAGGTACCATTGCTATTAGACGAACTGTGAGAAGTCGTCGACTGCGAAAGAACACGGTGTCCATCAAATTCACTCAAGTTGGGATCATAAAACCAATCAGGACAAAGAGATTCTACATCACTATGACTAGAAAAAACCGATTCTTCCCTAAACTTTTCGTCGGGGCTTCCAACACTCGCAAGAGGAGACTGCTCCCCAAGAACATCATAGAATGACTTTTCTGCGGCTTGAAGAGCAGCAGACTCTTGAAACATGCAGGTTTTGTCTTCCACATCCTCTTCCATGAGGATGTGGTTGATGAACTTGAGCACCCCATCGCTGAATTCGAAATCCTCCGGAGAGTCGCCTTCTGCTGACCGGCCTCCACTATCGAAATTGAACCGACTATAAATAGGCCTAGAAATATCAGTGGCTTTCCCATTTAACAACATATCACTAATTCTCATATCATTGATCATCAAACTAGGGTTCTGAAACACATCAAGAGCTTCCTTGTTTGATCTCATTCCGGAAAATAGTCCACTATAACTGCCCCCAAGTTCTTATCTAACATGTAATGAGAATTAAACTAAATTCTTTTAGAACAACTTCACAACAAGATCAGCTTTGTCTTTCCACAGCAAACAGAAAATCCTGAAAATTCAAATTTATAACATTCATATAACAAGGAAAACCAGTCAATAAAGAAGAAATCTTGAACTCTAATATACTAAATCTAGCTACAAATCTACATGCTCCACCCATAAAAGAAGAGATGAAATTTTCTACCTCGGTGGAAACAAAAAACCCTTGTCCTTAGGATCCTCTAAAAGGATTGTAGAAAAAGACATACACAAAATCATTACAAGAAGTATAAAATTAAAATCTTGAGTCAACTTGACAATAAAATACAAAAGTAGAAGTATTTTAGACATATGATCTCTCCAAGGTGCTAGAAGAAGTAACTGTAGTTAAGTCAAAGAAATGAGTACCTTGGTAGAACCAGAGAGGAGGAGGAGAGACAATGAGAGCGACTGAGTTTGAAGGTGGTGAAATGGGTCTTCCCCTTTTTGACAGATATTAATAAGCATTATAAAGTGAAAAGGCCGCTGAGGATAAAGCACCGAGTAATCTGCCGTGATGACCACTGTCGTATTGGTCAGAATTGTTATTTCTTTTTTTTTTTCTCTTAATTTCCTAAGCTTGTTTGTAGCAGAGATACTATTTTAATTTATTTTTTTAAATATTATATCGAAGCTATCCAATGTATACTTTCATAGTTAAATGACCATGTCGACTAGAGACGGGGCAATCCGAACCAGATCTGCCGAACCCAACCTGACCCGCCCCGCGAGGGATTGGTAATACCTGACTCATATAATCACGGGGCAAGTATGGGCCCAACCTACGTGGGTCCAACAAATTCGGGTCCAATTTATTAATCCATCCATCACATTCAATCCCGTTCTAGATCTGCATTATTAATTTTTTCTTTACTAATTTTATTATTTTATTTTATGTTATTTGAAATTTCTTATTCTTCAATTCATGCCCACGGGTAGGGTTGGCAAAGTAGCGGGCCACCCGGCTTTTACAATTTTACTGGGTCGGGTTGGGCCGGGTGGACTCGAAAATCCTCCAAGCTCAAAAAATGTGAAACTCGGCCCAGCCCAGTCTTTCGGGCTGGCAGCAAAGTTTAGCTTGTGTAATTCATAATTTTATTTTTTTTAATTGAATGGTGAATCGAGCTAAAAAAAAAATCAAACATATTTATATCCGACTAGGACCCATTAATATAATTGATAATAAGAATTGCGGATTCCATAAGAGCTTCCATATAAATTATGGATTTTGACTCAATTTTGAAAAAAATTGTGAAATGTCAATAAGCCGATTAAGATAATAGAATCATAATTGATAATAATAATTTATGATTTAAGTTTATTATTAATAAAAAATAAATTATCGGGCGGGCTTTTTTTGACCGAAACCCCTAGCTTTTTTAAGCCTGATGGGCTCTCTAGGCGGGCTTTTTTAGGCCATACTTCATTTAGAGCCTTTGTTTTTGAAGCCCAGCACATCCCCGGATACGGGTACCCCGGATCGGACCATTTTGTTGGCTCTACCATGGGTAATAATAAATAACAATCATAATAAGAAAATTCAAACAAAGAGACTTCCTACCAACAAAATTTAATAATTCAAAAATAAGACAATTCTAAATTAGCAATTCAATCAAACCAACGGGTTTGGAGGCAGGTAGACCCTACCCATGCAGGTTCGGACTGGTTTCAAGTTTCTGGAACCGTACATATCTGGATTCAGATCTAGATCTTTGAGTCCAAGATGCAAGGTGTGTCCGACAATTAACTACCAACCCCAATCTGAAAAATTGCCAAATCTACTGTGGACTAAAAAATTCCTCCTAAATGAGAGTATATTTTATTCTTCGATGGAGCAAAGGCTAATCTAGAAACCCTTTGAATTTCTTTTTTTTCTTCTGAATTTAAGAATTGATATTTGGAATGAATATGAGAGAAATCTACCTATTATATGAGGATGCACTCGCGTGCAAATGTACTAGGAAAATTCAGTATGACGAACTTGACTTAATAATTTTCCAATTATAGAAATAAAGAACCGATGGGTGACACGTGGGCTTTCATAGCTGTCCCTTCAAGCTTGACAAAAACAGCCACTGAAGAGAATAGTGGCATTTCATTCTGATCATGATGTATTTTAGCATATACACAAAACAGAGACTTATAATTGTCTACGTTTATATGTATTACTCCTTCTGTCCTAAAATTCTTATTCATTTTAGTGGTAGTATAGTTTTTAAGGAGAATTATTAGTTGTGTTTAAAGTTATGTAACTTGTGGGTCCAATAAAAAAATTGCGTATGATAATTTGCCAAAAAATAAAAATGGATAAGAATTTTGGGACAACTCAATAAGGGTAAGTGCAATTTTGGGACGGAAATAGTTCATATCAATTTAATGACATGCATATATTTGTAAAATTAATCAAGATTCGATTAAGCACATCTATACCCTTATTATTGAAAAATTCTTATTAGACCAGGTCCAATGGATCTTGTAGTTAGAAAATGAAAGTTGATTTAAAGAGTGTATTTTAGATGTATATTTTTTTTTTAATTTTTTGTTTTAAGATTGTCCTTGTCAAAATCTAAGTCATATAAGAAAAATCCCCTTATAACATTATTACTTAAAGATTCTCCCCAATTTAATACTCCCCCCCTCCCCCATTTAAATTCTCCCTCCCTCTTTTGGCCTGAAAACAAGAATATTGGAGGATAAAGAGGAAATTAAAAAAAAAATTTTTGCCACAAAAATTTGTGTTGTTAAAATTTCAAAAAGGGAAAATGGACAATTTAAAATCGGGACACATCCAAATATTATAAGGGACATTTAAATTGGGACTGGATGGGAGAGGAAAAACCAATAAAACCCATTTTTATGTTTTTGTTATGTGTAAAAGTTTTTGTTTAAACTTCCATTTAGAACCCTAATTTGTGAAGGCTTCTGTTTTGTCTCGTGACGGAATATCCAATTTATCTTTATGTAAGATTCAACTGTCTTCACGTTATTCGGGTATATTTCAATTCAACTAGAGCTTCTAGAAGATCTTATTGTATGAACTGAATTAGTTAGTATTTGGAAGAACTTTTATAAGTCGTTTTTAGTGATTTGTGCTTAAAGTTGCTTAAATTTGTTTTAAGGTAGTGTTTGGAATAGTTTAAATAAGCTGTTTTTGATTTTTTTTTTAATCGTAGAAGCACTTTTTTTAATATTTAGAACATATGCTTCTGCTTTTTTGTGCTTAAATAAGCCGGAATAAGCAGATCATGAGGTACTTTTTAAAAGCAAAAGCAAAAGCAAAATAAAAACTGAAAAACATCTTATGAGAGTGTGTGCAAAATTGATTTCTCTAAAATTAAACTGTTTTTTTTCTATTATTGTAAACAATAACAACTTTAAGCATAAGCAACTAAAAGTTGTTTATAAAAGTTCTTCCAAACACTACCTAAGTAAAAGTTGTTAGTGTTCGGAATAGTAGAAAAAAAACAGTTTAATTTTAGAAAAAATAGCTTTGCAAACACGTTTTCTTTTGATTTACTCGCTTTAAAAAGCACTCCGACTACACTTATGCTGTTTCTACTTATTTTGACTTATTTTAAGCACAAAAAAAAAATGAAGTACTTAATCCAAATATTAAAATAATTTATTTAAGTTGTTCCAAATACTACCTAATCTATCTTGTTGGTGGATTAATTATGTGGGGTCTATACAAAACTTATATTTATATTAGGGTTGCCCAATTACCATATTTGAATTGGGCCGTCCAAAATTGAAGTAATTAAGAGCCTTCCTCAACAATCACCATTATCAACAACTATTCCACCTCCCCAGAATTTATTGAAGTAATCAAGAACGTGTTCGGTTTACAAATTGTAGGAGAGAATCATTTTTTGCAAATTGGACACTTTAGTCCCAAAATATAACTTTTGGCCAATTTGATCACTTATTTATTATTTTTAGTTATTTGGTCCCAAACTATAGAATTTTGGATGAATTGATATTTCTGTTAAATTTTTGGTTAATTAACCGTTAGTCAACGATTTTTAAAGGACATTTTCGGTATAATTTTATTAATGACCAAAACATCTAATCTCGAAAGACCGGGGACCAATTTGGCAAAAAAAAAATTTTCTATTTTTTTTAATTTATAAAAAATGAAAAGTTATTTCAGTCATTTTGATTTTTTGGACCAAATACGCCAATTTAAATAGGTTGAGGACCAATCTCGCCAATTATAATATATTTTGGGAACATAATTGTCAAATTTTATAGATTCGTGATCAAATTTTTTGAATATATTACTATAATAACGAGGCATTAAAATGTAGAATATTTGAAACTCAATAAATAAAACTATACTAGATTTCTGTTCAAAACATATTTTTATTCTAATATGATTTGTTCCTTGATTTGTTCCTTAATATATTACATATTATATGTTTTAATCCCTCGTTTTCATAGTAATATACGAAAAAATCTAGTCACGGAGTAATAAAATTTGGCGATTATGATATCCAAATATATTATAATTGGCGATTGTGATCTTCAAATATACTCCTCCGTCCGTTATTTGTGGTCATTGGTTTGCGAATTAAGAATAGATGATAAAGTATGAGAGAAGATGAGTAAGATAATGAGAGAGTATGAGATAAAGATGATAAAGTAGGAGAGATAATGTAATAAAGTAGGAAAGAAGATGATAGAGTAGGAGTAATTTTTTACCAAATTGGGAAAGTGGACACAAATAATGGGCACTCCTTTTCGGGAAAGTGTCGCCACAAATAAGGGACGAGGGAGTATTATAATTGGCGTAATTGATCCTTAAAAAATCAAAATGAATAATTTTTTTTATTTTTAACAAATTAATTTTAATTTTTAAAAAATAGCCAAATTGGTTCTCAATCTTTTAGTATTGAGTATTTTGATCCTTAATAAAATTATATCTAAAATACCCTTTAAAAATTATTGACTAACGGTTGACTATCAAGAAATATAACAGAATGACCAATTCATTCAAAATTCTAAAATTTAAGAATCAATTAATTAAAAATAATAAGGGACCAAATTAATCAAACAGTTATAGTATAGGACTAAACTATCCAATTTGCATAATTTCTTGAGTGAAAAAATTAAAGCATAACGTGTCACTTTTGTTGCTTTGTATTGCATATGGTGATTTCTGCCTCAATTGCAAATAAAATTCTTCGCTGGTTAATACTGTCTTCCTTTTTCCTCTTAGGGTTCAAATAAATTCAGCACCTTTAATTGATCAGCTTCCCTCTCCTTTTTTTTGCAATTTTTTCCTTATACATCAGAATCGTGCAAGTGATAATGTTGGCAAGGTGGGGCAGAGCATTGAGTCGTATGAACCGAAGTTCTCATTCGAACAATCGATTAGTGAGGAATGATTCATCAATTTTTCTGTTTCGGGACTATGCGAAGGTTGCTGCTGTTGACCCAAATGCTAGTAGCGGCGCTAATCAACCGGAGGTATGGGAACCGCTTATTTATTACTTGTTCTTTCACTGATATGTGGAAAAATAGTTTGCTTTGGAAACTCCTCTCGTTTGTTTGTCTTGTTTTCCCCTATTTTCGGAGATTTTTTTAGTTTGGGTCGGTTTCGGGATGGGATTATTGGGGCATGACTATTTAGGGATTCTTGGTTGCTCGATTAGATTAACGATCGAAGATGTATCTAAAAGTGATGGTATTACTAGGAGTTCAATTGTTTCAATTCAAAGTGATAAGGTGCACGTCTTGCTTCTGTTTGTATTCATGTATTTGAGAAGCAATCTTTAATTTTGTTACAAGAAACTGGAGCATTATCTACAATGTGGCCTTGGAGCTTCAAACTTCTGCTTTTCGTTTGGAAACTACTAAAGATAGTGTTCGTGTATATGTGTTTTCAGTTAAAAGACAAAGGTATATATGCATAATGGACTTGTGATGTAACGACACAAACGTTTATCTTCATGGGATGAGGATTGTTACAGTTTTGAGTTCAATGGGTGCATCGTATTGAATATTTTAAGTTTTATTAATTCATGTTATTACTTTGAAATGCAAGCGGTTCAACTTTTCTTTGCCAGACTGACATAACATGTATTGGTAGGTAAATGCTAACAAGTTGTTTTGGTCCAAACCACGTTCATTGGAATTGGCAGCTGATTCGCCATATAGAATTGAGGACCCACAGTATGAGGGTGTTAAACGATTTATACTGAAGTTAATGCTATACTACAGCAGACAGAGTCAGTTCATCCGCTCGGCCAATGCTATTTACAGTCGAGTGATTTATCAAGTTGATAGGCCTGCTATATACGATGGTTAGTTTTTTCTTGTGTTGTAATTTGTTGATATGTTGGAAAAATTAGATACTCCGCTGGACTCCCTATTTCTTTTTGGCATTGTTGGATTTCATGTGTAAGTAGATATTATAGAAGAACCCACTAAGTGTATATTGATATTCAAATTTCTATTCAGAATATGTTACTAGTTTCTGTCATCTGTGTATGATTCCATGCTTGAAAGAACAAAAAAAATTCTCGAGATTCTCTTCAGTTGCACCATTCTCTTATTATTCCTTCTCTAAATTAAGTATATACCTTACTGTCATGCAGTGTTTAGCCTGGATGAGACTTTTAAAACGACATTTTCTTTGCTTGTACTCCATATGTGGCTTTGTCTGCGTCGTCTAAAGGAAGAGGGGAAGGAAGGCGTTGAGTTGGGGCAATACTTGTATGAGATATACAATCATAATCTTGAATTAAGGGTGTCCAAGGCTGGGGTGAGCTACCCCATCTTTTATTGTTATTGGTTCATTACTGCTTTTGAGATTATTTTTAGCATGATGCAGTTCACTATTTGATTGCATGTAATGAGAGTGAGGCAGTTTATATAAAATGCGTTGTGACAGGCAGGGAATTACTCTCTCGACACTATAGTTGATAGAGTCAAGGGTATTTGTGCTAAGAAGTTATCACAATCCACTAAGAAATTGATGCTAAAGGGTACTTGAATTAAAGTGAAACAAAAATATAAATAAAATAAGAAACTGAGAAGGTCCTCTTGGGAAATTTTTTTGCGGCCACCAAATTGCTGCTAACTCGTACAAATAATCTTCCTAGCTAGAACTAATAATGTTTCCAAAAATAGTCCAATATTAGGTTCGCTGAAAAGACACTCAAGTAACAGCTTAATTTAATAAATTAACCATAGTTCTAGAAATCCTTTGAGGCATTGCCCTGGATAATCATCTCAGATGCTGTGTCTCGCCCCAGCCTATGAAGCTCACAGCCTCACGCCTTGATTCTGAGGCTTTTGAGGCGTTCCATGAGTCATGTTCGTGTAAGGTTTCGTAAATTCAGGTTCTTAGGTGATTTGAGCTGCAATTTCAACGTTTTGGTAGATTTGAATGGACACCAGCTCATGACAAAAGCTTTCCTCTCATCCCCAACACAATGCCTATAGTGTGTATTTATGTGCTGGGCATGTATATGTTTTCTCTTTTCATGCTGGCATTTGGGCATAAATTCTTTATTGTGCTTGGGGAGTTGGTATTGGTAACTAGGATTATTCTTACTGTTGAGGCTTATGCCTCAGTTGGCCTCGAGACTTAGATATCGTGGTGCTATAGGAAACACAGGATTTTTTAAAACTTGTAAACTAACAACTAATAAAATAACTTCAAGTCTCCAACTATTTCCATTCGATCCCTTATGCACGCCTGATTTATATCGATAGTTTTCTTATAACTTGTAATTTAAGCAACTAAACTCACTCAACTATTCCTCAAATTCAGGTAAACTTACTGTTATCTAAATGGATGAAAGAGTTGGAGAGGATATTTTATGGAAATATTGTTGCTTATGATGCTGCAATTGGAAAACACGATGACCTGCAAAATGTTATCTGGAGGTATGAGAATCTCCACAGTTTAGTATGATTTCTCCTTATCTTCCCAGTTAATAAGGCAATGGATCTTTCTGAAGTGCAAAAGGAATAATATATAGTAGGCTATGTCACTCTTGATGAATTTGCAATATGACTTTGCATTCATAAGTAATTTGAAGTTTGTGCTGCAAAATAGCTGGAGGCCAAGCTTATGTTTGTTTTACCATAGGTAAAGATTGTGATATAAGTTATGCTGAAACTGATGTTTTTTATCTTTTGAGTGTAATGCAGGAATGTGTTTTCAGATGATAGTACATCGATACCCAGTGAAGGTGCTATGGTATCTGTCCAGGCAAGTTTGTATATCTTGCTTTGCTGCATAGATTGGTTACAGAATTTATTTTCTTAAAAATTGTCTTTGAAGTCGATTCCCGTTGGTTTCTATGACTAATATCTTATTCAAATTTCGGTATTTGTATGGATACCAAATATGTTTTGACACCCCAGAATAAGAAGGAAAAAAAAAAACGGGTGAAAAAAACGGGCAAAAGAACTGAAAGTAAACAGGTGGTGTTACTTGAAATTTGAAATTTGTTAATTTCACTTGTGTGGATAATTTATGTTTTTATTTAATCGTCAAGTCCTTCACTTAATTACCGTTGCAGCAAGATATCTGGTTTTTCTATTCTTGTAATTTATAATTTTCTGATCTTTTTCTTCATTATTTCTTCACCCAAAGATTTTTTTTTACTTTCCTAATCATGAAAATTTGGGTCCAACACTTGTCTCATAGAATTTGATAAAGCAAACACCTTAGAGGTGATTATGACTTCTAGGAAATCTAAAATATGGAGGTGAGTTTTGTAGTTTCTACAAAGTTATTAAAATCTCACAGAAATAAGTAAACCTTCAATAGTTCTTCATAGTTTTTATTAGGGTCTACTAGGAATGGGCTTGATCTTTCGTGTAACCTGTTTTGCTTAAATATATATAGTGATGATATACTTGGCTTATCTAACTCTAAATTGTTTTTGGATTCTAATTGGAGCGTCATAACATGGTTGAGATCCAGTAACATTTGGAAGGGTATGAGTACATTTTTCAAAAGATATGCAGAATCACAGGATTTTTGTAAATCTTAATACATTCGTGATTCAAATAAAAGTTGTTAGTATGGCGTATTATTTATTTCTCATGCTTCTCAAGTCTACCAACACTCTTTAAGTCTTATCAGAAATCTGCATGTGACCTCCGGCCTCGCTGATATCAGAGATCTTAACTCATAAATAAGATTGGCACTGTCTTGACCACATTGGCTCTATGGGGTCAGATGGTCTAAATTATATCGAATATTATAATATTAGAACAATTAAATCATGATATTAAGAGTATCATTCTCATATCAAGGGACGAGTATATCTAAAGAATACCTGTTGTCCATACTAATTTGCACTATCAAAGTCAGACCATGAAATTAGCGTAGAAATCCCTCCTTGATTGGCTTTATGTTTCCCTACTTCAAACCATTTTTCCTGCCGGGGAACTATTGATTGTTGCTTATTTTTTTCTCCACTTTCTAATTAACATTATCGGATTCGAAATTCGAATAAATACCTCTTGATCTGTCATTATAGCCCAAGAAGTTGTCCATTTTTCTTTGAATAGAAGTATAAAACATAATTTAATTTATGGATGTGGAAGTCCAACCATGTGGATAGTTTTAAAACTGAAGTCCGAAACAGAATGCAACCACTTTTTAATTATATCACATATATCCACACTCTCAGCTTCCTTTTCTTTTTTCTAACATTGGAGAAGTTTTGATGTCTTTGACAGTGGATGCTCAGCTTTCTTTCTTCTACTTGATTCAATCCATGCTGTGCTTGAAGTGTAATGACAATTGAGTAATAAAATGATCATGCTCATCTTTCTTTACTTCTTTTAGGCATTGACAAGGTACGTTCGCCGTGAAGCAAGTTCTCTCTCATTAACAGGTATTGCAGTTCTCTAAAGCTATGACCTCTTGCTAGGATTACACTTTCAGATTATTTACTCACCTATTAAGGAAAAAGTCTTCAACCTTGGTTGAGTATGCCGTAATTTGATGAACGAACTGCTATGGAGAAAAATAAGTGAACTTATAGGAGCTGAAATAGAAGGTTTTGATTTGTGTGTCTTAGAGTAACTTGCAAGTTGAATAATTTCTTATATTTATTCATTTTTTGAGGAGCCTGGATCTTGTAGTATAGCAAGAGACTTGCTCATCAAATGCTGGAGTTTTATTCATCTAACTGTGGCCCAGTTGATATGCTATAAAATATGGATTTCTGCTCACCATAGTCCTTATGATATGGCGTCTCTTATTATTTAGCCATATCTAACTCATGAGTTATATATACAACCAAAATGTCTCGGTTAGTATTATGGTTATACTATTTATATGAGTACTATTTAGAGGCTCACCAAACAAACAAATCCTCATCCACATAAAGTAGGTGTTGGATGAAAAGCAATTTAGAGGGATTTGTGAATTAGGTAAATAGAACCTTAGTGCATGGAAATGGAAATTCCTGATATTTCCCAATTTATTACCTCCACCGTCCCACAATTCTTGCTCCAAAACTTTTCGGCACGCTTTTTAAGGAGAATTGTTGGTTGTGTGTAAAGATGTGTTTTGTGTAAAGGTGTGGGACCATCAAATAAAGTGTTTGTAATAATTTACTATTGTTGGAAATAGAGCAAAAATTGTGGGACAGTCAGAAAATTGTGGGACGGAGGGAGTATTTAATTGCCGCTGGCTCGAAGAAATGAATATTTACTGTAGAATGATATAAAGAGGAATTCTTATTCTAGTACTGGATGCTTACTTTTGTATTCTAGAGACTATCTAAGCTCGTGACAATTTGTGGCTCGTTTCCGTGTAGACAAAAATGCCATAATTTCGGGCAACTTCAAGTTCACTTCATTGGAGGATACAGTAGGAAGTTAAAGCAAAGACTTTTGGGATGATGATACGTTCAAGAAGACCTCAAGATATATAAGCCACTAGTTGGCTTGATCAAGATGCATATAATTATTTTGAGAAAGAATGATTGAGATCAAATAATGCTTCTTCATGTGGAGTTTTGGAAATGTTTTCGCATCTTGTTAATTATTTAGAAGGTTTAAAGTTATTCTTGTAATGTTTAATGAATGTAGGCGTTTGCTCTGAATTGTGAGCTTTAAACTTTCATATCACCTACTTATTGTTTTTATGAATATTGATATGCCGAGTTTGATTTATGCAGCTTGCCAGATTATGAAGAGATGTTAATGAGTTGAGTTTGTAATGAGAATATAATAAGAAAGGTGTTTTATCATCTTCACGAAATATAATAGAGCTCAAATTTCTTTCCTTCTCTTTCTATGTATATGCTTGTTAACAAATACTCCCTCCGTCCCATAGAAAGTGTCATTTTTCTATGGAAGCACGGAGATTAAGAAACTTGTATTGTATGGTATTTGTTTTTTTGGGTTGTTAATTTTGGTCCATATATTGTTTGTTTTTTTTAGAAACATGATACTTTCTATAGGACATCCTAAAAAGGAAAATAAAACACTTTTTATGGGAAATTTGTATTGTGTGGTATGTGTTGTTTGACTTTTGGGTTGTTAATTTTTGTCCACACATTATTTGTTTTTTTTTAAATATGATACTTTCTATGAGACAGATCAAAAAGGAAAATAAAACACTTTTTATGGGACGGAATGAGTAATAAACAAATAAGAAAGTTGCTTTACCATCTTCACAAAATATAATAAAGCTCATCACCCCTCTATCGCACATATAACAAACAAGTAAGAAAATTGTTTTATCATCTTTCCAAAATATAATACAGCTCAAATTTCTTTAACTACTAAAGAGTTAAACAATCTACATCATACAACACCATTTTCTTGATTCTCACGCACAAAAAGAAACATGTCGTTTCTAATAGGATGAAGGAAGTATATTAGCAATTTTCCTTTCCTCTTGCATATGGTGAAAGGTCTATATTTTTGTGAAAATTAAAAAAAAATAAAAATACTCAATAGTTATTTGAATCAAGGTTTTTTAAGAAAAAGGAATTAAAATATAATTGAGATTTAAAATTAAAATACTAATAATAAAGAAAACAAAATAATCGATAATTGAGACTTAAGACTGGAAGAAAACTCGAATCAAGAATTTTGAGGATTTAAAATTAAAATAACTAAATAATAAAGAAAATATAATAATTAGAAATTGAGAGTAACAGCTGGCAAAAAAATTACTAATAGAATTCTCTAAAAATAAGTATAACTAAAATGATACCAATGTCATTGGCCGGAATCAAACACACATTCTTGTTATGCTGGAGGTAATACTACTAACTGCGCTATGACTAACTATTTTTATATAGTGGGAAGACTAACTTATTCTATTTTGATGATGCTATAGTACCCCTTAGCCCTATGCTGGCTCTGCTAATGCTTTCAACCGTAGATTAGCCACTTTAACCGTCATATAATTGTAAAGGAACACTTTTTTTTTTTCACCTTTATTTCTTTTTCGTGTGTTAACGCAGAATTTGTCTGCGGAAACACAAAAAGAACACGGTAATAAGTCACTGGCTTTGAAATATAAGTTGGGGGCCCTTGCTGCCATTTTTACGGCTGTAGCGGCTGGGTTATTGTTACCCTTTCTGAGCAAAAGTATACCATGGTTGAGCCACAATAACAATTTATTTTTCATACTTAAAGATTTGCCGATGGCATAATCTTGTCGATCAATTTGGTGATCGTTGTCTTCACCAAATAATCCTGCAAAATTGCTAGAACTAGAATTAGTACAGCACAGGTATCGAACACAGGGAACGGAGTAATTTAAACCTAAAAATCCTATCAATCAGAGTTTGGTTAGCAACCACGCAAGTTTGGAGAATTTCTATATCCTAATAATAAATGAAAGCAAACAGGAAATTAACACGAAATTGACTTATGCAAATAAAAGTGGGTCCAGCAAGATGATTCACACACACACACAATCGATCACTGACACTAATAATTAATTAATCCACTTAAATCAATTAGTTGTAGGACACTGTAATTAAACTGACATATCCCCTATTCCCCCTTAATTATTCGGTAATCGCCATGGTGAGCATTGAAACGACTACTTCTCTAAATTAGATGCAACCTACGTTGGTGGGCAATCAATAGATTTAACACCTAATCAGCTTTAAGAACTAAGGGAACCCAATTTAGGAGTCTACTCGTATGGTGGGCATCTAATAGTCTCCTACCAAATTAATCCTATTGTCCTAAGAACAATTTGCTACTTATTTAGCCTAATCTCATGAGAAACGATGGAAGTACTAAATTAGCTATGAATTAAATTAACTAGGGTGATCAAGCCTAAATTAATTAATTCAATTAATTAAACCTAGATTAATTTAGAACCTAAGTGATTAATTTTAAGCCCTATCTCACGAAATTAAAGTGGTGTGTGTTTCACATCTCGCCGGCCCTAAAAAGACTTAGCCGCGCATATCGGCCG
Source organism: Lavandula angustifolia (assembly GCA_028984105.1). NCBI lineage: Eukaryota > Viridiplantae > Streptophyta > Magnoliopsida > Lamiales > Lamiaceae > Lavandula > Lavandula angustifolia. The sequence continues at coordinate 901,939 of CM054810.1, read as the reverse complement.
GACCGGCCGAGCAGGACCGACTGCGAGGACATAACACTTAACATGCTTGAAAATTATAAAATAACTATGCACGAAAATTCTAACAAATTACCGAATTCGGAATTATTAAAAACACGAAATATGGTCCTAAAATTTATCAAATCATAAATTAAAGACTTCAGATCAATCCACAGGAAAATAAGTACGGAGACAATTCAAATTCGGGAATGCAAAACGAAAGTGATAACATGTTGTTTCTTCCAAATCAAACTACAAATCTTGAAACGAAAGTGAGCACGACTTCGGCTTCCTAGGCTTTGAAATTGATAAACCCTTCGATTGGATTCCTAGGCTTCGGCGTTCTCTTCCTCAGAATGAGCACGACTTCGGCTTCTCGGAATTCTTCTCTCGGTAATTGGTGGCGGATGAATTGGTGCAGACGGATGATGATAATGAATGTTACGGTGTGTAGCGTGCGTGTGTATGGGCGTAAGATCTCATTTTCGTTCGTCTCCTCTCCTATATATAAGGCGGCTCCTTTTCCTTGTAGAAGTAGGGTTTTTATATCCAATATGGAAAGATATTAATTAGATAAATCATATCCAATTCTTTCCATATCATCTCTTTCCTTATCCTCCACCTTCCTTCTCTATAATTTCGTCCAAAATTCCATCTTTTAGACCCCAAATCGAGCCTGCCACCTCAGCAACTCATCACCGCCACATCAGCACAAAAAATCTGCAAGACAAAGACGAAATATGGTCCAACCGGCCGGGTGGCCCCAAAATGACGAGAATTTGTATAGTACGAATTTGACTCATCAACGACATTGATAGCGATGGTGTCAGCCATGGGACCATGGTGCTTGATTCCTATGCAACGTCGAGTTACAAGATATCGGTGGAAGGGGAGAGAGAACTGGCTGTTCAAACTCACGGCCTTGCTCTCGGGGCGGCGGTAGATTCCGACGAGATGGATTGTACCAGTTGGGTTTTCTTCGAGCAAGTTCCTCCTGTTATGGCCATGAAGAAGTCTGTTGACTCTGTTACAGTTGGTAATTTCTCTACTTCAGTTTCTTATGTTTCTAAGCAGGATTCAAATGTGGATCTATGGCATAAGAGACTAGGCCATCCTAGTTCTAGTGTATTACAGTCTGTGTTCAAGCTTGTAAACATACCTTTTTCTTCTGCTCCAAAGGATTTTTTCTGCGAAGCATATGTTTTAGGAAAAATTCATCAAGTGCAATTACCTTTTGTTATATCACATATATCCACACTCGCAGCTTGCTTTTCTTGTTTCTAACATTGGAGAAGTTTTGATGTCAAGCAAACAACTTTTGTTAAATCAAATCACGATATATAGTTAAGTATGGATCGTTCTAATGTGTCTCTTTAAATCGGTTTATGTTTGATTGTCTTTACAATTGGATATATTCCTTCCGTCCTAATAAACATGACTTATTTATTTTTGACATGGAGATTAAGAAAATGGGTGGAGATGTGTTAAAATGGTGGGTCCACTTATTTAAGTGATTATAGTCTTTAAATTCTTTTCCTTTTTAAAGAAACAAGACAATAATAATAGGACAACCCAAAAAGAATACTATACATGTTTATTGGGATGATGCTAGTATATTTTAAGTGTCTCAATTCAGTTATAGATTATAGAAAATTTTAATTTATGAAGAAATTTATGTTCGTGTATTAGTTTATTTGGAGCTACATAATTTGAGATAGAGAAATTGTTTTTTTTGTTTGAAGTAAGAGTTTAAAAGAGTTCGTAATCCGCTAATGTTGTTAGGTGTGAGTCTGTTACCAATGACTAATTTAGTGTGGTTTATCTTTCTTGTATGGTTTGTTGGCTATTGTACAATAGCGTAGTTTACTCAGGACATATTTCGGTAGTACATGTGAGTTTTCCTCGTCTTTAAAAAAAAAGTCTAAAAGAGTTTAGTCAATTAATCAAGATCCTCAATTCAAAAAAACACAAGATTGGTTTGCTAATATAAACTAGGTTACTTAAATTTAAATACTTCATGTCTTGTTTGTTTTCGGCGTGAAGTTTAAGAAAGTGGGTGGGATGTGTGAAAGTGGTGGGGTCAAATATTTTCGTCCCATTAAACATGTCTTGTTTGCATTTAAATAAAGATATTCATAATCTAAATAATTATATTCATAACCGCATCTTCATTTACGCTGACATTTCTATACAATCGTAAATTTATCTTCCTTAATTCGTAAGAGATTTCGCTAATCTTCATATTAAAGATGGTATGTTCGTTATATTGTTTTGATGATTTAAGATGTGATTATAAATAAAGGATGAACAAGGTTTTGTAATTGCAGTTCGTAATTAATATCAGTTTGAAGACTGATTTTACTAATTTTAGATTTCATTTATACAAATCAATTAGCTTATTTGACTAAAATTGAAAAATGCAAAATATACTCCTTCCTACATGTTAATGTTGTACTCCCTTTATCCCATTGATCTTGTCTCTTTTTCCTTTTTTTTTTTCCTACTCATCTTGTCTCCAACCCAAAATAGTAATTTTTCATATTTTTAATACTCATTTAATCATTTATTTAAATTGTAGGACACACACCTTTACTATTAAAACCCACATTTTAAATTGTATGACCCACACTTTTACTACTGAATCACTTTATTGAAATTGTAGGACTCACATATTTACTACTAAAACCTACCCCACCTTAATAACTGATAATGGTTTGGAATTCTGCAATACCCAACTTGACAACCTCTGGAATTAAAAGACATAGGATTGTCTCTTACACACCACAACAAAATGGGGTATTAGAAAGAATGAATAGAACCATTCTAGATAAGGTTAAATTTATGCTAGAATTTGCTGGCTTATCTAAGACTTTTTGGGGATTTACAACTCTTACAGCTACCTACCTTATTAATAGGTTCCCTTCCACTCACTTAAATGGGAAATGTCCTGACTCTGTGTTCATTGGGAAACCTCTAGACCTATCAAACCTTTGTGTGTTTGGTTCTGCTGCTTTTGTGAATAAAAAAGGAGATAAACTTGACCCTAGGGGTAAGAAGTGTCTTCTTAGGCTACCCAGAGGGGGTCAAAGGGTATATGTTGTGGGATAAGAGTCAACTTAGTTTCAAAGTAATTGTTAGTAGTGATGCGATCTTTAATGAATCTGATTTTCCTTGCTTATCTGTTCATGAATCTACTTCTGAAACTGTCTCTGAAACTGGTATTCAGTTTGAGGTGGAGCAACCACCTGACACTGCATGACTCTGAAATTGCTGATCCTACTTCTGATTCTGACTCTGCTTCTGAACCTGAAAGTGTGCATGAATCTGAATATGATCTGCATGCTGATAATGAGAATGGTGAAAATTCTTCTGAAATGATCCTCTCTTGAATAATTATCAACTCACAGGAGGAAAACTAAACTACCATCTAAGCTTGATGACTTTGTGATGTCTATATATGCTTTCAGTGTATATGATTCTTTGGAAATGAACTTGTTTCTTATTATGATGCTATGAACTCTTGTTAATTCTGATAAGTGGTTAATTGCAATAAAATCTGAGATAAACTCCTTGCACGCTAATAAGACTTGGACCCTTGTGCCTAAACTTGAAAACTATTATGTGGTGGATTGTAAGTGGTTGTTTAAGATCAAACATGAGGTTAAGTCTATTAAGTTTAAAGTCAGGTTAGTGGCTAAGGGAATTACTCAAAAGGAGGGGTAGATTATAATGAAATATTTTCTCCTGTTGTTAAGTTCACCACTGTCAGAATCATTCTTGCTCTTGTTGCTCATTTTAATTGGGAGTTGAAGCAAATGGATGTGACTACTGCTTTCTTACATGGTGATCTAGATAAGAACATTTACATGAAGCAGCCTGAGGGATTTGTTGATTCTGCTAAACTTGATCATGTGTGCTTGTTAAAAAAAGGCTTTATATGGTTTAAAACAATCCCATAAACAGTGGAACATTAGGTTTGATCAATGCATGTGCAGTCTCTGAATTTCAAAAGAAGCTCCTTTGATCATTGTCTTTATTATAAAGAAACCTCATTTTCCTTGTCTACTTGCTTTTCTAGGTGGATAACATGTTGATTGCTGGTCCTTGTCTTAAATCTATTAAGCATGTTCAAAAATGTTTGAGAATTTTGAGATGAAAGACCTTGGAGATGCCAAGAAAATTCTTGGTATGAACATTGAAAGAGACACAAAGAATTTTACTCTTGTGTTGGATCAGATTTCATATGTTGAAAAGATTTTTGAGTAAATTTTCTATGGCTGCTGCCAAATCTGTGAATGTTCCTCTTGCATCTCATTTTGTGTTAAGTAAGGACCAGTCTCCTAAGAATGATTCTGAAATCAATACCATGAAAAAGGTGCCTTATTCAAATGCTATTGGATCTGTTATGTACTTGATTATTAGTACAAGACTCGATATTGCCTATGTTGTGAGCTGTCTGAGCATATACATGTCCAATCCAGGTATGTCTCATTGGAATGTGGCTTCTCAGATATTTAAAATCAATTATGCATGTTGGTTTAAGGTTTACTAAGTGTTCTGATGGCATTAAGCTTATTGGTCGATTATGTAGACTCAAACTATGCAAATGACAGAGATAACAAAAAGTCTACTACTTCTTATGTATTTGCTCTGTGTGGGTCTTGCATGAGTTGGAAATCTCAACTTCAGCCTATAGCTGCCTTATCTACTACTAAATATGAGTATGTTGCTGCTACTGAAGCTTAAAAGAAGCCATCTGGTTAAAGGGGTTATTATCTGAAATTGACTATATTAATAAAAATGTTATTGTGTTTTCTGATAGCCAGCCTGCCATACAACTATGTAAAAACCTAGGTTTCATGATAGAACCAAACATATAGATGTTAGGTTTCATTTTATCAGGGACATAATTGATAAGGACATTATCAAACTTGAGAAAATTCATACAGACTTAAATCCTGCAGACATGGGAACTAAGTGCCTCAGTGTTGAAAAACTTGTTACATGCCTTCAAATTCTCAATGTAAATCTGGGATAATTGTATTGCCTGCTTTACACTGTTTGAGTGGTATGGATTGTGTTATTTTTCTTTATTCAGTTCTACTGGCTTAGGTCTTGCTGACTCCATGGAGACTGGCAACGTTCTTATAACCATCCAGCTGGCGATGATGACATAAAACCTGCAGATCTCCCTCCCTCTTTCTGTTGGGACACCACAAAAATAGGCTTAAGGTGGAGAATGTTAGAAATGTAGGCCCAGCCCACGAGTTTATCGGCCCAAAGTCCTGGTGGCCCAGCCCATCACTTATCTAAGCCCTAATTTGTTGTATATATAATGCTTAGTGTGTGTTAGAGGGCAGTGTGCGCGCAGAGCATTTCTACTTCACTTTAGATTTTCCTCCTCTCTCTTTGTGAGTGAGTTGCAGTGAGTGTGTGTGAATTAGATTTCTGTGGTGCCGCCGACTCTGTGGCCGGATTCTTCATGAGCCGATCTTGTGGTGTTCCGGAGCCTGTACACAGGTGGTCTGAGCCGGATCGAAGAACCGCCCTGCCGGAGCTCGATACCCTACACCCTTGAATCCCTCCATCTACAGAGTGACTCATTTCCTACGCGGCATGAACAACACGATGTTTGATCCAATGATCATCTCCATTGACCCGTTTCACCATGAAAAAGCAACTTCAAGGATATGCACAAGCTCAAAATGAGGTACCTCAAGCGGCTACTTGTCGAGTCGAGTGTTGATGAGTATGTTCACGCGATAAGGGCCAAGGAGCGACCTGCTCGAAACTGTTATGCAGAGGAGATTGAACTCGGATAAGATGAATTCATGCAGATGCTGCTCGATGGTATCTTCATGATTGAGTTGTTGGGAGAAGAAAGTTTTGACAACCATGTTTTCTGGACTTCAAGATTTAATGTTGTTAGTAATAACAAGTCATCAATCTATTGAAGAATCATAATCATCATAATCAACACAAGTTCGATGATCTGATCTGGCCTTTCTTGTTAGTAATAACAAGTCATCTACCTAAAGATATATGCCTTTGGATGTCAATCCCGATCATCTACTCATAGTTCATTATGTTACAACTTTATCCTTTTCAAAAGCTTCTCGATTGTTCTAACGAAGACAACAATGTCGAGATGGAGAATATATACTCTGCCTCGGAGCTAAAAGGGGCCCGAAGAATTACTGTTCTAGCATTGAACATAGATACTTTACAGACAATGCATTTTTCCTACACTGCCTAGTCCGCTCAAAGGATACTTTACAAAGTTGTTGAGGCCTTTTGAACTTTATCCCCGGACTCCACCACCCCGTTCCGCTACCGACGTCGACGATAAACCACGTCCCTAACAACTCCTCCCTCCTTCCAAATAGCCTTGTCCTCACCACAGGGAGTTATTCCCCGGATGTTAGCAGAATTTCATTCGACACCACAAGGAGGACATTCTGGGGCGTACCGAACCTATAGACGGTTGACATCTAGCGTGTATTGGCCCGGTATGATGAAGGATGTGACGAAGTTTGTGGCGGAGTGCTTGGTGTGTCAACGCCACAAGTACGAGACTAGGTCACCCGGAGGACTTCTCCAACCGCTACCTATACCTACTCGAGTGTGGGAAGATGTAGTATGGACTTCATTAACGGGTTGCCACGCTCCGGAGAATTTGATTGCGTGATGGTAGTAGTAGACCGGCTTACCAAGTATGCTCATTTTTATGGTTTGCGACATCCGTATGCGGCTAAAGATGTTGTAAATCTGTTTGTGCGAGAGGTGGTCCGGCTACATGGTTTTCCTAAGTCGATCGTGTTGGATCGGGATCCTGTTTTTTGTAGTGAATTTTAGACGGCGATGTTTAAGGCGATGGGGACTAAATTGTGTATGTGTTCGGCTTATCGTCCGGAGACTGATGGTCAAACGGAAGTTGTTAACAGGTGCGTTGAAACTTATTTGCGTTGTTTTACTTCGGAGAGGCCTCGACAATGGAGCAAGTGGTTATCGTGGGCGGAATATTCATACAATACTAGCTATCATGCGGCAATGGGAACGACGCCTTTCACCGCCGTATATGGTCGGCCGCCGCCCACTATTGCTGGATTCTTACCGGCGGAGATTCGAGTGAAGGCGGTGGCGGATGAGCTTCAGGAACGGGATGGTGTCCTTCGCCATTTATGCTCCCATATTGCTCGAGCTCAAGACTACATGTCTAAGGCGGCTAACAAGGACGCTGTGATGTTCAGTTTGAGGTGGGACAGCATGTCTTTTTAAAGTTGCGGCCTTATCGGCAACTAACATTGTTTACGCGCAAAAATGCGAAGCTTGCCGCACATTATTATGGGCCGTTTGAGGTGGAGGAGAGAATAGGAGCGGTTGCATACCGTCTTGCCTTGCCGGAGGGGTGTGATGTTCATCTTGTGTTTCATATTTCATTATTAAAGGTGGCATTGGGAAATCATATGCTAGAGAATTCCTTACCGGAGGAGTTGTGGGCAACGAATCCGGATTTTGAACCGGAGAGAATTTTAGGCGAACGTTGGGTTTGGCGAGGTGATGATCGAGTTAGGGAGTTGTTGGTACACTGGGTTGGTAAGCCGGTAGAGGATGCCACGTGGGTTGTGGAAGAAGAATTGCGTGGTCAATTTCCGTACTTCGACCTTGAGGACAAGGCTGTTTGGAAGGAGGGAGGAGTTTTTAGGGACGTGGTTTATCGTCGACGTCGGTAGCGAAACGAGGTGGTGGAGTCCGGGGATGGATCCACCTAACGGCGACGACGTCATGGGCGTGTGCATAGCGGCGTGGTGTGGCGACGTGTGCATGGGCGTGTGTGTGGGTGCTTCAGCGTGGTTACTTCGGTTTAATTGGGAGTTGATTTTAATTAGGAGTCAATTTTATTATGGAGTCAGTTTTTATATAGAATATAATTATGGTAGGTTTTTAATTATTACCTATATATGTCATAATATAGTAGACAAAACTTGTCTAGGGTTTTGGTTTTGGACCGAATAGGAGTCTGGCCGTTTGTGGCTTGGGATAGAAGTTTCTTCTATTGCATTTTCTGCTTGTTTGATTTAAGAGAGATTGTCGTTTGATCGAATTTATTCAACTACCAATATCACTCACGTTTTCGTGAGAACTATTCCGATCACACAACCATTGATTAGGGTTTAATCCTCTTGACAACATCTTTAGTCTATTTTTTGATAATCTCTTCTCAAGGTTTATGGATCTAATCAAACTTTATACGTTAAATCAAGGGTATAGTTGGCCATTCTCATTCATTCTTTATTTATAAAATCACAATCTCATTTATTCATATATTTCATCCAACTTTCTCTATTTCGAGAATACATCCCCTACCAAAATACCATATATAAAACCCTTTGTTTTTTTTTTTAATCCCATCATTTTAAAGATGATTTATCTAGATGCATGTAGAAAAGTCTCCTATCTTAACAAGCTCAAATTGCAAAATTAATATTCACCATTTGTACATAAAGAAGTAACAATTTGAAGAGACAACTGGTAGAAGACAACAACATACTTTGTCTTTGTTTTGGCTTGTGGCTGGACAAAAGAAAAGGACAAAAGAGTAATAAATAAAGTAGGAAGACACATCCATGCAAGTTTCTTGGTGAATTCTTCACTAAAATTCAACGAGAAGATAATTTATAGCTTCAATGCATGAATATTTCTTAAGACCTAGTCATAAAATGACCAAGACAATCTCACGAGTCTTCGTCCTTGTCAATTAACCACGGTTCAATCCCTTCTTAAATAGACCGAAAATCAAGCCAAACCGCACAGCTCAAGTTGGCAAAACCTCAAAGTAAGTCTTATTTGATTCAGTCGAGAAATGCTTAGCCTTGTTGACTGATTTAAGGAGAAGATTTCTGAGGAACTTTATGGTTCACTAGTAGAAATGTAGAATATATCTAATGTTTTTGTTTCACTGTTTATGATGAAAGTAGAAGAAAACAGCTAATGCTAACTGAATTCTGTTTCCGTTGACTGTTTTCTCAGACCAACATTTACTTGCAAAAAATGTCAAAGCAAAGAGGGAAAGATCAGCTCAGCCTCAACATTGATCGAATGATCCATGAGCTTTCTCATGCGCCTTCGAATCCCTGCATCAACATAGTGAGTCATTTCATGCGCAGCACGAACGTCAAGGCGTTTGATCCGATGATCATCTCCATCGGCCCGTTTCACCATAGGAAAGACCACCTCAAGGATATGGAGAACCTAAAAATGAGTTACCTCAAGAAGCTATTTGGAGAGTCGAGTGTTGATGAGTATGTGAACGCGATAAGGGGCAACGAGCAAGCTGCTCGAGACTGCTACGCTGAGAAGATTCCACTCAAATCCGATGATTTTGTGCAGATGTTGCTCCTTGACGGAATCTTCATCATAGAGTTCTTTCGCCGGGTGTTTACGATGAATAAAGGCCCGGGGTCTTTGATAGGAAGCTTTGACAGCGATCTTTCTCGTGCCGACTTTATTCGTCTTGATCTACTGTTGTTTGAGAATCAAATTCCTATGCTTGTTATTGATATTCTTTTCAATTTACTGAAGAAGCATAACCATCATGATCGAAAGAAGTTCAGTGATCTGATCTGGCCTTCCTCAGAAGAAATGTTTCAGGATATCAAATGTGATCATCTACTTGGCCTATTTCATCATGCTGCAACTTCGTCCTTCTCGAAAAATCCTTCTTCAACAGAGCTAAAAGAGGCCGGAGTAGTCTTCAAGAAGGTGAAGGTGAATGAGACTTCCAGTAGGTTGGATATCAAATTCGAGAACAAGACAATCTACTTCCCTGAGCTGGAAATTGGAGATGAAACAGAGTCTTTGATGAAGAATATGACTGCATACGAGCATTGTCGGCCCTACGGTGAAGCCAAGTACTTCTTCACAGACTACACGTTTTTCTTGAACTGCCTAGTCCAAAGCTCCAAGGATGCAGAGCTGCTGAGGCACTCCGGAATCATTAAGAATTGGTTAGGTGGGGATGCTTGGGTTTATGAAATGATCCAAGGACTGGGGACTAATGCTCAACCTTCTCAGAAGTTCTCGTATTCGGGTGTTTTTAGATGCGTGAATGATCACTGTAGACACAGACGTAATAGGTGGATCGCGGTGTTGAGGACCAATCACTTCGATAATCCATGGACGACCATTTCCTTGGTTGCAGCAGTAGTTTTGCTCTCAGTTGCGATACGGTGTATACCATTCTCTCCTATTGTAAGTATTTTGAGCTTCTTCATCAAACTCAATGCAATCTTAATTTAGACCAAGGCATACATAAATATATATATAGGGAGTAGAACCTGCATTAAAGGTGAGATCTACCAACCATGCAAAATTATTATATATTTTATGCAAATTACATTAAAAACATAATGATATAAGTATAAAACATATAATAATTATGCATGGATTGCAGTTCTCACGTTAAATGCAGGTTCTCACATAATCCACACCTATATATATATACTTTTTCGATCTAACGGTACTTGCTTTGTCTCTGCAGACCGAGATTCGTCGGCGGCACCATCCAATCCAAATTGATTCCAAAACGCCACCTTTGCATTATATTGGTGTGTGTGTTTGTTGTCCGACCGTATGGTCATCTCTCAATACTTGTTCGTTTTATTTTCTTTTCAACCATTTTATTGTATTTCGAATTTCATTTGTAAGCTTTGATGAATCAATACATACAGCTCTATTTTGCCGCAACTAGGGATCTTTTGTTCGTTTCTTCACAAAATATATTATTCTTACTTTACATTTAGTTAGATAGGGAGTGGTTCCCATGTGAACAACCCTTATCGTGTGAACGTGTGAACACTGCACTTTAAAGGCAAACGTATTGCACTTTCAAGGTAAATATACTGCACTTTAATACTGCATTTTACGTACTGCACTTAAAGACAAATGTACTGCACTTTAAGTATTGCACTTTAAAATACAATATGTTTATTTTTAAAGTGCAATACATTTGTCTTTAAAGTGCAATGTTCACACGTTCACACGATAACAGGTTGTTCACATTTGAACCTCCTCCTAATTAGATATATATTAACTTGTCAGAGTCGTACTTTTTCAAAAAATATCATGTCTCATATAGGTGTATGTTATAGTCTTAAGTTAGTGCAATCTAAGTTTTCTTTATAGTCGGTCACATGTATAATAATTAAATCACAATCGGCAAAATACAAATATACTCATTTTTTAAATAGTTTTCTATCCACTTTTTAAAATTTAGTGTAGGTCTACTATTCTTTGGCCCACTAAATCGATTTCATCATTGGGAGCGGCGCGGCGGCCAACCCTTCTTCGTATATGGATTGGGAAAAGTAAAATAGTACTCTCTCCGTTCCTCTATAAAGAAAAATTGAGAATTTGTATAGTATTTTTTTTTAGAAAATAAGATAAAATGGGTGTGATAGTCCGAAAACAAATATAAGACAAGTCATGGAGGGAGTACTTTAATTAGATATATTTTTGACCGTTCATTCTATAAGTAATTATATACACTTATTTAAAATGACTAGGGAAACACTACTATTCCCACAAAAACTATCATCTAGCGCCAAACCAGCACATAGATTAAAAAAAAAGAAAGTATTATATCTTTGCTAAAGATGAGTTATCGTATGTAAATTGAAAAGTTTTCTTTTTTATAAACTCTAATAAGTATAATAATATTTAATTAAATAATTACTAATACATACATTTAGTCGGATAATAAAATTCCAGAATTGAAGTGTATTATATTTGCCACAATTAATTTTTTTGATCAATTAAACAAACTGATCTTGTAAAGCTATTGTATTCGTAGTACATCTTCCTCAAATATTCTATGTAAAACTGTATTATGTATACAACAACCCTCTACTTTATTCTTGTTGGATGTCTATTTGACTATGTTCCCACTATTAATTTTCTGTCATTAGTTCTCATTTTTGCAGCTAAAAGGCACGATTTATGTGGTTTTAATTCTGTTTTAGTTAGGGTTGTAAACTAATCGAATCGAATCAAATAACACATTATTCGATTCGGAATTCGATTTGTATTCGAATATTCGTATTCGTATTCGATTCATTCTCGAATATTAAAGTTGATTCGTTTTCGATTCGTTATTTATATTCGAATTATTCGGTTTGATTCGAATATTCGATATTGAATATTTTATAAACAATATTATTCGAATATTCGGTTTGAATTCGATACCTATTTAATACTATTCGATTCGATTTGAAATTATTCGATTCAAGATTAATATTTTTAAGAAACAAATTTATAATAAGTTTTATATAAACGTATTTAATATATAAATATTTTTATAAATGTATTATATATTTATATTTAATCGAATATTTTTGAATATCGAATCAAAAATCATAATTTTTTATTCGTATTTGAATACTAATTGAATCAAATCGAATATTTATATTCGAACTCGAATATCAAAAATTCGAATACGAATATCAATATTCGGATACAAATATCGAATAGAATCAAAAATATTTGATTCGTTTACATCCCTAATTTTAGTTAGTTTTATTACTACTTTTTACAATAAATTGGTTGTTAGTTTCTTATTTATATGCAAATTTTTAAAATTTATTGCTTCACTACAAAAATGTATGAATTGCATAAGTAGATTGAAAACATAAATTGTAGTAGAATATTAGGGTGGCTTCTATATTTTAGGAGAATATTATCCTATTAATATAAGGATGAAAGTTTTGGGTTCTTCATTCATTCACAAAGATACATGATTATATACACAAGACATGCCGTAACTACAGCGCGAAATATCCTCTAGTATCTCGCTTAATTTGTTGCTAAAAATAGAATAATATTCTCCTAAAATATACTCCAACTATTCCGCTATTACCGGTTTACTTTCCTAATGGAGACATCCCGTTAAAAGTGTTCATTTCAAATTTAGTAAATTTTAATATCTTATCTCTTACTTTATCATTTTCTCTTTCCTCATTTACTTCATTATTATCTCACTTATTTTCTCTTTCCTACATTATCATCTTCTCTCTCATTATCTCACTCATCTTCTATTTCCTACTTTATAAACTACTTCTCATACTTTATCATCTACTTTCTTAATAATATTGCCGAATCTTCTATCTCCTACTTTATCAACTACTTCTCTCATACTTTATCATCTACTTTCTTAATAATATTGCCGAATCTTCTATCTCCTACTTTATCAACTACTTCTCTCATACTTTATCATCTACTTTCTTAATAATCTTGCCGAAAAGAAATCTACTTCTTAATAACCTTGCCGAATCTTCTATCTCCTACTTTATCAACTACTTCTTTCATACTTTATCATCTATTTTCTTAATAATCTTGCCGAAAAGAAATCTACTTTTTTAATAACCTTGTCGAATCTTCTATCTCCTACTTTATCAAATACTTCTATCATCTACTTTCTTAATAATCTTGCCGAAAAGAAATAGGCCGCTAATAACGAGACGGAGGGAGTAGAAGCCACCTAATATTCTACATAAATTTATTCCCTCTTACTTTAAAATCCTGCGCACGTACGTTCATTATAGCAGGATAAAATAGTGAGTCTCCTTTATCATAATCTTTTAAAACTCAATTCAACTTGTGGCTCTATATTATATTTAAAGAGTAATACTGAATTTAGGGGTTGGAAGAATTCACTCTTATGGGTGGTTTAAGTTCTTATTTTCCTGAACTCAAACCATTTTACTATTTTATTTCTTATGAAGAAAATAATAATTAATCACTATATAGTGGTAACTTACCTAATTTCAGCTTTCTTAGTGCTTCTGTGGTTTAATTTAATTTCAAATGCTGGAGATGACAACATTTTAAGTATTTATTCGAAAAAAATTATTCAGACAATAAATCTAATTCAAACATCTTATAAATTGATTGATTAAACATTTGGAAAATACTTTAGAACACCTTCTTTGATCACAAATTAGTTAATTTGATCGATTAAAGAAGTAAAATAATTGATATTTATTTCACCCTAGATACTTACAATAATTGTTAAAATAACACTCTCCAAATTTTTTTCCTTCAAAATAACACTGTTTTAAAATAATTACAAGACTAATATTCTTTCAGCTACCTATATAATTATTTACTAAATGAATATCTACATGTGAAATACTACTTTTTATCTTTTACATTTACATAATGATAAAGCATTACAATTTATTGTAATAAAATCGCATTTCCAAATAAAAAGGATAAAATATATTTGTTAGTTTTTTATTTATTTTGTATGTATGTTGTGTTTCTAAATAAAACAAAATATCTTTATTTGTTAGATTTTATATTTAATTTTAAATCAAACAAAAAAATATTTTATTTTCTTATATGAAAATACGGAACTCTTTGAATGATTTTTATTATTTTAATTACAAAACAAATAAAAACAAAAAAATACAATTCCGGTATTTTTTTCAAATAAAAACAATAAAGTTATTTTTATTTGCTTTGTTATTAAATAATTATTTTTCGTATTTTCGAGCTAAAAATAAAAATAAATTATTTTTATTTTTTTAGTCCTCAAAATGCTAATAGTAAAATTAAATAAAAAAATAAAATTTATTTGCCTTGTAGATATTTATTTGGTAAATAAGTGTATAGTTGGCAAAAAGAGTGTTAGTTTGAGAATAATTTTTTAAAAGAGTATTATTTTGAAAATTATTTTTTTAGAGTGTTATTTTGACAATTAACTCATTTAATTTTGGGATTTGGCATTAGTTAATTATAATAACCGAATCTAGCTAGACATGAGATTAATGCCGATATTTTGGGCGTTACAAAGCATAATTTTTGTGGTGCTTATGATTTATAAGATTTAGTAACGTTTCATCATAAATGAAAATGCAACGGTTGGTGATTACATTTGAAATGATTAGGATAATATTTTAATGACTAATATATTAATTAACATATAGTAGTATTTGATTTTAATTTTTTCTTCATGGACAAGCCAAATATGTTAAGATCCTTGAAATAGAAACATGATAAAAGAGGAGTAAGAAATATTGCAAAAGAAGAAAATATCTTTGAAATGATTTTATGAGACCAAATTAGTCTGAGATTTTTGCATTAATCATGTTTTATTGTCTCATGATTTTTGTATCATGTTTCTCTCTCCTCCCCTGCCTCCATAAGTACTACCTCGTTTACTCTTCTTCCTTGCTCCTCGTACTCATCATGGGTTTGACTTTGACTTGCATTGTCTCTCTTCTTTTACTAGTGGTGGCTAGCTACGTCGAAGCAAGAATCCCGGGAGTTTACTCCGGCGGCGGCTGGCAGACGGCGCATGCTACTTTCTACGGCGGCAGCGACGCCTCCGGAACTATGGGTAGCCTAAATCACTCAAATTTCAAAAAATTATATATGTATTGATAAAATGAAATGTATATGGTCCGCAGGGGGTGCTTGCGGGTACGGAAACTTGTACGACCAGGGGTACGGCGTGAACACGGCGGCGCTGAGCACGGCGCTCTTCAACAACGGCTTCAGCTGCGGCGCGTGCTTCGAGATCAAGTGCAGGGACGAACCTCAGTGGTGCCTCCCAGGCAGCCCGTCCATCTTCATCACCGCCACCAACTTCTGCCCGCCCAACTACGCCCTGCCCAACGACAATGGCGGGTGGTGCAACCCGCCCCGCCCCCATTTCGATCTCGCCATGCCCATGTTCCTCCGGATCGCCGAGTACCGGGCCGGCATTGTACCCGTTTCTTACCGCCGGTTAGCACCCTGCCCCTTCCCTATTTTTAATGTGATCACATGTTCAATAAATCTAAACTATGTTTTTTTTTTTTAATTTAGAAAAACTACATTGTTTAATTAATTTATTATATCCTCATTCTTTACGATTTTACATCTATAAAATGAATTCCTTTTTTAATCTTCTCCTTTCAATTTATAATTTTGTAATTCAAAATTGCATAATTTTAAATTAGACACTAATTGAACATGAGTGATTTATTCTGATCTCCTCCCCTATTTTTTACTTTTTTATTTAATATACTACATTTTTCGTAATTAAAATTAATGTTGCTACTACATTAGGGTTGCATGCCACAAGCGAGGGGGGATGAGGTTCACCATCACTGGCTTCCGTTACTTCAACTTGGTATTGATCTGGAACGTAGCGGGTGCGGGTGACATCGCTAGGGCATGGGTGAAGGGGTCGGAGACCAATTGGATGGCAATGAGTCGGAATTGGGGACAAAATTGGCAATCGGACACGGTTTTGGTCGGACAATCACTCTCCTTCCGAGTCAAGGCTAGTGATCGTCGTGGTTCCACCTCATGGAACATTGTACCTTCCAACTGGCAATTTGGTCAGACGTTTACGGGCAAGAATTTTAGAACCTAAATCAACATTGTTTTCTTTTTAGATATTAGAAAATTGATTTTAAGGCTGAGGGTGTGATAGTGGAGAAACAAAGTTTATGAGTGTTGTCTCAGCTTTTGTGGAAAAAATGGCAAAGAAAGTAAAATGTACAATTTCGATGTGGTTGCAATTGTCAAACTATATTAACTCACAACACATATATACCTTGTTTAAGAATGATTCCATATTGAATAAATAAAACAAGAACTTTGTAAAATTTTAAATTTAAGTCATAATTCATCTAAATAATCACAACTTTATATTTAAAACTCCTATAAAAATTTACATATGACCAAAATGGTGCAAAAATTCATAAAGAACACAATACACTAGCAAAGCGAATTAGCTACTAAATTTTTCACAATCTTCTAGCTAATTGAATTATCATTCAGTCTAATCAGATTAACATCGAGCTAATTGCAATTATTTAGATGCGACTCTCTTGTGTAGTAACAATATTTTCTTGTCCGCCAACAACACCACTCTCCCTTCAATTTTGGTTTTATTTAGGGTTCTAAATTTGATCTGATATTGAAGAGAATGAAATTGTTTCGTGTATATCGTAAATGATTGTGAGATTTTTTTCAAGTTATAAGTAGCGTTTAATTATCCACAAGTCAACGGTTTGTGAGAATTTCTAAAGTGACGATTTTGTTGGCGTGACAATCTTGTCCATTTAGGCGTCCAAATCATCAAAACGACGTTGCTAGTTTTAATGTTTTCCGACGCTCGAAAAAAAAATTGAGAATCCATCCATGTCTTCAATTGCAAAAAAATAAATAAAAATGTATACACTAATTCTCCACGATTTGAAGTTCGTGCTAAATATGCAAATCGACTATATTTCGTATCTTATTTCACCAATAATTTTAAAAAATATAAATATTTGTTTTCTCAACTAAATCGAGTAAATAATACTACTAAAATATAGCAATATTTGGTTTAATTATAAATATTTTGTTTAATTATAAAATGTAAACAACGACCTTGCTCTATGATGAAAAAAACAAACAAACATGGTAATCGTGTTCGTCATTATTGGGTCAATTATTGCAACTATTATTTACACTAAAATAATTACTGTGAAATTGGATGATAGAGAGGTATAAGCTATTACAGTTAAATTTCGATAAAATAATAATCTTGAGATCGAAGAAAAAAATATTCATTTAAAGAAATTATTACTTTATCGAATATTATTTTAGTATATTTACCTATATCAGGATTGAAGAAAATTATCATCTAAGCGAGATTATTACTCTATCGAATATTACTTTATCGAAATTTAACTGTACAACTTTTATTAAGACATTCAACATTATTTTATATGTCAATATTAGGATTTAAATAATGTCTTAAAAATATTAGGACTTTAATTTATTTATTTTTCTCAAAAAACTGAAATATATAATGCTCATATTTTCTCTCCTCTGTCTGCAGCGCCCTTAGAATACCAGATCCATATCGAAGACGAAGGGAGCAACTGATAATTGTTGTTCCCGGCGTCACCACTGCTACCAAATTCTACGAATCGGAATCCGACGGAGGGTTCTTCCAACTCAAATTCAAGGTTCGCTTCTCATTTCCCGATGGCTTGCTTTTCTTCGCATTTAAATTGAAGATATTTATAGCATTTGTAGTTTCTATGTTGTCTGGATTGAATGTTGTTCTTGTTGTGTTTTCTCATATGAAAATCTTGATTTTCGGATTCGGATGCTTACCAACAGACATTCATTGCATGTAATAATCGATTATTTTCCTTTATAATTGTTCTGTGTTGATATAAATGCTAAAATGCCTAACTTTCAATTTAAAATTGGGATCAAAACAATTTGATGATTCGAGTTGTTTGTTGTCGACTAAAGCTACAGTCTGTTATGCTTAAGTTGGTTTATGTGTTGTAGTACTATTTGTTCAGTTTGCTTAATGTGTTGATTTTGTATTAGTGTACTGGATTGGACCAAAACTCTGTTGGAATAATAATGTGAAAAGGAAGGCACTCTTTAGCATGCTGTACAGTAGAGATATGATATTCGAAAAAATTCATTTATTGGCAACTACCCTTTAAAGGAATTAGGGGCGAGTAAATCCTCTAGTTGATGACCTGCAATTTCTGAGGGATCTGAGTGACAATTACACGGGTAATCGCCTAATGCACGTCGGTGATCCTTATTCTGCATAATGTATTTTCCTATAGAAGTTATATTTGAGTGTGTCATTGGGTATATTTGAATATTTGGGTACATAATTCCAGTTTTCAGAGCCTTTTCTGCAAACTCTAAAAAGGTTTGTGTACCTTAAGCAATGACTTTTAAGCATTATGTACATTAACGCACTGGTCTAACTTGCTAGAACGCCGAATTACAAATTCCAGAATTAAAGTGAGATTTTGTATCTTTTGCATTAACAACTATGTCTTACAATAAATATGCAGACATTTTGACTTCAAATAATCATTCAGAAATCAGAACCAAAAGATGAAGGATCCACGGCCCAAATCTTTGAAGCCCACTACAATCCATGGCTTTGCGCAGTCTGGAGATGTAAATGCATTTCGGATGTTGCTTCTCAACAACCCATGTCTTCTCAATGAACGGAACCCTGTTGTAAGATCCTTTTCTGTTTTCTTATTTTTTGTACTGATGAAGACGAATTGCTCTGTTTCTCTGACTTGAGGGATTTCCTGACTTATTAAGGAAGATTTTCATAGCTATTTTTCGTATTTTAAAAATTTATTGTTTGTGTATTAATGAATATTAGTTTTTTGGATTGGGTTTAAATTCAAGTTATGCTAGAGATACTAGTGTAGATATTATATGACTCTGGTACTTAAAACACGTGTAAACTATAATGCATATTGTTCTGAAAACTGAAAATGAAACGATAATATTAATAGTAGGATAATGCCCCTCCAAGTCATAGGTTTAACAATAGTATAGGAGGGCAAGGAGTCCTCTTCTATACTCATCTGGCCTGATTTAGGCAGTGATGCCTTGGATTTGTTGGTTCCATAAATCTGATTGCCTTAGAGGATAGCTAGGGTAGTAAGAAATGAATATTTCGATCTGTTTAGAGAGGACGATGTTTAGTAATTTATATTTGGCAGAGGGACAGGTGAAGCGGTATGTTTCTTACCCACCTAACTTTTTCTTGAATGCTTTTCAGCACCCTGCTTATCATTATTGGATAAGTAATTCTTTGTTCGATATCTCCTCCCTTATGATTTTTGGAAACAGATAAATGAATTGCTTTTCACCATGTTCAGAGTCAGTTGCCTAATAATTCATCAATAAAGTTATTTACTTATCAAATACATTCACGGCCTGAAGAACATAACATCGTTTGAAAGGGATAGAATGATCGATGTGCTAGCTTTTTCCATCTCCATATCTCAACAGAACTATGACATGATCTGTTTTTACTTGTTCAACTAGAATATGTTTGTAGCATGAAGTAAATTGTTTGTCGAAGCCTTTTGATTTTCTGTCACACAGATGGCACAGACACCCCTTCATGTTGCTGCTGGTTACAACAAGATTGAGATTGTGAAATTTCTTCTTGATTGGAGAGGGCCCGAGAAAGTGGAACTAGAGGCCGAGAACATGGTATGTCAAGAAGTATTTTAATCAGCATCTCTTTATACTTTCTTCGAGATAGGAAGCCTTTTTTACTGACTCACATTATGCGACATCATCTTATCAATTGGAAAGTATGGAGAAACTCCATTGCACATGGCAGCAAAGAATGGGTGTAATGAAACTGCAAGGTTGCTCCTCGCTCGTGGTGCTTTAGTTGGGGCCAAAGCAAATGTGAATTTTTCCTTCTTAAGCTATCTTTTTCAACTTTTAATTTGTCTCAGGTTGCTAATGTTTCTCCCCTCATTTTGTCCCATTGTCTGGCAGAATGGAATGACTCCTCTACATCTTGCTGTCTGGCACTCGCTTCGAGCTGAAGATTGCTCAACCGTTAATACCCTGCTAGAGTATAATGCCAATTGCAGTGCTGAAGATAAAGTATGATCCTTTTTAAGTATCTCGTTACTTATGGTTTCTTTTGAGTATTTCCTTGCACTTGTTATTATGCTCTCCTATGTGATGCTTACTGTTAACAATCATAAGTGCAGGAGGGAATGACTCCTCTGAATCATCTGTCTCAAGGACCAGGTAATCAGAAGCTGCGGGATCTTCTACTCCAACATCTTGAAGAGCAGCGAAAACAAAGAGCAATTGAAGCATGCAGTGAGACCAAAGCCAAGATGGATGCACTTGAAAATGAACTATCAAATATAGTGGGCTTAGACGCACTTAAGCTACAACTTCGGAAATGGGCAAAGGGAATGCTTTTGGATGAGAGGCGACGAGCCCTTGGACTTAAAGTTGGAGCCAGAAGACCACCTCATATGGCCTTCCTTGGGAATCCTGGAACAGGTAACCTACTAGTATCTCGAATCACTCCTTTCCTGTTGGTCGTTTAGTTATTGAAACTTGCATTTTGTGATATTAATGGATGAGAGGCGACGAGCCATTGGTAGAGGTGTTCCTGATGTAGAAGGACACACCGATAGTTCTTATCAAGTTTGTAAATTAGCTTAGGGTCCATTTTCTGTCTTTATCATCTATGAATGTCCTACTTTCTCTCTCTTAAAAGTTTCCAATTCTCTCTCTCTCTCTCTCTCTCTCTCTCTCTCTCTCTCTCTGTCTCTCTCTCTCTCTCTCTCTCTCTCTCTCTCTCTCTCTCTAACTTACTTAGAAAGGGAGCCTAACGCAATACTTGTTTCAGATGTCTTTCAAACATTTGCTAATTGTTTACTAATTAGTGGTGTTGGGTTATTTTTACAGGTAAAACTATGGTAGCCCGAGTCCTTGGGAAACTACTACACATGGTTGGCATACTTCCAACAGATAAGGTAACAGAAGTGCAGAGGACAGATTTGGTTGGAGAATTTGTTGGGCATACAGGTCCTAAAACAAGAAGAAAGGTAAGTCCTTATACATTCAACCCTTGTAACTTTTCTATAACTTGATGCCCGTAATATCGGAATACTTATACAGATTCAAGAAGCCGAGGGTGGAATTCTTTTTGTAGATGAAGCATACCGCTTGATACCAATGCAAAAATCCGATGATAAAGATTATGGATTAGAAGCATAGGAAGAGATCATGTCTGTCATGGACAGTGGAAAGATAGTCGTTATATTTGCTGGCTATAGCGAGCCAATGAAGCGTGTAATAGCTTCAAACGAGGGCTTCTGCAGGAGGGTGACAAAGTTTTTCCACTTTGATGAATTCAGCTCGGAAGATATGGCCAAGATTCTTCACCTTAAAATGTCTCATCAGGCTGAAGATAGTCTTCTCTATGGGTTTAAGCTGGATGCTTCGTGTAGTGTAGAGGCTATTGCGGCAATGATAGAACGAGAAACCACAGAAAAACAGCGTAAAGAGATGAATGGAGGGCTAGTGGATCCAATGCTAGTAAATGCTAGAGAGAATCTGGATTTGAGGATTGATTTTGAATGTATAGACACAAATTCTTTGCTTACAATCGCCTTCGAGGATTTATCGGCCGGGGTTCGGTTGTTGACACGTTGAGGTGGAAGAAGATGCAAAAGAGGGTCAAGTAGGAGCAACTCTGTTAGGGATACAAGCAAGGAGCCCTAACTCTCCCCAAAACCATAGTTGAAGGGAAATGATTGACACTCACTTATATACCATTCAACACTTGCGTGTGGAGTCGATGTGGGATATCCCACATCATAACAATACCTTCCCCTTCGAAACTGTACGTCCACGGACGGCCTACTCTGGAAGTCCTCCCCACCCACGGCTGGGTCCGCGGTGAGGCCCACCCAGGTTGCTGGTCCACCCACGACTCCATTCGCTGTGATACCAGTCCTGGGCCCACCCAGGGACTATTCCCCCGGGCCCACCCGGTTTTCCGGGCCTATCAACGGGTGCCACCCCTTCCCGCAGACGTACGATCCGGCAGGTCGGTTCATTGTTAGGGATACAAGCAAGGAGCCCTAACTCTCCCCAAAACTATGGTTGAAGGGAAACGATTGACACTCACTTATATACTACTCCACACTTGCGTGTGGAGTCGATGTGGGATATCCCACATCATAACAAACTCATTCTTTGTCTACATTCAGAGGTAGACCATAACAGCGTACGGTACACGTGTATTTTTTCTCTCTCATTCGTTTCTTCATGAGTATTTACTCATTTTTCTCTCTCATTCTGTAATTCATGTGTTTCAACAGAGCATTTTGTTGTATTTTTTTTTTTTTTTTTGACGTGGACCCGTGGCCGCTACCTTTAGTGCGCATTGGGCTAAACCCCCTCCTTGTGTGCATGCAAACCACACGAGAGAGTTCAACCACCAGGCTAACCATAGGTGACGGTCCATAATTCTTCAGTGGGATTCGAACCCAGGACCTATCGGTCCCGGGCCAACCACCTTTACCAACTTTGCCATCCCAAGGGGATAGCATTTTGTTGTATTGATTTGTATGATGATGTGCTTCATTGAAAAAAAAAAAAAAGTTGAAGTTGTTAATTTTTTATTCATTTTTGAATTTATAGAGAGAGAATGGGATCAACTGAATCGATAGTTATGTATAGTTTCAAAATAGAAATTTCCACTGCGTATTGAATTCGAGTTAAATTAACTCCAGCATCTTTCGTTTTGCTATTGAGGCCTAGCAGAAATATGTAAAATGATATAATTAGTTACTAAAACTCAATTAAGTATAAATAGACATGTCCATGTTCAATTTGAAATTGGATCTAACTAGGTTTCAAATCGAAACCGGAATAGGCATAAACTGGAACTGATGTAAATCAGAACCATCATAAATCGTAAACCCTCGGATTGTGATTCGTTTCAGTTTGTTCATCTTGAAACTGTAAAACCGTCGATTCAAACCAGGATAATTGCAAATCATTAATTTACAAAAACCATTAACCGAATATGATAAATGAACTTTAAATTAAAAATATATATTTGAAGATTTTGTTCTTTTAATTTTTAGTTATTTATTTAATTTAGATACACAAATCCTAATAATTTGATAATTTAAAGTGGTGTAAAAAATGAGGAACATTTTACTTTAATTTACATAATTGCAAAGGCAAATTAGTTGAGTAGGTCTCCAAACTATTTATGATTGGTGGATATGGTTTCTAAACAATTTTCTTTTCGTGAACATAGTCCTTCCATTAAAAAATAATTAAATTTTATTTATGGCATTTGAATTTTTAAGGACTAAGTAAACTAAATGAAAAATGTATGAGGACCAATTATATCAATCCTAAAATATTTAGAGACCATAATTGATAATTTGCGAGAATAGTCAAGTTCACAAAAATTAAATTATTTTTTTTATTTTTTTTTTAAATATCAATTCATACGTCATTTATCGAACACTAAAAAATGTTTCAAATTCACATTCTATATGATTAATATTCAATAGAAATTTACGACATCACCCATGAAATCAAAACATCATGCGCATTTCTCCATCGTTACCGACGTCATCCCAAATTCACGAGAACACATTATCGTTGATTTCCAGCACCTAGTTCCACGAATCCCTCTCATCAAATTTTCCAAACACAAATCTGTGTTGTTGCTTCCGATTCAACAACTCTGCCGCCGTCATTCTCCTATCATTACTTAGAGCTCGACTACGACTCTCTCTCTCTCCAAAGTTAGAGTGGTCTGCAGGGAAATGGCGGTTTCTCCATCGTTACCGACGTCATCCCAAATTCACGAGAACACATTATCGTTGATTTCCAGCACCTAGTTCCACGAATCCCTCTCATCAAATTTTCCAAACACAAATCCGTGTTGTTGCTTCCGATTCAACAACTCGCCGCCGTCATTCTCCTATCATTACTTAGAGCTCGACTACGACTCTCTCTCTCTCCAAAGTTAGAGTGGTCTGCAGGGAAATGGCGGTGTTTGCTTTGCCGGCATGGTCCGACGATTTTTAATTATGGTCCGTAAATATTTTAGGATTTATGAAATTGGTCCTCATATATTTTTTTAATTAATTTAATTAGTCTTTATAAATCCAAATATCCAAAATAACTTTGAATTTAAAATTAAATTTTTTTTAAGGGTTGACTAAAAGGACGGTATTTAATACTAGTTTCAATTTTTTAAACTATAATACATCATCAAAAATATGTATAATTCTCATATGCTGGCTATGGGGTTCGAACCCATGCGCACTTATGTGCAGAAGATCTTAAGTCTTCCCCCTTAACCTCTCGGGCAAACCAGCTTGAATGTCACAGTGCTTTACATTCAAATTTACTGAAGGTTTCAATCAATTATAGTGTTCTAGTGAGAAATTTCCAGTTTATTTGGCTTTTACTTTTCCTCGTTCATCTCTCTACTGAATTAATCAGCGAGTTATTTGAGAGTTCTGTTCTCTCTCTCTGTCTCTCTCTCTCTCTCTCTCCCGAAGATTCTTCTCCACGCAACTTTGAACCAGAGCGAGTTTCCATGGTCGGATGCAGACAACGGCCATTCCATCTCAGCATTTCCTTTTGTACGCCTTCATCTCTTCTGAACGCATATTTCCGAAAAATGAAATTGGGGTCGCCGGATTTCTCTGCCCACACCCGGCGGCCAGGGGTTTCCGTGCTCTTAATGATGCTCCTTACGGCGGCTGTCGTATCTCTCTTCCTCCTCCATAGAGCTGTCGAATTAGGAATCTCAGGTGGCGCGAACTTGGAGAACTTCTTTACTCGGTCAGTCTCATTTTCATCAATTATATTAAATTCAGTTTTCTTCTTCATCCAATTCAATTATTCTCCAATCTCCATGATTTAGTCTCAGAACCGCACTGCGGATACTGATAACTTCTGCCGGCGTTGGTTGTATACATTCTACTAGTTAATTACTGGAATATCGCTACATATATGCGTGTTTAATTAATGTATACTCTGTCTTCATATAAGGGATATTTTGATAGGGAGGCTGAAGGGGTGAACGATATTAGATTTTTCTTCATCGATCTAATGTTCTATTTCTCTGTTTTCGTTGGCCAAACTGTTATGTTGCTTGATACCAAGGTGATATTTTCTGTTATTCTTTGTGAATTTTGTTAGAAGATACTATAGTCTGGCTTTGTTGCTTGTTATATTGATCGGGTCCAAGACGAACTACTGTAGGTAGTTTAAAACCATTGAATTCGAAATATGGTAAAGTAGCTCCTGGGTAGGGAACGACTCCATTGATGGGTGTCGCAATGGCTCTATTATTTTAGAGATTTATAATTCTTCCGTTTTATTGGATGGAATTTCAATGAATTAAATCTACAAGAATCACAAAGTCTTAGCTTTTGGAATAAAAAATCAATCAGTTAGAACTTAAATTTCTGGCTTATTCATTTTTGGTAGTTCGATCGTGAGGTCCTTGGTAACGCGACACAAAGACTCCTGAATTCTTATGGCGTATACAATACTTGAATTCTTGATGGAGATGCTACATAGTTGGTTCTCATTCTTCAGAGACTACGAGTGTAATAAGAGCATCCGTCGACAAAAGGATCACTCAACGGTGGTCCTAATGAACTAATTGTTCTACACTTCTTACTTGGTGTATCTTGTTACATGGGTCGTGAGTGGGAACTTAGTTGGGCCACGGGTTTATATCTCCATCGAATCAAATTGGCCAAAGGTGTGCGTTCATGAGCCCATGCTAAAGTTTCAATCAATTCTTGCCAATATCCCCGCCAGGAGATTAAGAACATAAATCCAGTAGCCCAAACAAGATATTTCATGGCTATTGAGAACGAATTAAATTAGATGGTTCTATTTCTCAATCTTTCTTACTTGCTCCTATGGGGATGCCATATCATATGAATAACTATATCGCCGCACAAACATAACTGATTTCTGAACTTTACTTGAATACTTATATCATAAAATCTGTATTGCTTAGCATTACTGTCCTCATGTTCAATGAAATTGGCAATAATGGTTCATTGAAGTCAAATTATGCACATCCTCTCTTGTATCCTTAATGGCTGTCACACTATTACCGACTCCGGCCGTTTAAGCTTTGTTTTAGAATTCTCTTCTGCCACTTTTTGCCTAGTCATGTTCCGTGTATGAGATTCTTTGACATTTTGGTGATCACAAAGTTATAATGCGTCTTCTCCTGATTATTCATGTTTGTTGTAGGACAGTAAGGAGTATAGTCTTGAAAGAGTTTTGAAGGCTGCGTCTATGCCGGATAACACAGTGATCTTAACAACCCTTAATGAAGCATGGGCAACTCCAAATTCAGTTATAGATCTCTTTCTCGAGAGTTTCCAAATTGGAGAGCAAACCCGCTGGTTACTGAACCATTTGGTGATCGTTTCTTTGGATCAAAAAGCATTTTCCCGTTGTATGGTTATACACTCCCATTGTTTTCTCCTTGTCACTGAAGGAGTCGACTTTTCCCGTGAGGCTTATTTTATGACCCCTGACTACCTGAAGATGATGTGGAGAAGGATTGATTTCCTAAGATCCGTTCTTGAAATGGGATATAACTTTGTTTTCACAGTAAGCTCTCTTTGTTGCTCTTTCTGCTAAGCATCTTCATACTCAAGCTTGCTCATATACATGAAGCTTAATGACCTTTGAGATAATTTTCTTGCTTCTTGCATTTTTTTCATGAAAAGCAATCTTCCATCGAATACTTTTCACGCCCGTGTATATTATTGGAACTGTATCATGCACATTCTATATAAATTGCTATTTTCAGATGGAGCCTGACTAGGCAACCCTTCAATCAACTGGCACGATCGCACCATGCATTTTGTATTGATATGTTGTACTCCCTCCGTCCCGCCCGACTTGTCTTGTTTCTTTCCAGCACGGAGATTAAGATGAGTGGGTGGTTGTGTGTAGATAGATAGGCCCCACAAAGAAAAAGTGGGAGTTTGTGTAGTAATTATTTTCCATTTTAAGAAACAAGACAAGTCAAGCGGGACAACTCAAAAAGGAAAACAAAACAAGTCAAGCGGGACGGAGGGAGTATTAAAAATTAACATGAACTTTTGGACATTTCTGTCTATTTTGACAGCTTTCTTATCTACAGGATGCAGATGTTATGTGGTTCAGAGACCCTTTTCCTCATTTCCACCTGGATGCGGACTTTCAGATAGCCTGCGACCATTTCTCCGGAAGATCTGATGATATAGAAAATAAACCTAATGGTGGATTCAAGTTTGTAAGATCAAATGCTCGGTCTATAGAGTTTTACAAGTTCTGGCACGCCTCTCACGAGTTATACCCCGCACTGCACGATCAAGACGTTCTTAACAAGATTAAGAACGACTCCTTCGTCGCAGAGATGGGGCTGAAGTTGAGATTCTTGGATACTACTTATTTCGGTGGGTTTTGTGAACCCAGTGAAGATCTGGATGAAGTCTGTACGATGCACGCGAACTGTTGTTTCGGGTTGAACAGTAAGCTTCATGACCTCAGAATCTTGCTTCAGGACTGGAAACATTTTTTGTCTTCCCCGCCGAGTTTGATGCCGTCGGGTTGGACAGTTCCGCAGAATTGTAGGTAAGGCTCATGCTTGTGAAATGCAATTCCTATTGGCTTGGATGATTATGCTTTAACCTAATATTTACTGGTGTTGTTTGTTTCAGTCTTGATTCGCTCCATCTGAATATGCAACAACCCGATGAAACAGGTCCAGACTAACATTTGAAGAAGATTATCATCTAATGGTTAAATATTTTCTCACTTTTTGAGGCCAGTCTGTAAATCTCTTCTGCACATTTTGAGGGGAAAATCACCTACAGTTAACCCTCGATAAAGTAATAACCTTGGGATCGGAAAAAAATATTCATTTAACGAGGTTATTACTTTATCGAACATTATTTTAGTGCATTGACTCATGACGGGACCGAAAAAAATTATTATTTAAGCGAAATTATTACTCTATCGAAGGCCAGTCTGTAAATCTCTTCTGCACATTTTGGGGGGAAAATCACCTACAGTTAAACATCGATAAAGTAATAACCTTGGGATCGAAAAAAAATATTCATTTAACGAGGTTATTACTTTATCGAACATTATTTTAGTGCATTGACTCATGGCGGGACCGAAAAAAATTATTATTTAAGCGAGATTATTACTCTATCGAATATTACTTTATCGAGTTTAACTGTAACTGGTTAAAATGGTGTTTAATTGTATAATTTTTGGTGAGCAAATCTGTATTCTAGTATCCTAACCGGCGTATTCGTTCTTTCGAGTATTTAAGTCCGTTTGAGAAAACAATTTAAATAAACGTTTATGTCTTAAGTGCTTATTTAAGCCAAAAGATTTTATAAGCTATTTCGATGAATTTTTAAAAATGTGTGCATAAATACTTATTTTTTATATAATCTTGACTAAATTGTTGATTAGCTCTCAATTTTATATAAAAAACTGTATTTTGAATTGTTTTGTAAGAATATGATTTTTTAATCTAAAAAATAGTTTAAGTAATCTATTATGATGTAAATATTTATAACATAAGTTTTTATCGATTTACAAAAATAAATTAAATTTTCAATTCATGCATAGTAGTGCTTATTTTTTAGCATAAACTTTAAAAGGTAAGTAAATGTTGTACGAATTTTGTATCGGTTCAAATCCATTGCTGAAGTCGAATAACACCAGGCTTGATATTCAAGATTCCACGAGCAGTAATTTTGTACCTATGAACTCTTTCCTTTTTAATGTGGGCTTCATTCTTCTCTGCTCAATCAGGTAATTGTTTCAATGTTTGTATTCATATGTAAAATTCTGTTACTTATAGCTTGTGAGATTTGATGTATGAATTAGAAGTGCTATTGATTTAACATAGTATCAAGAAAGCAACAAGTTGTATGATTCACCAAGACAATTACTCCCTCCGTTCCACTCCATTAGTCCAGTTTTCCTTTTTGGGCCGTTCCACTCCATTAGTCCACTTTCCTTTTTTAACTTAAAATAACACTCTTATATATTCTAGTGGACCCCACTACTTTATACTACTTTACACACAACAAACAACTTTCTTAATCTCCGTGTCGAAAAGAAAGTGGACTAATGAAGTGGAACGGATGAAGTATTATTTAATACTCCCTCCGTCCCGTTATTTGTGGCTCAATTGATTTCGGGACGAGAATTAAGAGAGTAGATGATAAAGTATGAGAGAGAAAGTAGATGATAAAGTATGAGAGAGAAGATGAGTAAGATAATGAGAGAGTATGAAAGAAAGATGATAAAGTATGAGAGATAATGTAATAAAGTAGGAGAGAGAAGATGATAGAGTAAGAGTAATTTTTTACCAAATTAGGAAAGTGGGCACAAATAATGAGACACCCCTTTCGGGAAAGTGAGCCACAAATAGCGGGACGGAGGAGTACTTGAGTTCATCATAAATTCAATCCAAATACAGCAAGAATGAATTATCCATCTTGTCTGTACATCATGCATCTGTGTTAAATGTCCAGCCACTCCCTTTGCCATGAACAGATATGGCCAGTCACATTAACAGTAGTCTTACCATCGGGGCCGACGACGTAATAAGGTGAATCCTCAGGAAACTCAGATGACATCCTCAACCAGTAGAGACTTGGCTCCCAATCTACCCTTTTAAGCACTTTCAATATTTCCTTCACCACAGTCTTCGAACCTTCAGCTGACAAATGGACTCCATCTCTGCGTATACGACCCGAAAATGAGACTTTTATACAATATTAGCTACATACTAATAAACTTACATAAAGCAAGAATTGGCCCAGTCATCATCTCTTTCTTGAATAGCAGTCCAGAGATTGATGGCCTCAACATCCATTTCTTTGCATAACTCTACTAGTTTTTCTGAATATATACGGCAACCTTCATTCGTCCGGGCTTGATCATCGAGTGCGTTTCTGGATGGCGGAACAATAATCAAGCGAAAATGATAAAAATGCCGCCTATCATGAAACTAGAGCTTTTGCAGTATGATTACCCAAAAATCTCACGAATTCTTGCTTCGTTTACTGGAGGAGAACTTAAACAAACTATCCGTGTTTCATCTGAAAGACTCTGGTTGAAATATGCCATCATAATTAACATTACTGTTGTCGTACAAAAAGATGATGAAATAGTCTAGTCTAGGTTAGGGGTGTTCGGTATGGTATACCGTAAGATTTTTCTCATACCGTATATCGTACCAAAAAGGTTCGGTATGGGAAAATGCATGCCGATAATTTCGGTATATCGTAGTTCGGTATACCGAAAGTTCGGTATAAACAATTCTATACCGTTGCCATACCGTTCTTTTGGTATACCGTACCGTATTTTGGTATACCGAAACAGACGGCATACCAAAACAGACGATATATAAAAAATATAACATTATACCGAAGCAAACGGTATTACTAGGTCTTTATGAAACAGATCAGAAGATTGAGTCCGACAAGTTTTATTCGATGAAATCAAAGAGTACGGAACTAACCTTGATATGAGATATCATCTTTTTCATGTTCTCAACGAATTCGGGAAGAGGGACGTGAGCACCAAGGCCACTCGGGTGTGGCTTCGTTGCATCATTACCACCAAAGTAGAGTATAACCAGAGAAGGCTGAACAGCTTCATCCTGAACTCATATACGTAGAAAGGAATATGAGTTAGTAGACATCAAATAAGCAATTTGATATATAACCAGCCCATACCTTGGGGAAGACCTTGTCCAACACTTGGACAGCCATCCTTGTATTCCAACCAGAGTATCCCCGTAGTAAGACGTCCGCCTTCAACAATACTAAAGTAAGTAACCTTGTACTCTAACAAAACAATACCAACTAGTTTTGCTAAGCTTAAGATTCATTGAGCCATTTCTAGAACAACATGTCAATGCTATCTTTTATTCAAGATTCCTTTATGTATTACTCCCTCCGTCCCATTATTTCTGACTCGGTCCTAATTTGGCAAAAAATTAATTTAATATCTCCTACTTTTTCATCTTTTATCTCCTACTTTATCTATTCTGTCATTATCTTACTAATTTTTTCTCTCATACTTTGTCATCTACTCTCTCATTATCTCACTCATATTTTCTCTCTTAATTTGTCATCTACCATCTCTCTCATACTTTATCATCTACTTTCTTAATTCTCGTGCAAAAAAGAAACGAGTCAGAGATAATGGGACAGAGGGAGTATGATGGAGCGGTTAAGGTGGGTAGCCTGTGGCTTATGATTTCAAAACCCACCAAGACCGCTATATGTGAGTCTGTCACCTATGGTAAGCCTAGGGTGGTTGAACCCTCCTTTGTTGTTTGCAGGTTAGAGCACAAGAGCGGGATTTACCCAGTTCGCACTTCGGTAGCGACTGCGGATTACCCTCGTCATCCAAAAAAAAAAAAACTTCTCTTCTGTCCATGTTGATGTGGCATTCAATGATGTCAGATTCTAAAAGGTAGAATATATGAGCATCATTTGATGGATTAAAACTGTCTGAAATAAGGGTTTCTTCTTTTTTTTTTGCTATTAGCTAGATGAGAATGTATTAGCTATAGCCAAGAACCACTAAGTTTCCCTAAAACAATTTTGGATCCCAAATTAGTATCTATGCCCTAATTCTTAAATTGGAGCCCGAAATATGAATCTATGATCGCTACGACAAACAATTCAAATTCTTGATGCATCAATCAACCAAACAGCACCGGATTCACATATCATTAGCAAATACCCAGAATTCAAAAACAGAGACCAACATGATTATACGCAGAAAATGTGAAAATAGAGCATAAAGATGATTGTACCTTTCGAGCGTAAAGGTCGGCGAAAGTGGAACCCCAGCCTCCAGAGTTGTAGCTCATCTGAACTACGGATGATCCGAACAGAACGAACTGCGGCCGCCGCGGACCCACCATTTCTCCTTCTCCTCCCTCTTCTTCTCCTACAGCTCGATTTTTTAAGGAGTTGAATTCCAGGTCGAAGCCATGGTATCAATCGGTTGGTGGAAACTTATTTTAGTGATTTTAGTTAGTTATGTTTCCACGTCTCTCCCCCACTCACTTTCTTTAAATTTATGCAGCCCGCAATACTACTTGTAAATAAATCGAATCGAGTCTAATATTGATGTATTTAATTCATATTTTTTTCGTTATTTTAATATTTGTATTCGTATTTTTTTTATTTAATTATTAAATCCGATTTCTATTCAATTTGTTTATGTTATTAATCAAATATTCATTCTTTTTAGACAGTTTTAATATCTGATATGAAATTCGATTCATTTTCCTTAATTAATAATAAACATTCAATTCAATTTATAACTCCACTACAAATAATATTTTAAATAATATCAATTGTCAAATTCAACCTAAATAATATTCAAAATGGGTAAAATAATATTTTAAATCATATACTATGTTCTAATATTTCTTAGTTAATTAATTACCACCACACATATACATAATTTATCGACTAAATTATGGATATATTTCATTAGTCATTACTATATTTTATTTATTATATACTACGTATTCAATGTATTAAAAGTTTAATCAAATATATGAATATGTCGAATTGAATATCATAATTTTATTTTCGTAATAAAATCAAATTGATTGTGTATATTCAAGTTCGAATATCAAAATTTCGAATATGAATATTAAGTTTCAAATTTGAATGGTGAATCCAGCAAGAATATTTAATTCTTCTTCTATGTTGCACGGACACTCCGAAAAAACCCGCCGTACTGTGTCGGACACGTGTCGGACACGGACACGCCCGGACACGCGTCCGACACGTGTCCGACACGGAAAAAATGAAATTCAAATACTTGAAATTATGATAGTTAAATAACTTGCTCGTATTCACTAGAAATTATATAAACACTCTGTTTGATTGACTACTCGATGTTCATGTGAAAGTACACGAAACTCCCTGATGTTCATCGAATACCCTCCCGTTAAAACTAACCGTCACTTGTAGAACGGTCTTAAATTTAAAATAGGATTACTTTACTACCCCTAACAACTTAAAAAATAAATCTTAAAGTTTCATAAATAAACTCTACATATGGGAAAATATTAAGTTCTAAATTGGAAAAATATTGACATAAAAATTAATTAGAAAAATAATCTGCTCAAAAATCAATTTGAATTAATCAAGCTCAAAATTAATTTGAATTAATCTGCTTAAAAATTAATTTGAAAACTAATCACGACTATCCACATTACCAAAAATTATTTAATACATATTCATATAAATTTAATAATAATGAAGTAATTATTTTTTAATTCACAATCTTTAAAAAAAAGTTCAATTTTTAAATTCTTCAATGGCTTACATGTTTAAACTGTAATATTTATGTCTAATTTTTTTTCAATAGATATTTGTATGAAACGAGGGCAATTTAGACTTTACATATCTAACGGGATAGTTTTTTTTTTCTTTTCCCCTCTTCTAAACTTTCTTTTAGCAGGAATTTAACCTGACGTAAAGAAGAATCCATAAGATTACAAATGATTTTATTAATAATTGATAAGATTTGCATTATCATTTACTCCTTTTCAAATGATGATCGATTAGAGATTCAAATAATCATTTGATTAAGTCATCATGGAATGCACCTACTAACTTTTTATTAGTCACGAATTAATAAGAGAATAAAATAACAAATACAGCATGGCTTTGGATTTAATATAGTAAAGCAATTTCAAGAAACAAAATAAGCAAATTATTTGGCACTTAAGTTTGCTGCAATCTGTGCAGTTAGTGTGAAGTATGCTTATGATGTACTCATCATGCGTTGGTGGAGTGTAATAAAAGCATATTTGTTTGGACTTAACTTCAAAAATGAATATTCAATCACACTGAAAGAAGGCACCGTATGTAAAGGCACGAGATCACCTATCCTAAAAATTTTGTCCCGTAAGGGTAGACCGTAAACATCTAAATGCCTATGTACAATTTTACTATACAATGTCTACCCTTATGAGACATTGTTTGGATATAATTTTTGGGACAAGTGATCTGATCCCGTATGTCAAATAAGGCACCGTATGTAAAGACACGAGACCACCTGTCCCAAAAACTCTATCCCGTAAGGGTAGACCGTAATATCTAGATGCCCATGTACAATTTTACTATTTGTATAGTAGGCATCTCAATGTCTACCTTATGAGACATTGTTGGGATAGAGTTTTTGAGACAAGTGATCTGATCCGTATGAAAGATTATGGATGGCTTCTCAACTAAGAGAGGCAAGTGAAACAGCCCCACCATTCACAACTAACAAAGATGCCCACAATCCAACACTTGACAGTGTGTAGATAGAGTGTTATCTAATGGATATTTCATTATGTAATGCATTAAAATCCTAACTTTGAAACCAAGCAAGTACGTATCCATATATTACAACAAACCCCATCCTCCCAAACCAACCACTTCATATCTTGTCTTTCTTCATTTTGTTCTCTCTTCTCCCTCTCCCTCTATGTAGAACATGAGGGATCGAATGGAAAGATTCGTGCTACTTCCTTTCACTGCAGGTTGCATCTCCGAATCTAGCATCGCAGTTGGATTGCAGCAAGCTAAAGGATCAAAGACAAGTGCTTACATAATTAATTTTTTTACCATCTTCTTATGTGTGTGTATTTGATTGCTTACCTTCTGTTTTGGCTTTGAAGGAGAAAAGGAGGAAGAAGAAGAGGAAGATGAGGAAGATGAAAGTTTCTCACCTGAAAACTTGAAGAGCCCTTCAAGCCTGTTGGCACTTCCAAGGTTCCAAAAGCTGTTGAAGAATTTCAAGAACTTCTCTCACTCATTTGGTAAGTGATTCAGCCCAAGAATTTCAAGAAAAGAACATATGAATGAACAGAACTTGTATGTTGAACCTGCATCAAGCATACACATAATTCACTTGTGTGTTCCAGTATACAAAGACGACGGATTGGAAGAAACAGAGATGGGAATGGAAATAGGAGGCCCAACGGATGTGAAGCATGTGACTCACATAGGTTTGGATGGCTGTGCAAGCTCAATCCTCTCAAAGGGCTGGAATCTGCATCCGACTGAAACGGATATCAACAATCTCCCTTCTTTTCCTTCTACACCACTTCGGCGTGCTGATAACACCACCATCAGGAGCTTGCTTGAAACCAAATGAAGAAAAATTGTTATGATAAACAATAGATGGAAGTGGCACCTGTATAAAATTAAAAGTTATATGAAGGTGCGTGCGTCGTTAGCATTTATCCTGATTGTGTAACTGTGTGGAACCTCTTGAATCTTAATGCACATCCATCCTTAATGAAGAGGATGAGAAAGCCAAACATAAAATGCATAAGTTCACAAAATCCAACAGAAGATCAACTTTTACTTCTTACAAGAAGATTTCCCAACTATACTTCAACTGTGATGAATTATGAAAGAATTTTGAGAAAAGTAGATCAACACTCAACAGGATCTATCTAAATGTCAACCCGGACTAAAACACAATCCAAGTGAAGAAGTTCGTCCATACAAAAGCCTATGAGACTGACAAAAGCCTTCCAGGACTAAAGACATGAGCAAAATCTTACTGTGAAACTTGGAAGTTCGTCCATACAATTGAGATCACAGTACCAGATAAACAGTAAGCACTTATCAAAGCAAAAGAAGCAAACTGCAACTGATTGAAGTAGTAGAGAATCAAAATTGGAATCACAGTAAACTGGTTAATACAATGCACTAAGGATGGGATATTAGATTAACTGATTCACATTAATCATAAACTTATGAGAAGCGAAATAACCAAAATGAAACTGCTTAGCAATATTAGAGAACAAAAATTAGAATCACAATCAATTTGGTTAAGCACATAAAGTAAGGCTGGGATATTAGATTAATTGATTCACATTAATTAACAGGTCCGATTTACAACATCAATGTTATTCTCATATATTTACACATACACAGGTGATACGGTAATTCTTAATTTTGATGATAAGAGAGTAATTATAGTCGCTTCTAGCCTTTCCATACACTTTTATAGTGGAAATAAGTCAAGCCAGCTCCCAATTCCCTTTTTTTTTTATACATAAATCTTGTGATTCAGATGCTTTTTTAATTCTTATGAACAGCAATCTTCAATGACACCTACAATCTGACTATGGTAAAGATGAATAACTAAGAGATCCATTCTCGGTTTCTTTCTCCCAGGACTGCTAGGAGAATTCACGTAAAAATGTTGATGAAAAGACCCCAGAGAAAGATATTGCATGGCTTACCGGCCCCGTAAAGGAAGTCCAATTGGACTCAAGAGACAATCAGGAACAGGGAGCAGTCTTTCTTTAGGATGGTGAAACTTATAGTCTTCATATAAAATTGGCATTCAGGCTGACCTGGTCTCTCAGGAAATACATTATCTTTTTGGAATGCATAATATCCCAGGGGTACAGAACCAGAATGAAATTCAGATGCCACAATTCAATAGTCACCCTGTGGTGATGCTCCATCATTCTGGATGTTTCCTGTTGACGGAGGTGCTTGATTTTCAGAAGATAGAACAGATCCCAGTTGACCCTGAAAAATCCATGTAAAAGCATTTTCAGATTTTATCCTTAAGCTAGATACTACTTAGAAGGATCTTGCACTGGTGATACTAGATTAATCCAGGAGCACCTCATACTAGGCCCAAGCGGATGTCAAGTGGATTAGTGCGATTAGATTTTTTTTTTCCAGTTCGCCTACGGTACGAAAACAACTACTATGGCAGGGGCAATGAAGATTCTCCAGTCTGTATCGCTAGGACAAAAATAAAATTAGAAGAAATAACCAACAAAATGTAAACTGGGAAATTAGAAACCAATGCTCTAGGCATGGTGATTCACTGCCTAATACTAAAGTCCAAAACAACAAAAAACTTTGTTGTATTTGTTTGTGATTGCTCTCTGCCAATAATTTTTTTGTTCGAGTCCCAGGACTAAATTTTTCCATTAGTGATTCCATGTTAAGGGGTGAGTCGGGTGACACTAGAGGTTTGACTAGTTGATGCACTCAGTAAAGAAGGCGATTTGTATGGGAAATCAAGAAACTTGAAGAAACAATAAGCACAACGAAAAATAAATAATCGAAAATATTACACTGTATGTGTTCCATCCAGGTACAGATACGACTCCCTGTTGCATAACAACTGGTGCATAATTTGATGGGCTCTGCCACCGTGGACTGGCTTAAAAGAAGCTCTTGACAAAGGATATGATAGCTGGCTGGTCATAGGAGAATAAACTGGAGGATATACAGCAGAACCTCACAAAGAGATCATCATATTAGATGGCTGAGGATGATTGAACTTACAAGTGCTCCCAAATTTGCACTATCCGTTTCTCAAGTAATATGCACATTCCATCTCATTCAGCACAAAATTGGACAAGAGAAGAACTAAATCAAAACAAATAAGCTTGAGAACACTGTACATGAGTGACTCCTACAAGTGAACTTATTCTCATTGATCTAAATTAGATGATGAAAGCACCAAGCTCAAGAAGCATTCTCTATATAAGGAACAAGGTATTTCCACAGTAGTTCACACGTGTCCTCTCATAATGGATCAGTAACATCAATGACAACCTTGTCCTTTTTAACAACTGGACCATAAATTAGTAGGAGAAAGTAACTGTGATATCAATCAAACTGCCCTCTTTATCATGCCTTAGACTAATCCATCTTTTTTCTCCAAAACAAAAATCTCATTTACCGTTCACAGCAGTGAAGCTAATGTTTTCTCCACCATTTTGAAGATCTCTAACTTTTTAAATGGCTTTTTAATAATAATGAGAAGGGTAAATTATGATAACTGATAAGAAAAAAAGTGAAAGGATAACTCCAAATGTGCCATAAGTTTATCAAACTTTAAAACCAACTAACTACATAATAACTAAAGCAAGGAAAAATAAAAAAGAGGAAGGTAAATGTGAGAACCGGGCGAAGTGGATAACCCAAAACATTTAAGGCAACTATTCCGGCAATCCCAGCTTTCTCTTGAGGATGATGAAATTTGCATGTGGCTCCAAACTTGCATGTTCCTGTTTTTTAAAAATGCTAGAGACAAGATCAAAAAACACTCAAACTGAGACTAGGAAACATGGTAGAAGGAAATAGAGAACTTCCTTCAGCATTCTGTATTTCCAAATCATGCACTAGAACCCTGACCTTCTGAAGAATTATGTGATGAACTTCTGACAAAACTAGTGGCTAGTGCCACTGTAACCCATGAGTAATCAGAGGAACTTTATAATTTTGCATGACATATTGGTCCTGTAGATGCTATGTATGGAACTTTTTGACTTAATATATCTAACGACTACTTAATATTACAAGCATTGGAATATTTGCCATGCAAATTCTAATGAATGGTTTCAATTTATACCCGTAAATATCTGGACAGTGACTGAGAATAAGCAATTCCATAAATGGAGATAAAATTTGTGTACATGCGTACCTGACATTTGGGTTGTCCTATCCTTTCTGGCCATTCACCTTTCATCCTTGCCGTGGCAATAGCCTTTTAAATTGAGAAAAATTATCAAACTGAATGTAAAGAAAAAACAAAAGAAAATAATGATGGTCTGAAGATGCACCCTTAATTCCAAAAGTAGGTAAATTGAAATTTGATTCAGGATTTAGGTTAATCAAGTGATAAATGCAATAAGACAAGCACTTCAGTTATATTCAAACTAATATACCCAGCTAAACAAAGCCCTGGTCACTAGCTCCAAATGTCAAGATGCAAATCAATCAAACAAGAGATATGAGGTAAAAAGCAGTCTGAATCAGTATAGCATCAGAATATCATCAGTTATTCAAGCTACCACATACTAATTTCCTGTTGGGAGGTGATTAAATCAGCTTGTAGGCCAAATCAACATAATCCTGTTTGAATATAGTATGAACAATCAGGTTCACCTTCGCGCACTGGATAAGGTCCAGATTCCATTTGTTTCCTTGACGTCATACTCATTTGCCATAAAAAAAACATCTAAAAAGATAAGATGTCATTAGTATTCAGAAATGGGTAAAATAGTGCAGAATTTGGAATTGAGGAACCCAAGCTCAGTAGAGGATTGGACTCCATCCCAAAAGGTCAGCCTATTAGGAGGAAGATCTCCCAAACTTAAGTACCATTACCCACCCTTATGACTAGCCGATACTGAAGGACCATACATCCACAGACATACCAAGAGCACATCACTTCCCCGCCGATACCCATGCCGAAGACCATGTC
Source organism: Lavandula angustifolia (assembly GCA_028984105.1). Classification (NCBI taxonomy): domain Eukaryota; kingdom Viridiplantae; phylum Streptophyta; class Magnoliopsida; order Lamiales; family Lamiaceae; genus Lavandula; species Lavandula angustifolia. The sequence goes on along the minus strand of CM054810.1, from coordinate 862,252 downwards.
AGCTGTGACTCTGGGTGACTTCACTCTAGTCTACCAACTATATTTAACTTATTTGACTCCAGGAAACTGAAAAACTGTTTTAAAGTGGTGAAAGAAATTGCTAGTAAGAGGTTATGTTGTAACCTGTAAGAGAAGCCGATGCTAGTAATTCTTGCAAGTGCCGAAGTAACGTGCAATTTATATATGTAGAGGTAATAAAGCTTCACTCCTGAAATCTGACTCCTACAAACTATAAACTAGTGATGTTCTCTGGCAGATGAAGGTGTTGTGTGGTAAAATGCAGACATCATAATCACTCAGACAAGTCAACCACACGCCACAGTGATCATAAAACAACTTTTCCCACAAGAACAAAGTCACTGGTGACAAGCAACACGATCGCAACCAAAAACCCTCCTCTATGTCCTCTAATCACTACAATTTTTTAAAAATTGCTTCTGTTTTCACGCATAAAGGTTGAAAAATTAACAGAAAGGAGACATGCAAGCAAATAAAAATGGAAGAGCAGGAGTGCAGAAGCAGACCTTAGTAAGCTCGCGACATTGGAATTCACCACCCGCATGCACATGACATGACCTCCGCTCCGATAAGCAGAACTCTCATACGCAGAATAAAGGTGTCCAGAGAAGAAAGTAGAGGAAAAGAATGGTGCAATTAGGTGGTGGCGTAATGGCGTTCTCTCCTCCACAGAGAAAATGAGAGAGAATAAAAATCGACAGACCAAACCACACTCACTGCAAGTATCATGGGGCTTACGGTTTCCAGTCTCTACTCGCTAGAATATTTACCTTTTCATTCTATGAGCTGAATGGTTGGTTAGTTATTTGATTGAATAAATAAGACAAATGAATTGCAGTAACTTGATGTAATGGAGAATTAGATTTTAAACCTCAAAATGAACTAAACAATAAATCATCACAGTTAGTTAGCCACGTACAATTACATCTGTAATGTACGTGATTTTGGAGGAGACCTCAAGCATTCCCATAATCTGTACTCCTACAAACACAATGGTAACATCTGTTGAAATGAATAGATAGATCAATCATAAAATTCTCTCTAGAAGAAGGATTTTCAGACAGAATCAGCATCCAAACTATAGTAACAGTCTACATACCGTAGCTTACAAGACTTATAGCACTATCTACGAATATGGCTTAAATAAGTTCAGTTCATAAATTCATACCCCAAGCTGTAGAATAAAATAGATAAATAGTACACCTCTTTCTAGTTCTACAACTCCAAAAACAAAAATAGGTAGAGCTGCCTACAAGCCTGCTATGCGCAATTTAGTCGCTCTCTTCGTTATCATCTGCAGAACACACACAAAAGAGGGATCAAATGATGGGTAAGAAAAGATAAGATACAAATTGTGTATGACATAATCAGTATCCCTAGAAGGGTAACAGTGTTTGCTCCTCTTATGCACCATTATATCAACAGAGAGCACAGTGGAACTCCAATTTCTTTTCTTTTTTCGAAATGCAGAGTGCTCTAAAATTACATCTAGTAAAATTTACTGGGAAACAGGAGGAAAAGTCATGCAGGTTCAAAATGGCTCACATCCAAAATTCACGGAGATAAGTAATTGCAAGAAAATAACGACCTTCAGTGCACAATATTAAATTTACCTTCATCAAATTCTTCACTTTCATCTTCATCATCTTCTTCTTCCTCCTCTTCATCATCCTCCTCTTTCTCCTCATATTCACCCTTCTTATCTCTATCCTTCTCTTCTTCTTCATCATCCTTATCTTTCTCCCTGTCCTCTTTATTGTCATCATTGAGATCCTTGTCATCATTGTCTTTCTTTTTACTATCTCTGGAATCAACCGTTTCATCTTTAGCATGAATTCCAGGTTTTCCTGGAGTCGCAAAACTAAATGTTGACCTTCTTCTTGAACTGCGTATTATGTTGCTAGTGTCAATGCCTTCAAGTTCTCTGGCTTTCTCTTTTCTCTTTCTACAATCTTTGATTTCTGAAATCATGAAGATGGCGGCATAATTCTATATATCCAGAGTAGGTTGAATAAGGTAGGCAAGTCTAGCTTCTCAGAGCCACATGCAATTCATAAGTTCACTAGGACCAGATAGAAATGAATTCTGATCAGCCAAAAGATTATTAAACATAATGATATTCTAACTTCAATCAAAGCCAACATTCATGTCTGAACATCAGCATGAAGTCGTCATTACAAAAGCTCCTTTTCTGCTAATTCTGGTTTCAATCAAAGCCAACATTCATGTCTGAACATCAGCATGAAGTCGTCATTACAAAAGCTCCTTTTCTGCTAATTCTGGTTTCACAGTCATGACAATTTCAGACAGAAATGTACTTCAAGTTCACACATGACACATCATATTTGTGACCTGATACTGAGCTGGAAACCAAGCTACAAGATCAGTGGTATTTAGAATAGTTTGGCATTAATTTTCTTTTGAAAGTTTTACATAGTACGTGATTCTATTTATTCTAATACGCATTAGCCTAGGTTAACTCCTTTCTATTATTTTATAAACTTCCAAGACTGATATGTCCTAACATTTTTAACATAGTAGTCTGATAGAGAAGCACCATGTATCACATATCAGAGACGAAACAAAGCAACATTCCAGCCCAGCAGTGCGGCGAAGAATTAATGGGCCTTAGCAGCATTCCACCCCAACAGTTCGGTGAAGAATTAATGGGCCTTAGCTGTAGTGGTCTTATGGGTTGTGTATTTTGATTATGGGTCTTTTTATTTTGTAATAGTGTTATTTGGGCAGAGCCCTATTCTGGTGGGCTGCATCCCTTTGCGTCTTCTTATGTCAGGTTTGCGTTAAGAAGGAAGCAGCTAAGAAATTGGTAAGGTTTCCTCTTGATAGAGAAGGGGGACATTGTATCTGCCTCAGTCTTTTGACTTTCTGTAACTTTCAATCTTTCAACTCTTGTTATCAATTAAGCATTGTTGGATCCTATTGTGTATCATAGTCTCTGCATTTGGCAATATGGAATGTCCATAAATAGCTGATGTACAAATTTATTATTACCTTTCTCAGTGGGATTTTTTGATAGCCCTTCTTTTGAAAGAATGCCTTCCAACTCCTTCACTAGAAATGTTTCTCGTTCGTCGTCTGGTACTTGCTTAACTTTCTTGTAAATATGTGGTGGAACACTGCTCAGTAGGACCACACAAGATGCCGTTATTAACAGCTTGCAAACATAGCAGGTAAATGAAAGAGTCAAAACAGGCGCGCATACCTCATTCCACAAGCTTTGATTACCGACTTCAGATTCTCCACATGTTTCCCGTAACCAGGAGCTGATTTTTCTCTCCTCAGCTGGTCATTATGATTAAATTAATAATATTATACATGTAGAGCCACATATTAACAAATGCAATTAAGGTATTGACGCATATAACTAACCAGTGCTGGTCTTTCACTAGATGTGTGGGATTGACCATCTCCAGATATACTTCCATCCTCATCGGAATTAACGACCTCCTCTTTTTGCCTTTTTGCAGTCTTCTGCTTCTTGAAAGAGACATCAATATCAGCATCATTAGATATTATACGTTTCTTCGGCCGTTCCAATTTCTTAATATTTCTTCTGGGAGCAGCTTCCTTCCTCAATTTCACTTTCTCTCCCATTTCATCATGTCCACTCCGCGAAGTATCAGTTTCAGAGTCTTCTTTGCTGTCGACCTTCTTAGGCGGTTTGCTTTTCACATTCTCTGAGCCTTTTTCCTTATCATCTTCCACCGATTCAGGTCCTTGTAGTACCTATACCACAATAATCCAACCCGTAGTCATTTTGAGAAATACAAAGATGTACAGAATTTTGTTCCTACCTCCTGTGCTTGTTGGCTTATGAAGTCTTTAAAAGCATCAAGGGCTTTTTCATCAAGTTTAAGATCCTTTTCTAAAAGTCGACGAACTCCAGCCAAAGATATTTTTCTGAAAAACAGAGCAAAGGAATTTAACTTGACATAACCAACATTTCACAATTAAGAGATTTCCAAACCATTAGTAAGCAATTATCAAACTGAAGCACATTCTGTCTAAACAATCTTTTTCCAGAATTCTAAATTCTTTAAGTGAAGGGCTAATGGAACAATTTCATTTTCTGGATGAAGGAATATCAATTCAGAAAAATAAAATACGTACTCAGCATTAGCTAGAATATGATCAGCTCTTTTCAAAATGGCCTTCTGAATTGTGCTCTCGCTCAACGAAGATCCTTCAGTGCCAACTTCAGCTTTTAGGGTTAGGACGCCCATTATAGGCGAGTCTTCCGTAGTTTCCTCATTTCCAATACTAGCTTTTTTAGGATCACTCTTTGCTTCTTCCTTTTTAGGCGATACTTTTACTCCTTCCATAGTTATCACTGCAGCGGGAGGGAGCGCCGGCGGCGTTGAAATAGGCGAGAGGCGGGACGGACGGAGGCGACTAGCGGGAGTTTTTTTTTTCATTTTCTCATAGGTTTATTACTTTATTATATTATATTCCACTATTATTATAATTCTGATTAATTTAGTGTTGCAGCCCAATTGAATTATTTAAAGCCCATTGAATTAATTTAACCCAATTTAATGGATTTTGGCCCAACTGCTAACAAAAGAAAAAACGATGCGCCTCAGCCAAATTTCGAGGCACAAAAAACGATACGCCTCCTCGGAACGATTTTCGGCAGCCTCGTGTCGAGGCGAACCTCGAGGCTCGAGGCGTTAAACGTTGTGGCAAAATACCGGCCTGACCCCGGACCTATCGGGCTAATTTTATTTTGGGTCTGCCTAAACCCGTCCCACATTTTACGGGGTTGTGATATATAAAGTTCAACCCTAACTCTAGGATTTTGGATGGGCGGGTAGGCTTAACTCTTTAAAATTTTTAATATTTTTGTATTTTTAGAATTATATTTTATTGTATAAAACTAAAATAAATAAATAAGCTAAACTAAATATGTTAACGATTTTATAAAGTAGTATAAATTATGAGGTAATCAAATAAATTAAATGGATCATATTGTAAATTTATGCTAAAATAAATATCAAAATTCAATATCATACTCAATTAAACATCAAATAATCCAAACAAAAACAAGTAAAAGTTAAAATTTTCAAGTTTCATATTAATCTAATTTTTGTAACTTTGTATCTTCCACATTTTCTCCATTTGTATTTGTAGAATAATATTAATAATAATTAATAATATAGTATTTTAATCGAGCGGACTTTCTACCTCGAAAACTTTTTTAGCCAAAAAACCCATAATACTCGATGCTTTTTTGGGGGTGGTTTTTAGGCCGAATGTATTTCGGGCTTCTAATTTTGGAAGCACAACCAAATCCAATTATCAGGTACCGCAGGCCGGCCCATCAGGGCAAGCCCATTTTGCCGATTCTAGCTAAAATAAGCAAAAGTCTATGATTGGACAGAAGGAAAACAAGACCGTATGCCAAGTGCACACTTTCAAATGAGAAAAAAATAATTTTTGTCTTGTAATGTTGCCCTAAATTAATTTTGGTCCTATAATGCTGTAGTATTAATTAATTGTGGGCCTGTAATTTATGAAATATCAATTTTTGGTCATCGGAGAGTGAGAATATTTAGGTTTAAAGAAATCTTTATTATGAATATAATGATGGCCTTTTAGACTTTACATTTCTATAAAATTAGGAAAAAACTCGTCCAATCACAAATAGGGAGAGTGAGATGCACGCTTGGTCATTTTTGTCTTTTTAATTATTTACTTCCTTGTAAGATAATTATGACCAAAATTGAAAATATTCGAATTCACTTATCTATAACTATTATTATTCGAACCCTTCCTTTTCTTTATTTTTAATTAATTAATAATTTTATTCTTCAAACTTTCAATCAATAAAGTTTATTGAATAAGTTTTACTACCCAACAGAAATAAGCGGGCCTGTATAAGTATTTTTTACCGTGCTATTTTTTGTCTTTTCACCGATAAATTTACATTTATAAATCTTATGATGCGACCTTGATATTAAAATTCACGTGATTGGACAAAAAAAAAAGTTAAGGTCTGAATGCAAATCCCAAATCAACGGCGGTAAATTAATTTATCAACTGTATGTGGTGTTCATTTCATTGGCGATCCATAAGCTTATCCGAAATTGTTTTCACGTGTTCCGTTTTTTAACGTCTGCTTCTTCTTCAACTAAAATCCAAGAACAATATTATCTACACTTTCCTCTGTTGATTCGTGAATGGTCACACATGTTTTGATAAGCTGAGCAACGGATCCAAGGTTTCATCGTACGATCAAATTGTTTGTTTTCTCTTGATTATCTTATACTCCCTCCGTCCAAGCCGACTTATCTTGTTTGGTTTCGGCACGGATATTTTGGTCAGTGGTGATTGTGTATAGAGAAGTAGGCGGTTGTATGTAGAAAGATGGAGTTTGTGTAGTAATTATTTTCCTTTTCAGGAAACATACAAGTTGTGTAGGACGGTTCAGAAAGAAATACAAGACAAGTCGAGCAGGACGGAGAGAGGAAGCATTTGATTTATATTTTATGTTTTGCTTCTCAAATTGAGCTTTCGTTCATCTATAGCGTGCTTCAGTTTATTTATTCTTGTACGGGATGAAATAACCCGCAACAATTTCTGTAGCATGTGTATTGAATAAATTTCGCTATCTTATAATAATATATGCACAATAAATGAGAGACAATTGATACTAGTTAGATTAATCATATTCGACAAACTCAACCTATAACAGCATAAATAGTACTCTCTCAGCTCCATTCATCTTGTCTTACTTTTTTTTCCCCTATTTTATTAATCTTGTCTCATTCTAAAAATGACACATTTTCTACACTCAACTAACCATTCTCTTTTTGTATGATCCACTTCTTTAGGTAGTGTTTCGAATAACAACTCATCTTAGGCAGCGTTTCGAATAGCTTAAATAAGCTGCTTCTGAGCTTTTTTACCGCAGTTGCACTTTTTTTAATGTTTAGAATGTATGTTTCTGCTTTTTTTGCGCTTAAAATAATCAAGAATAAGTATAAGTTTATAAGCTCGTCAGATGGTACTTTTTTAAAAACGAAGAAGAAAAACTCGAAAAACAACTTATGAGAGTGTTTGCAAAACTACTTTATTTAAAATTAAGCAATTTTTTTCTAATACTGTTGGTCCGGAGACAAATATCAGGTGTAGAGGGGGGGGGGGGGTGAATACACCTGAGTACCGTTTCTTTTTCTCAGTGAAGGTCCACGCTGCCGTTGGTTGCAACCGATGAACAAGTGCCAAATAAACCTTCGATCACGGGACGAGTGAGTCGGCCATCGAGCTCTCCTACCGACTTTTGTCAAGATTTTTGAAACTCGTCGGAGACTTAAGTGTGCGGATAAGTGTGGGGCCCGGAGTTTGTCTCTTTTTGAAAATGTGATTTCGCAGATTAAATTCTTTTGGCTGTGCGACTTTAGAAATACGTTTTATGCAAACTAATGATTTTCAAAGGTTTGTATGCAATAAAACAAGAAAAGAACACAAGCGGTTTAACGTGGTTCGGATACGCAAGATCATACGTCCACGGTCCTGAACAGAGCAGGATAACTTGTTGATTAGTCTGAGCAAGTCTCAGCAAGGAAACTGTGCACATGACAGATCCTTCTAAGTTATAGTCCTTAGCGACTTTACAATTCAAACCTAAGTTCGAAAGGGGGCGAAAACAGTTCTCCAACTAATGAAGGAGTTCTTACAATAAGAACAGTTCACTAAGAATGAACTTCTTCGAATCTAAGCTATAAATCTGACAATGAGCTTAGGTAGAGAAGAAAGGGATCTAAAGACTCTAGAGAGAAGAACCACAAAAATATTCTAGTAAATGCAGATTCTTCGCTGGATATTCTGATTGAGTTGCTAGAGTGTTTGAGAGCTTAAGCAATTTCCCTTTTTAATTTCGTGCTTCGCGCTCTTGTGGAGCTTCGAAATCTTCTCTATTTATAGCTGTGAGCTATAAATATGACATAGCATATGTCCGTTGGAGACGACGATGCCACGTGTCACAAGCTTCCAAAGAAAACGGTCATTAATTCGAACTTGTTGCAGACAGGCGCTTAATTATCGTACATGAGAGCAAGCTTTACTTGTTTGGAGCGAGTAAGGCGTTGTCGGCTTCTCATTGGTCGAGGTTTGTGGTTGGTGAGAATGTCAGAGTTGACCGTTCAAGCAACCTCGTATGATCTTCTGCTGAACTTTCGAAAAGACTTAAGTAGCTGGGTCGCTTTATGTCGGATACAGTAGACTGCAAGGTCTCTGTCTTCTTCGACCGAGTCGGCCGACAAGGAATGTAACTTCGAGTAAGTCACGGTGGCGGCTGCGAAGGATCTTGGGCTTGCATGAGTTCTTCCGCCGATGACTTATCACCGGATTGGCTTCTACCGAGGTCTACTCGCTGATGATCGAAGAACGCAAGCGATTACACTGATGACGTGGGGTTCTGAAAAGTATCTTCGACAGAAGATCAGTTCAACAATTACCCCATACAGGACTTAGACAAGAATATAAAAACGATTACAACAAGTCTAACCTATACATCAGCTAATCCTAATGACACACTGAACTACTGATATCAGCTCGGTTTTGGGATCTTCAATTCCATAGTACTACTATGATTTCCCCCAATTTTCTTTTAACCACGAACAACTGAGTATCATCTACTGACTCATATCCAACAAATACTATAAGCACTAACAACTTTTGCTTAAAAATGACTTTAAACATAAGCTATTAAAAACTGCTTATAAAAACTCTTCCAAACACTACCTTAGTATATATACATGACGAAAAGAAATGAGACAAACTCAAAGAGACGGGAGGAAGTATCAAATTTATAATTTTAAGTAACCGAACCACTTTTACCATTATGGGTTACCAAGGGGCTTGAATGTGCCGCTTATATAGAGTGTTAGGGTGTTAGCAAAAGATTAAAGGATTGGTGGGTCATATTCTAAAATTAAGAGATTATTGGAAATGTGTGGAGATATCTCAATGAAATTTATACTTTCACTTGTAGTTCCAGCTATCATTTTGATAAATTTATGAATTTATCAATATCATTTAACTAATTAGCAGTCCATGTTTCAATAGCTATCTTAATTAACCATTTTTGTTAAATTTGATTAAGCTTCACATTTACCTCGCAGTAATATTTGTTATATCTACTGCACAACACTTAATTTTAATCTTGATGGGCTTGAATTTGATATTACATCATTTATTTACTCTTAAGTCTTTAATAATTTGCAATTTGGGCTGCTCTGCCCACCTGAATATTATTATGACAAATGGGGATAATCAATTGAAGCACAAAAAACAGGGTGGCAATCTTGAGAAATATTTTAAATTTTGCATAATGTAAAACCACCCAAGTCATTTTATATTACTGTATGTGTACTAGATAAATTCCATTTGTACATAATGTGGGTGTTTGGAGTAGCTGAACCTTACTGATAAGTGCAGAAAATTGTTGAAAGCGACTGAAAAGTTGCTGATTTTAGAATTTGTAGGTGTTTGGAAATAAGTGTTAAAAGCTGCTGAAAGTGAAAAAATAATGTTTGAAAAACTGTTGATATCAATAGCTTATTTTAAGTTTTTAAATAAAATATTCGTTGTACCCTCAATGTTTTTAAATAATTATAATTTATAATAAATAAATTAATATTAAATTATTTTTTATATTATATAAATTTATACTATATCATATTGGCATAAACATATCATACTATTATTAAATATTATTTATTTACTTAAATTCATAATAATAATATTTTTATATAATTTTAATAATTATGTAGCTAAGAAATAATTATCATTAAATGAAAATAGAAAAAATATTAATTTAAAATTCAAAATTTTCAGAATTCACTATTTTAACTCATCTATATTTAATTATATTTAATTTTAATAATAATTATTTCATTAAACTTGAAGAATTTATAAATAATAAATATAAAATAATTTTTATCAAATTACTAACTAATATATTAAAATATAATTATAATTAAATTTGTAACTAAGAAAAATATTAATTTTAAAATTAATAATTTTTTGAGAATTATAGAAATATTTAAAGGATAAAATAGTCCAATAAATTAGATAAGTTGTAAGCTGCAGCTAAAAGCTGGGTCATAGCAGCTTAAGCAAATTCTCTATCTTGCTATATTTGGTAGGGAATTTCTACTGAAAGTTGAGTGTTCCAAATACTCCAGCTACAACTGAAAACTATAAACTGTAGCTGAAAGTTGTTCCAAACACCACCAATAACTAATAAACCATGCAAAATCACCTTCAACTAATTATAGTAGTTAGTGGAATTCGAAAAAATAAAACAGTACCCCAACTGCTATGTAATTCCGGATTTTCTAACCAAACGAAATGGTTGCATCAAATTTGCGATTGGGATATCACAACGGCACATGTATCTAAATACAGAAAAAAGATCAAGAAGTCTCAGCTTTATTTCTGGAAATTGTAATTGGACCTCTTAACTGTAATGTAATGACAAGAAGCTATCCCAGGCAAAATCTGTTGCGAAGAAACTTCGTAGAAATTACCAGTTTGGTTGTGAATCACACGTGTTGCTGAACAAGCTTCAAATTGCAGCAAAAGACATTACTAGGTTCAATAACCTACTTATCATCACCAATGCCCTATAACCGTTATTCTTTATCATCACTTTCTTCTTTGGAATAAATACAATAAAAACCCCTCAACTACTTTGCCCCTTTAAACCATTGAATTCGTTGTAGAGAACAACATCCCGATCACACATACAAATTTAAGGGTAATTTCATGAAAACACCATAAATTAATTTCAAGAATTTATGGTTTATATCACAGTTTATATCATCGCTATAGCTTTCTCCGTCCCTCTTCTATATTTCTCCCCTCGTTCTTTTCCTCTAATATATGTAGGTAGGAGTTGAAACTACTACACCAACCTAGCGTGAACATCGCCATGGTTGGTTGTTGGGGTTAGGGTTCTTATTCCGCTTCCTCCTTTACCATCGGAATCAAAGAGTGGATGTAAAATATTTATTATATACAAATCAATGGGATTGTACCTGTTTCGTGAATTCTTGAATTTGTATGTATGATTGAAAATATCAAAATATAAACAAGAATTAGAAGCTTATTCACCTAACTAAAAATATAAGTATATATGAGATTCCTTTTTAAATTTACATGAAAATTAATGCTACGTGTGGTATATTTTAAATTTCTTTACAAGACGTACGGCGAAGAATGGAGTGTATGTAGTCGTTTTTGTTTACCTAAATGCATAGATCTCCAAGTCCTATATAATCTTCACATGTGGTAGAGATAATTTAAATTATTTACCATCTCCAAGTCCAAGATGAATTTCTTAATCCACTTGAAATCTCTCCTATGCCATGTGATATGCATCGAGACGAACTTCGAGTTAACTCTTAATTAATTGATTGACATTAAAAAATATTTTATCACTATACTAGATATATATGGATATATATGTCTATATATCTTTGACTAAATACCCTACCTACCACTTAATGATGGCTGAGAAAACATGTCTCATAAAATGTGTCTTATTTATTTTGAACACGGTTATTAAGAAGAGTTGAAAACCATGTGTGAAGTTAGGTAAAATGATGGATCTCACAAATTAAATATTTGTAATAAATTACTCATTCCATCCCACTCATCTTGCAACATTTTTCTTTTCGAGCAGTCTCACTCATCTCGCAACGTTTTCTAAAATAGAAAAAATGAGTGGACCACAATCATCCTAAACAAGTAGACCCATTATTTTTTACTTTACACCACTACTTTACACATTTACCCCACTATCTTAAACTTCGCGCTCAATCTCAAATGTTGCAAGATGAGTGGGATGGAGGGAGTATCATTTTTTGAAAGAGAATACGTTTTATGAGACACACCGATAAAGAAAGTAAGACACATTATATAGGACGAAAGGAGTATTTTAAATCATATTAATTAGATATGATTTATTAATTAAAATGAGGCCTATTGCTAACTATACACAATTTAGACACTTGTTTCAGGTAAAATACTACAGGGGTCACGGACCAACCATAAAACCCTGTTCAATAAGTGGAACGCATTAGTTGTCCGTTCTTAGGTTGAGCAGTAAGGTTTGGAGAAGGGCAATCATTCATTTTTAAAACCAGCGTTCTTAAAACCAAAAAAGTTCGGTGGAAAAGGAGTTCACCTCATTTTCAGTTATAGTTGTGTTTATGGCTAGTCTATTCTATGTTTTTATGCAAATAATGTTGTATGTTTGTAAATTAATATAGAAAAATAAAGAAAGAAATTTGTACACTTTTTGTTGGTTGAAGAGTTAGCATCCTAATTACCTTAGTGTGAAAGTCTCCCACATTTCTTTTTCGACATAGTTTTGAAGTCCTCTCATATTAAATATCCAATTTCTGATCAATTCAAAGCATTTATGCTTACCTTAAATGATCAGCACGCAACCTTTTTTTTACCTAACTCCTGCAATTAATCCTATTTTTAATTAAAAGTACAATATATATATAGTGTACTTTTAATTATGGTAATAATGGTAATAATGGTATCGTCACTCCAAAAAGTTATTCATTCACTCTGCATCAAACAATTTTTGTTGTGTTTAAAGGAAACTAATCCCACAAACTGCCAAACAATAGATTTTGTTGTTTTTATATAACCGTCATAATATCGGGTTGTCGCCTTTCTAAATTAGGTAGGTAATGAATTAGTAATTTCCGATTATATTAATTAATTAATTACATTAATCAGTATACGTATTGTTCATACAACTCGGAGACAATTCTTTTACAGATGAAAATCTTCAGCAGTCTACCTATAGTAAATAGCACTAGATTTCTGCAAACCAAATTAGAGATAGATGGGTGAGATATCGAGAGTAAGTAATAAAGAGGAGAGATAAATGAAGATAATAATGAGAGTGAATGATAAAATATGAGAAATAAGATGATACAATAGGAAATAGATGATAATTTTTTACTAATTTGGGATGTCGTTACTTATAACGGGACGCCCAAATTAAAAAAGGTCGCCACTAATAGTGAGATGGAGACAGTATTAAACAACTTATTTTTGAATAAAATGGTTTAAACGATTTTCAATTAAAATTGAAGACAAAGGAGCCCCAAAATCTATTTTACACCATCGATTCTAATTAATTTATTTTTCTTGGGCTATATATCTCGTTTCGCCGCCTTTTCCATCCTAAAATAACTACTCCCCCGTCCCGCTAAAAACGTCCCAGGTTGACTTCGCAGACGAGATCAAGAAATTTTAATTTAGTGTGTATTTTATGAGTTTTAATTGTATAAAGAAAATGACACAGTTTTGAGGAGTGGTTGGTGGAAAGAAATGAGAATTATCCAAATTTTTGCAAAGGCTAGTGAAATGCCAATCGATTTTTATTTTTTATATATTTTTTATATTGTATGTGAAGAAATAATCTAAAGTTTTCAAAAAGATAAAAATCATAATTTTCTGAGTTCGGAGCGGAACATAATCGAGTGAGAGATAGATTTTTAAAGAGAGAGGGTATAAGAATGTGAGGGTTGAGTAGTGAGTAAGGGGGACCTACTTCATTTTATGTTTAAAAGTAATTTTTACTATTTTAGGAAAGAAGACAGAAATAGCGGGACATCCCGATTAGGCAAGTAGGACAGAAATAGCGGGACAGAGGGAGTATTATTGTACTCCATCGATCCCGTACATTTTATCTTACTTTTCTTTTTTCGAATTATCCTATTCATCTTGTTTTCTTCTAAAAATACCAATTTATTTACACATAACCGCGCAAAAAAAAAAAAAAGAAGCTCAATAGACTAGGGAGCAATATTCTTGCTCTAGCCTCAGTTAAAAGGCCTAATTGTAGGATTTTTTAGAAACCACGCTTACGCGTAACTGTTTTTCGTTCTATATCTCACTTATTGCATTTCCATTTCTACGGTCCAAAAATTCCTGATCAAATGAATGCATTTAAATGTAAAAGGAATGCGATTTATGTATATTCATAATATTCTTACTATACTTATTATTATAATTAAATTCAATCCACTAAAATCATCAAGAAATCCTAAAGTATAATTTACAATTCACATGACCAAATCTAAAGTACAAAAGTTTGTGTGTACTACTTTCATATACATTTGTGTGTAGGGGTGTAAGTGGTTCCGCTCCGAACCGCAAAACCGATGGATCGAACCGAACCGAAAAATATGGTTTGGTTCGGTTTCGCGGTTTGGTTCGGTTTATTTTTTTAAGAACCGTTTACATTCGGTTCGGTTCGCGGTTTCAAGAATTTTTGAACGGTTCGAACCGAACCGAACCAATGTCCTATTTTTATTTTTTTTTATTTAATATTTGTCTTTCTTATATGAGAATATCATTGAATTTAGATATTAGATATACGTTAAGATCAATTCTAATCTATACAAAGGAAGATAAAGTAGTAACAACTATATACTTATGAGTTCGGAATGAGTGACATCCTATAAACTATTATTTTTGCATTATTTAGGATTTAAAAAATAAAAAAATAAATAAAAAGATGAACCGATGAACCGAACCGAACCAAACCATTTATAAGCGGTTCGGTTTGGTTCGGTTTCGATATTTTGAAACACATCGAACCGAACCGAACCATTTCTATGTGTTCGGTTCGGTTCCTAAAATACATAAAAAACCGAATCAAACCGAACCGTTACACCCCTATTTGTGTGTACCACACCATATGGGTATTGACATGTGTTAAATATGACCCACTTGATTTAATGAGAAATGTCACATGTCAATGCCCTTGTGGTCTGGTACATACAAGGGTATACGAAAGTTGGTACATACAAGCCGCTCCGAATCTAAAGGTATAGGATTGTTTATTTAGATGAGTAATCTCTCAAAAAACATCTAAATCTAGTTAGAGATCACGCAAATTATTACTTATTTTAAAATAATACGGGCTTCACATTTTCTCTAGTTTTCAATATCTTGAAACGTGTTTAATTATTATTATTACTATATACCGCTAAATGCTGCTTTTACTATTGTTATTAATTTCTGGTCTTCGATCGCTTTATTGTTCATTAACTTTGTCTATTAATGTCTAATTTGAAACTTCTAAACTTTTGCCTACGTACAAAAATGATTTGCCTCCTTTATAGTTTTATTCAATTCTATTCATTCAATTTTCAGTCTCTATTTTAGAGCAAGTGTGATTATTACAAATTTATTTTATAAATATAAAAACATCTCGTGTGAATTTGTCATTTATGTTTAACTTAATTTGTCATTTATGTTTAACTTAAGGTGGTTAGCTTTTCGTTTATTATTTGCAGATTAGAATATAAAAGTAGAATTTATCACGCGTGCGTACTTTTAATAATGGCAATGCGGATTATTCAGTTTATAAGAAAATACATAAAATAAATAAATAAATCACGAGATGCATATAAGGCGTACCCTCTTTCAGATACAACAGCAATACATAAATAAAAACAAAACGCGCAACTTCGCGGAAAATTCCTCCGCTTGGATGCATCCCCTTCATACAAACATTACACCTCGTATCATAAATACATACGTATTCTATATATCTATATAAACTCCACCCCAAGTATCTTCATCGTACACATCCCTTCGACTTGGATTTATATAAAAGCTGAACAAAGGCTTTACGGTTAGGATTGCTCCGGCTCCGGCTCCGGCCCAAATTTGCATGACAAGAATCCAGGAAAGCTAGAATCAATGGCGGCGTCGCCGGAAGCATGGCTGTTGGAGAACGGGAATATTAAGGTTCTGAACAAGGAGATGAGAAATGGCCGCACGGCGCACAACATGTCGTCTTCCTCGCTCCGGAAGAAATCGGATCTCTCGCTCGTTTCGGGTATTCGGGTCGGGTTCCTGAGGACGTTCCTGGGCAACTTGCAGGAGGTTTTGCTTGGTACCAAACTTTCGATTTTCATTCTCGCTATCCCTTTCGCCGTTGTCGCTAAGTATCGTTCTTTTGCGAGTGTATGTCTGTCTTTCCTTTCTGAATTAAATCTGTTGAGCTGCATTTT
Organism: Lavandula angustifolia; assembly: GCA_028984105.1. Classification (NCBI taxonomy): domain Eukaryota; kingdom Viridiplantae; phylum Streptophyta; class Magnoliopsida; order Lamiales; family Lamiaceae; genus Lavandula; species Lavandula angustifolia. Next base: position 846,149 of record CM054810.1, on the reverse strand, counting down.
CGGTGATTTTAACGTTGGCTTGGATTGTGTTGGGGAACAGACATGGGTGTTTGCTTTGAGTTGTCTGGGACTCATTCCTCTGGCAGAACGAGTCAGTTTCTTGACGGAGTAAGAGCAATAGATGTTATTATTATTTTTCTTTTTTATAAATAAATAAATAACAGCTCTTCATCCATGGATGCAGGCAAATTGCTATCTTCACGGGACCAACGGGTAATTATTTTCAAAATATATCTTGTATTTACATACTTTCCACTCTCCCATTAGTAATGTGATACTCCTTTCATCCCACCATTCTTGCAAAATCTTATTCCATTAATTTTGCAATATTATTTAAAATAGAAAGAAAATGAGTGAACCGCACTACTTAAATAAATAGACCCCACTATTTTTTAATTTTACAACACTATTTTATATATTTACACTTACTACTTTACTTTTATACCTACTATATCTTAAAATTCGTGCCAAGCCCCCAATGTTACAAGGTTGGTCGGCAGAGGGAGTATTTCTTTTGAACACGGTTATTAAGAATCTGATGTTCTGTGGTTTGTATTGTTTGATTTTTTGACTGGTTGATTCTTATTTACGTACTTTTTAATTTTTTTTTAAATGAGATGTTTTTAATTGGACAGCCAAAATAGGAAAATGAGACACTATTATTATACTCTCTCTGTTCCACTCCATTAGTCCAGTATTCCTTTTCCGAATTTCCACTCTATTAGTCAACTTTCCTTTTTTAACTTAAAATAACACTCTTATATATTATAGTGCCCCACTACTTTATACTACTTTACACACAATAAACAACTTTCTTAATCTCTGTGTCGAAAAGAAAATGGACTAATGGAGTGGAACAGAAAGAAAATGGACTAATGGAGTGGAACAGAAGGAGTAGTATTTATTTTTTTTTCCAAGAAGTCAAGAATGTGACGTATTTATATATAAATATTTATATATATTATTGCAGTTGGAGGGCTTCTAAATGCAACATGTGGGAATGCAACCGAGCTGATAATAGCCATTTTTGCTTTGGTTAATAACAAAGTAGATGTTGTGAAGTACTCCCTGCTGGGCTCTATTCTCTCCAATCTCCTTTTGGTTCTCGGGTCCTCCCTTCTCTGCGGCGGCATTGCCAACATGTCCAAAGAACAAAAGTTTGAAAGAGTAAGAAACTATTCACCATCGTCCTTTGATTCATACCCTCGGCTCTCGTTCATTTTTAACTAATTATGTCTGACCAGATAAGAAAAAAGTACGAATTTCTCCCACAAAAGTAAACCTATTTTTCTTATAGTGATCTTAGCTACATTTGTAAATTTCCACTTTATTTATTGTTGTATTATTGGCGGCAGAAACAAGCGGATGTCAACTCGCTACTCTTGTTGTTGGGATTGGTGTGCCATATCCTACCTCTGATGTTCAAGTTTGCCGGAATATCCGACCCGGAAGTAACTGCCGCGACTACGCTTGCGTTGTCGAGGGCCAGCAGCATTATAATGCTTGTAGCCTACACTGTCTATCTCGTCTTCCAGCTTCTCACGCACCGACAATTCTTCCAACAAACCGAGGAGGAAGACGACGAGGACGGCGACGCCGTAGCAACTGAGGAACCTGCAGCAGTTGGGCTGTGCAGTGCCTTAATTTGGTTAGTTCTCATGACTAGCGTCGTGGCAGTGCTGTCTGAATACGTGGTAGCTACGATCGAAGTGAGTATGCATGCAAATCTTGAATTTTAGAATAGTGGGAGTCTTTAAACTTGCATTGTTATAATGTTGAATTTGTTGGTTTGTGGTGTAGGCTGCATCCAACTCATGGGGCTTGTCTGTTGGCTTTATTAGTATAATTCTACTGCCCATTGTGGGAAATGCAGTTGAACACGCAGGGGCTATCATTTTTGCCTTTAAGAACAAATTGGTTAGCATTCTTACAATTTTATACTCCCTCCGTCCCATTGATAATGAACCGTTGGCTTTTCGGCACATGAATTAAGAAAATAGAGTAAATGATAAAGTAAGAGAGAGAAGATGAGTGAGATGGTGAGAGAGCGATTGATAAAGTAGGTGAAAGAAATAATAAAATATAAAAGAATATAGTATTTTTTTCTTTTTTTTTGAAATGGATCATTTCAAATGGGACAAACCGAAAATGAAAAATGATCATTATTAATGGGACGGAGGGAGTACATTGCCCCTCTCTCACTTTGGTCTTTGGTTATGATGAATCAGCTTGGTTATCCTAACTTCACATTCAGATCCCGTCTCACCGTTGGTGTGTTTCTGTGTTGCAGGACATATCTTTAGGTGTTGCTCTGGGTTCGGCAACTCAAATCTCCATGTTTGTGGTATGATTACGTACCGACCTTTCATAATATAATGGCATAAATATAAACACATACGTATATATTGAATATCTCGAAAACATTACAGATTCCTTTAACCGTGGTTATTTCGTGGATCATTGGAGTAAAAATGGATCTCGACTTCAGCGTTGTTGAGACTACTGCTCTTGCCCTCTCCATACTCTTAACGGCATTCACGTTACAGGTAAATTAGTCCACATGTCAATACTCTTACCGTGTGATATATATACAGTTAAACCTCGATAAATAATATTCGATAAAGTAATAATTTCGCTAAGATAATAATTTCTTCCGATCCCGATATGGGTCAATGCACTAAAATAATATTCGATAAAGTAATAACCTCGTTAAATGAATATTTTTTCTCGGTTCCAAAGTTATTACTTTATCGATGTTTATCTGTATAATTGTGTTTGACATAATTGTAATGTCTTTAATTATAGGATGGAACTTCTCATTACTTGAAGGGACTGGTGCTGCTCTTGTGCTACCTTGTACTGGGGGCATGCTTTTTTGTGTTTAGGGAGCCATCTGGTAAATCCTTAATCACAATTATTAATTATTACAGTTAAACATCGATAAAGTAATATTTGATAAAGTAATAATCTCGCTAAGATAATAATTTCTTCCGATCCCGATATGAGTCAATGCACTAAAATAATGCTCGATAAAGTAATAATCTCGTTAAATAAATATTTTTTCTCGGTTCTAAGGTTATTACTTTATCGAGGTTTAGCTGTAATTGCACATTAGTTTCCTAGTAATTTTGTCTTAATTTTAATCTTGTTGGTCTTCTGCAGACACCATCAACTCCTCACGTGACTTTTGAATATGGATGTAGCAAAATGGAGATGAACTCTGCATCCTGTGTGTGTCGGTGGGATCCATTTATAAATGCTTTTCTTTTATCTAATTAATGTCTTTTTATTTTTAGGAGATTTGAAGTTTATGAAGATACAAGAGTTGTAAATACTTCGTCTATTTGCATAAATTCGTATAAAACAATGCGGAATCATTAATTTATTGAAGTAGTATTTCTTTCTTTTCCTTTTTTTTTATTTGTTTTTTTTTTCCTTGTACAACTCTTAGGCATACACGTTTATTTAAGCAAAAAATAATTTATGAAGGCTTATAAACAATTTCAATAATACTCTCACAAATGCGGTCATAAGCTAAAACTGAGAATAAAATTGCACATTTGTATAAAATGGATGATATTTATATATATATATATATATATATTATATATATATATATTGATAATATGGTTACTTTCATGCACTACTACTTATTTCTTGTGACGATATAAAACTTTTGAATATTCTTTCTTGTTAGTTGGATAAATTTATTATTTAAACAAATACACACATCCAACCCTTATCATATGACTGTTTAATTGTTCATGTCCGTACTTAAGAGATTATATAATTTAATTTAATTATATAATTAAATTAAAATTAAAGAATTTTATCATTAAATAGCAATTAAAGATATTATATAATTGTATTTTAATTTATATTTTTTTGCACATTGAGTGTTTCTTATTTTGCGCAAATGGTAGATTGATGATTATCTTAATGATAATAAAAATGGAAATGCTGAGCAAGTTGCAGAAGGTGAAAGAAACAAAGTGAATGAATGCATGAATATTATTAAGAATTTGGTTGAGGAAAGTGGAAAACAAACTGAAACAGAAAGAACTTAGGTAAAATTAGGTAGAATTCTCTGCACATTTCATGACATTTATCTGCACACTAATTGTTTCTTATGTGTAGGGACTTAGCGGTGTGGCATAACAAAATATTCAAAGAAACAAATTGCAATCCTAATGCTCAGATACTGCACTGCACTCTGACATGGCCTCATCACCGGATAAGTGAGCAGATGGTTGAAGTTGCAGGAGAATACTATGAGAAGGTGATCCGATGAAGAAATATAGACGTGGAGAAAATATTATTTGGTTGATGTTTTTATATTTCAAACTTGTGAAGGTGGATCCTATGTTATTTTGTAATTAAGGCCGCAGTAGCAGCCCTTATAAATTCATTCATATATATTAAATGCACATGGTTCCTATGTTATTTTGTATTTAGATGGTCCGAATTTGTTATGCACATTTAAGGAATGTATTATGCACATTTATAGTATTTGCTCAACACATTTAAGGAATGTATTATGCACATTTATAGTATTACCGACTACCACATATAGAAAACATAATACATCCTGTTTTTTGTTAACAAGATCGAAAACACTGGAAGTGCTCAAATGGATATAAAAAACCACCAATACCAGCATAGATTTTGTAAAATATTACACCATCATCCAAATTTAGGTTGCAGATGACGGCAAGAAGATAATTTGATTCGAAATAACAAGATGAGTTTGGAAAATTACCAAGTATCATTGTTTCGACAAGTTCCACTATAAAACAAGCAACTATTATAACTAAACGTTCCATATCTACAAATATTTGGAGAGTACCACGAAAAGAAAAAATCGACTACATTTACAGTATTTTGTATGCACACACAATGAAAATCTTATGCACATTTACTGTATTTGTATGCACAAACGGTGAATATCGAGTATTTGAATTTTTGGAGTTGATTAAAGCACGAAAATCAACTACCATAGCTTCAACAAACTGGTACAATGGCGAAAATCGTTGAGGAGAAGCTCAAAGCTGCCTCACACTATTACCATCGCTACAAAAAAACATGTTATAACAATATAGAAATCAAAAGAGTTGGAATCGTCATTCTCGGTCAATACAACACGAATAACATAAATCAATAAGGCAACAATTGATAAGAATGAAATCGATGCCTTGGGCGACCATTATGCACATGGAAAAGTGAACTTTATGCACATTTATCGCCTGTATGTATGCACATATATTAACATTAATAAAAAATCGACAACATATAACACTTTTGCTAGATCTCAAAACTTCAAAAGCTAATCGAACGAAAATCAACAAAATTATCAAATTAGAGGCTTGGGGTACATCATCTTCATATGCCCTATCCACAATCGAAAAAAAAAACTATATTAGGATGAATTGCCCAAAATTGATTTCAACAATTAACTACCCATGTCGGATAAATCGCCCAGAATTTAATCTCCGAGTGCTACAAACAGAAAAATCAATGAATTAAACTCGAAGCCTTGTGTGACTACAACTTTCTCATCCAAAAGCGAAATCAAAAAAAGAGAAACATCAAACCAAAAGTTACCCATTCGATGTGGTATTTTCCTTCCTTGGCGATATCTAGCAACTCGAAAATGAATTATGAACAAATCCCCACGATGAAGACAACGATTTTTCGAGTGAAGAAGAATGAAGAAAATAGCGTGAGGTTCTCTCTCTCTTCAACAACATTCATTAATGAAAATAATTCATTTTTAAAAAGATTCAATAACATAAAAGATAAAAAGACAACTATGACCTTAATGCTTTTAAAAAAGGAACTAGAAATTTAAAAAATTCTCCTAAGATCTTGGCCACACATCTAATAAATGGATGGTTGGATAATGTTCTTATTTCTCTCAATAAGCTAGTATTCTCAAAAGATAAGCAAGCAGGGCCATCGGCCCGCAACTACAAAAAAATTTATTTCAAATGTTGGCTCGGCCAACATTTGAAATAACTTTTTTTTCTTTTTTTAAACATGTTGAGGGCCGATGGAGATCGGCCCTCCATCGGCCCTTGACACTCTGTGTCCACAAGAGGACAAAATGACTAGATATGTATTTTTGTTTAGTAAAATGCTACATTTGCTTTTCGATTTATTCTTTTGGCTAATAGTGAATATTAACACTTATTTATTTGTATAATATCATATATTTATCCTAAATTTGACCATAGATTAATACAAGATCAATGATTTATATTAGTTCCTAATTCCTATGTAAGGCTTGGTTCCTGTTTGAACCATACCCGATATATATATATATATATATATATATATATATATATATATATATATAATTAGAGTTTCTCAAAACTTTAATACATGGTGGAATTTGTTCAAATTAACTTTTAATTTTCATTTCAAATTTTAGTTGAATAATTCCGAACTCCAATCTAATTTTAAACTGCCAACTAAATCCTCACATTTATTAAAATCAGTCTTTTTCACTTTTTAATGTTTTTACGTATTTTCATATCACATCTTTTTTCTTTATATAAATAGGTATGATACTAAATAAAAAATAAATTAATGGGGCGACCTCTCGATTATTTACACCTACCAGCTATAATCAACGGTATTTGGTCCAACTCATAAATATTTTGGTTTATTTATAAAAAAAATACAATGAAAAAAAAAACACGAGAAGAAAATAAACCCCCCAAACCTGCGCGCTCTCTCTCTCTCGGCAGAGGGAAACAGTGCCTAAACCCCGTTCGGAAATGAGTGATAATTCTCGGGCTACGCTGAGATGGCGGGAAACTAAGGGCCTTGACCCGGACCATTCTAGCCGCCTTCATCAATGCGAAAGCGAAACCAGATGGTTCGCTGGGAATGGAGACGGCAGAAGGCCTAATTTTGCTTGTATGTCGCTCGCGGAGAAGAGGGACGAGAAGGAGATCCGCCCATCGTTGGATCAGATTTTGAAGCATCCCTTGGCTATGGTTGCATTGGTTCCAAAGGATGCCGCTCTCTTTGCCGCCGGGGCTGTTGCCGGCGCCGCCGCTAAAACTGTCACCGCACCGCTCGACCGCATTAAGCTTCTTATGCAGGTCCCCTTTACTTTCTCGAATTGCTTATTTGGTCGCCTTCTTAGTTTCGCAGCTTAAATTCGCAAATTTCGTCTTGAGAATATATGATTCTTATGCTTTCTTTACTATATATCATGAGATTCTGTTGTTTTGTATGAAAGCATTTATAAAACATTGAATTAAAATGTTGGTATGATCGGGGCAAATCCAGGATTTTGAGTTAGGGGATGAGGTTTACAAGGAATGAATGGTTTTGTCCGAGAAAAAATTTTAGGGGCTTTTGTGAATATTTGGGTCTAATTAAACTTACTACTTAGTGCGTTTTTAGGGATATTATGTTATTCATCTGCTATATTCCTTGTAATTTATTCGAAATATATTACAACACCCTATTTTGACAGCGCCCTTCATGTGATTGGAGGATATTCAAGATTTTATTCAAATGTTTAGTAAGTATTGCAAAAATAAAGCACAAACATAATTTATGAATTGCGTAAAATTATATATGTCAAACAAGGTTTTATGCCTAAAGACGAAATGACTACAATCTTATGCACAACATGAATAGGGAAGCTGCCATATTGTGTTATGAAATATTACGCGGCAAAGAAAAGAAGATCCAGGCCATATTATGTTGTGATATCATGTTATAGAAAAAGCGAGCCATTAGCAGGTAGTTTAGTTGGTATTCTCAATTCTGCTTATGTGGTTGATCTAGTGTTCAATCCCTGTTACGGCCGATTTAATAATAATACTCCCTCCGTCCCATAGAAAGTGTCTCATTTCTACTGGGCACGGAGGTTAAGAAACTTGTATTGTGTGGTGTATATTGTTTGACTTTTGGGCTGTTAATTTTGGGTCATACATTCTTTGCTTTTTTTAAAAACATGACACTTTCTATGGGACGACTAAAAAAGAAAAACAAGACACTTTCTACGGGACGGAGGAAGTAATATGTTATAGAAAACCGAATGTTACCATGATAGATACTGAATGCTTGCATTGTAATTTAGCTGATCATAATGAAACAAACTGAAGGAATATCTAAAGAAGATATGAACGGCAGTCTACTAAACTAGAACTGATCTCTCATTAAAATCTGATCTCGGATATTGAATCGATGGAGTGATTGCTTGATATCTTCATTGAAGTTAGCTTTGTATAATTTGGTTACGGAAATGAGTTTCTCATACCTCAAGTTGCTAATCATTGCCGTTACAATTGTGAACCAGGTATTGTGGCTCGTGATGGTGTAGTGGGACTATACAGAGGCTTCATCCCTAATAGCAGGTCTTTTCCTTTTTTCTATCGAACACCATATGTTAAACTCGAATACTCCGTATACTCGACAAGGAAACTAGTGTGGTTGCAGTTGCGTGGATTGATTTCCATTTATGTTTGTGTTGCACCGTAAGGCTTACTACCTTCGACTCCGTGAAGCGTCTAATTGCAGCAGGGAGAGAGAGAACTTCAAAGCATCGTACGAGAGAACCGCAAGAATTTAGATCAAAGAGCGACTGACAATGGATCTGGTTAGTTTGCTTTGCCAGCATTCATACTAGATAAACTAGACTAGAAGCCTGTTGATGTAACGGAAGTCTGTAGGTTTTTTGAAAATTTAAGGTTATTTCTTAAAATACAACATAAAAAAAAAATCGATTGCCTTAATTATGCTTTGCAAAAATTTGGATAAATTCTCATTTCTTCCACCGACCACTCCTCGAAAATTGTGTTCGTTTCTTAATATAATTAAAACTCATAAAATATACATTTAAATAAAGTTTCTTAATCTCCGTGCCGAAACCAAAGGGGATAGTAATAGCTGGACAAAGAAAGTATATCTAAATAAAAAATTTTAATCTCCTTACGGAAAAGAAAGATGAAACTTTTAATTGGACGCAGGGAGTATCTGTTTAGGTTAGAATTATTATTGTTATAAATAATTATAGCAACCAAGGTTAAAAAGGTTTTTTGACTTATATGTCACTTTGGGCAATCTATAAATTCCGGAAAAATAGGTAAAACTAACACGGCAGCCCACCGAACGCACTCGATCAATTTTAATTAATTAATTAATTGTTTAACAAGATTGCAGTAATTGAAGCGTGCGGTCCAAGCGAAGATGCCATCACTGTTTAAGCGGTGCTCCGCCTCTCTGTAGTGTGTGTAACCACCCAAAAACCTTGTGCAGATTTTCCTTTTTCAGGGGTAAGAAATCAAGATTTTGTATTTCTTTGTTGTGGGTCTTGTTTGTTTGTCAATCTTCCTGAAAAGGTGGAGTCTTTTGATGATTTCAAGAGAGAGAGAGGGCATTAATTGGATGGGAGTAAGAGAGAGAAAGTGGGAGGGTGATGAGGAAGAGTTTTAAAGATTCGCTCAAAGCGCTTGAAGCTGATATTCATCATGCCAACACCTTGTATGTATCTATTCTCTCTTTATTTCTATCTTCTTCTATTTTTGTATAAATCATGCATAGTTTTTTTTTTTTCTTCGGGATTTTTCTATTAGATATTTTTTCATAAGAACTTAAATAAATAGTCTAATAGACATCTGCACAACGGTTTATTGTTCGATTTGCACATCTTTAATGAGAATAGCCTTGTATGATGAAGATTTTGAAGCCAGAAAAGTTTAAAGTGAGAACATGAAATCATACTAGAAGGGCTTTATGTGATTTTTTTGGTGAAGTTCATAGATTCCGACTTACTCCCTCCGTCCCTCCGTTATATTATTTCTAACTCATCTCTTTTCGGCACGGGAATTAAAAAATAATAAAGACGATAAAGTTTAAGAGACAGGGTAGATAATGAGATAGTGAGAGTGCAGATGATAAAGTATGAGAGAGAATATGAATGAGATAATGAGAGTGTAGATGATAAAGTATGAAAGATAAAATCAATGAGATAATGATTCCCTTCGTTCCAATTATAATATCCACTTTAATTTTTTGCACGGTTTTTAAGGAGAGTTGTTAGTTGTCAGTAAAGATGAGTAAAAGCTAAAAAGGAAAATTGGCATTATTTTTTAGACAGCTCGAAATGAAAAACTGGACATTATAATTAGAACGGAATAAGTAATTGATAAAATAGGATAGAGAAGATGAAAAGGTAGGAGAGAGTTATTAATTTTTTGCCAAATTGAGTCTGAGTCCGAAATAATAGAATGTCCCAATCGGAAAAATAAGTCAGAAATAATGAGACGGAATGAATATTTCTTAGTGGAAGGATGTTTAGTTTTTTCATGATCTGATGCCGCTGGTATGCAGGGCATCAGATTACCCAATGGAGTATGATGGTGGCTGCATTCAGATGAGGATATCCTACAGCCCTTGTGCTCATATCCTTCTCTTCCTTGTTCAATGGAGTGATTGTCACCTGGCCGGCGCACTCGGGCTGATTAGGATTCTTATTTACAAGGTAGATTTGTTTATCTACTCGTATTGTTGTGGAGTTTATTTTTATTTTTTTTGGATGATGAGGGTAATCCGCAGCCGCTATCAAAGTGTGCATTGGGTAAACTCCGCTTCTATGCAATAGCATGCAAACCACACAGAAGAGTTCAATCATCCTAGGCTAACCATAAGTGATGACAGATAGCGGGTTGCATAGTTTATGTTGATGACGAGGTTGGTGATTGCAGGCTTACAAGAATGGTAAGACAACCATGTCTATTGTTGAAAGGAAAGCTACTGTGAAGGAGTTCCATGGTGAGTGAATAGATGTCCATTTTTCGCTTCTCCAAACAAATAGAATCTGCTCTGTACTCTCTCCGTCCCATTCATCTCGTCTTGCATTCCTTTTCGGAATGTCTCATTTATCTTGTTCTCTTTCAAAAACAACAATTTATTTACACACAACTACCTACTTTTCTTTTGTGGGTTCCACTCATTTACATACGGCTTTTTAACTCTCCTTAATAACTGAGCCACTTTCTGGTGCTTATATTTACTGGACAGGTGTGATATTCCCCTCCTTGCTGCAACTTCATAGCGGAGTCACTGATGACGACGAGAGGAAGCAGAGAGAGCTGTGCGAATCCAAGTACACAAGACGAGACGCGACGAACAAGGGAAAGTTGTCCGAAATCGAGATCGAGAGGGAGGAAGAATGTGGGATTTGCATGGAAATGATCACCAAGATTGTCCTGCCTACCTGCACTCATTCATTGTGTGTAAAGTGCTACAGGAAATGGTAAGCTTGATGTGTCCTTACTTATCTAGTGCGGGCAGTGTAGGGCTCATATTATGTGTCCTTACTCAGAAGAAGACACGTGGAGGTGGAGTCTTTTTTTATGGATAGTGGTTTTGAGCTCATTCGTGTCGAATGATGATTGATAGGTTCCGCATGTGTGAGTAAATAAAATATTACTCCCCCAATCCTATTTAATTTTGACTTCAAATTTTCCCAGGTACGAGTTCTATATAACATAAAAACTTTCATTTTTGGATTGAACGACTTTCCCTTTTGTTTTGGTGTGCTTCCTCGAGTCTTGATAAGGTATAACCCTTGATTATGGGCCGAAAAATTTATATGGAATTTTCCTTTGGAAATTAATGACGAAGAGTTGGTTGTTTGGAAAAAGATTAATTCAATCTCTTGAAATACATTTTTTTCAATTTTTTGTTCTGCTTAAAATGATTCTTGTGAGAGAGTTTCTATGATAAATTTTGTTTCGATGAACCAACTGATCAGTCTTCAACCCAAAAAAGAAACAGAAACAAGTTAAATGAGACAGATGGAGTATTGAACTATCTCGGAATTATGTTAATAAGTGTTATTGAAGAATAAGTTATGTTTTGTGGAATAAAACATGAATTAAATAATAACTTCGTTCCAATTAACCTGAATCTAGACCCGCCAAAATAATTGATCATCAACCCTATTTTAAACGGTGCGGGTCCATTTTCAAATTTTTTGAAAGGTGGGTTTCCCTGTTTTTTTAATTATTATTAATTTAAAATTTAGAATTAACGGTTGAGATTGAATATTTTCTACAATCTAAGAACGGTTGAATCGTGGAACTAGACAACGGTTTCTTAATTTTGTGAATTTTGACCGTTGAAATCCAACAATTTAAATTGTAATTGAAATCTAAAGACGGTTATATTTATAAGCAGAAATAAGAACATCTTTTAACTGTGCGAGTTCGATTTCTATTTTGACATAAAGGTTTATGTATACCATAATTGTGTACTCTTGTGTGTACCACACCACAAGAGTGTCTACATGTGACGCTTTTTATTCAAAATAATGGGCCACATGTCGACATCCTTTTGGTGTGGCACATATAAGCGTACACAATTGATGTACACACAAGCCGTACTCCTATTTTTGAATCATGAAATCGCGGGAACAGTGATAGAAACTCTTAAACCATATTTATTTATTTTATTATTAAAAAGATGTTAAAAGTTCAAAGGAAGATATGTTCCAATCTGGACCGTCCCTGTCCACCACAGAAACAAGTCGTATGGTGCACCAATTGAGATCGCTCAATTTCACTCCAGATAAGAAGCAGATAAGGCCGAGGCTCCCACCGCCGTCAGATCGATTCACCTCCTTAATCCAACGCCCACCATTCCCCCCACCTTCAAAAATCTCGATCTCCATCATCACACGCCCCTGCTCTATATCTCCACCCATATCACCACAAACTCCCTTCACAAAACTCACACATCCTTCAATTCGCCATGGCCGCCACCACCGCCGCCACCGCCTCCTCCTTCATCGGCACCCGCCTCGCCGAAGTCCATCCGGGCTCCGGCCGCGTCCAGGCCCGGTTCGGATTCGGAGCCAAGAAGGCTCCTCCCAAGAAAGCTTCCAAGAGCTTCATCAGTGACCGCCCCTTGTGGTATCCCGGGGCCAAGGCCCCGGAATACCTCGACGGCTCCCTCGTCGGCGACTACGGGTTCGACCCGTTCGGACTCGGGAAGCCAGTTGAGTACTTGCAATTCGACTTGGACTCGCTCGATCAGAACCTGGCCAAGAACGAGTTTGGAGCCGTCATCGGAACCAGAACCGAGACCAGCGACGTCAAATCCACGCCTTTCCAACCCTACAGCGAAGTCTTCGGACTGCAGAGGTTTAGGGAATGCGAGCTCATCCATGGCAGGTGGGCCATGCTCGCCACCCTCGGCGCCCTTACCGTCGAGTGGCTCACCGGCATCACATGGCAAGATGCCGGAAAAGTATGATTTTTAACCACTCTTTTTACTTTCCCGTCCCATTATATCCGATTCGCTTTGGTTATTTGGACATTCCATTATTTCTAAATCAGTCCCAATTTAACAAATAAATAATTAAATCTCTCTTATTTTTCATTTTTGCTCCTGTGGTTATATCCATGCTTTTTATGCAACATCTTTTACTGGGTGAATAAGAAAATTGGCTCAATTAATGCACTTTTTTCATAGACAAGTAATTGATGGAATTATAAATGGGGTTGGTGTCATGAGTTTCGGAAGTAACACTGACGTATACCCTTGTGCTATCATACGTATTGACATGTGGCATTTTTATTAAATCAAGCGGATCATATTTAATATATGTTAATATTCTCGTGGTGTAGTACACACAAAAATATACGAAAGTGGTACACATAAACTTTTGTGCATGAATTTATTTGTAGGAGAATGTATCAAATATGTAGGAGGTGGCCGTATTTCTTCTCTATTTTTCGTATCCATTTTTTTATTAGTTATTTTTTATTTTTTTAATTATTTATTTTGAATTTTGAATTGTCATGATTCTCATTAATATTTCTTTAAATAATTGAGAAATTGATTCTTTCATATTTTATTATTTACTCGTTATCTAATTCATATTCTTATATATTTTTTTCATATTTTATTTTCTATTTTCTTAATTTTTTATGTCGAAAAGAAATAAGTTAAAAATAATAGGACGGAAGGAATATTTAAATTTAAAAAATTATATATATAAAAAAACAGAGCTAAATTGAATTTGTTTGGTGCAGGTTGAGTTGGTGGAGGGATCATCGTACCTCGGACAGCCGCTCCCATTCTCCATATCGACATTGATCTGGATCGAGGTGCTGGTGATCGGGTACATTGAGTTCCAGAGGAACGCCGAGCTCGACCCGGAGAAGAGGCTGTACCCGGGCGGGTCCTACTTCGATCCGTTGGGGCTGGCGGCCGACCCGGAGAAGAAGGAGATTCTCCAGCTGGCGGAGATCAAGCACGCCCGCCTTGCCATGGTGGCGTTCCTGGGCTTTGCCGTCCAGGCCGCAGCCACCGGAAAGGGGCCGCTCAACAACTGGGCGACCCATTTGAGCGACCCGCTCCACACGACCATTTTCGACACCTTCGGCCTTTTCTCTTAATTTTATTTTGTTGACGGTATTTTAATTAATTAATGCCTGCATTATGTAAAATGAAATTTCGGAATCTTCTCATCTCATGTAAAAATTGTCACACTTATCTTATTAGCGGGATGCTACTTCGATATAATGTTGTTAGCCAATGTTAAAAAAAATCTCAACTTCATCTTATAATTAATAACCATTAACCAACAAGGGCGGATCCAGGAAGCGGGCGAAATTTAAAATTTCGATAGAAAAGTACAACATTAGAGAAGATAGTTAAATGCGAAATTTTGCGTTAGGAGGGATAAATTTTTACTAATTGATAATTTCTTAAAAAATACATATATAAAATCGCGTTTCGACATGAGTTCGGGGGGCCGCCGCCGCCGGGCACCCCCCATGGATCCGCCACTGATAACCAGAATTAATTTTTATACCACATATTGCGATTCATTTGAACTTTGAAATTAGCCTTTTAAATAATTATGTCATTTACTTTTTATTCAAAATTATTTAAATGTTTATAAGTGAAAATGGCATTAATCTCCTGAATTATTAGTTAGTAATTTAATTTCGACTTATATTCGATCTTTCTGTTATATTTATTAATCTAAAATATTTATAAGTGAAAATGGCGTTAACCTCCCGAGTTATTATACTCCGTGTCATATGTCTCCGAACTATTAAGTTTATTGACCACCCCGAACTGTTTAATGAATTGTGATGTATTCTCCAGAATTAAACTTGTAGGATTGAGTTAGAAGTCGGACTCGACATTTGTCTTCCTTACTCTAAATGCAGAATATCGAAGTATGTTTGGGCTGGAAACCGGGGCGGTTCTGAAGTCATATTCGACATTTGTGTCGTAGCTTCAAATGAGAAATTGTTGTAGCATGTTGGGGTTGAAGTCATAATCGATTAACTGACATCGCTATAGATCTTCTTTATTAGTTTTCAATCTTCACACTTCAAAGTGTTCTTATTCAACATGCTTTGATATTTTGCATTTAGAGAAGGGATATCTGATCCGAGATAAATCGTATTGATAATGCTCTTTTAACCAGTTTCTCCATTGATTCGTTTCATAGCTCGAAAGTGTTTTATTTGCTAATTTAGAATGAACAATTCCTTGTTTTTCAAAAGAATCCTTCATTTTAGGCTTAAGGAAAGGGGGATTATAGTGAATAACATATCTTACCAATATCCTAATTTGGATTTGTGATAATTTGTAAAATACATATGCTTGTGACATGTAGCATAAGTCATAAAAAAATACGTGAATTTTCTTTAATATTACTATTATTGTCAAATTTCTTTTTTATAGTTGAGATAAACGTAATTGGAGTTTTCTGAATAATTCTCAAGGGTGGTTATCATCCACATGATCTTCTGTCTCATTTTCTTTAGTCTCATTCGTGTCATTTTTAATTATAAGCATCTTGGTACTTACGATTTGAATTTTAGGGTTATCGTAAGCACCTAGATGCTTATAATTAAAATGTGAGTGAGACACGAGAAAGTGGGACAGGGTTAATGCGATTATCGCTATTTATAATTCTTCTTCTTTTTGAATGAGTTCACTTTTGATTTTGGGCTTCAGCGGTCCAATCCAGTTGCAGTTATTACAGAGTCCAGATGAAACATACGTAATTGTCTATCCATCAATAAAAGAAATTCTCTAAAAGCCACATTTTGCCACCGTACAATACAAATTTATCTCTGTAATGTCTTCTTAAAATGCACACCTCCCAATATAATCATTTTTTTATTTTATTTTACTCCCTCCGACCGAGTTTGTCCACTTTCTTTTCAACATGATAATTTAGGAAAGTTGGTATAGTTAATAAAGATGTGAGACTCATACATTAATTAATAATTTAGAATTGGTTTGTGAGGTAGAGGTCTCTGATCCATTTAATTAATTAATATTTTTGAATTATTTGAGTTGTTAAAGGTGTGAGACCTACTTCTTTTTTTAGAAATTGGACAAGTTCGCTGGGACATGACGAAAAGGAATACTGAACAAATTCGGTAGGACATGACGAAAATGAATACTGGACAAATTCGGTGGGACATAAGGAGTAATTGATTGTCAAAGGAGAGACGAGTGGTGTAATCACTAGTGCATGCACTCTATAGGGTACATACTTAACTGTATAAGCACTATGTAATGATAGTCATAATTTTGCAGATTTAGACTCTACTCATGAGACTGTGGGGGCTATATTGTTTTCATTGAACTTTAGGGGTGTAACGGTTCGGTTCGGTTCGACTTTTTATGTACTTTAGGAACCGAACCAAACACATAGAAATGGTTCAGTTCGGTTCGGTTTGATGGATTTTTCAATATCGGAACCGAACCGAACCGAACCGCTTATAAATGGTTCGGTTTGGTTCATCGGTTCACTTTTTTATTTTTTAATTTATTTTTTAAATCTTAAATAATGCAAGAATAATAATTTATAAGATGTCACTCATTCCGAACCCATAAGTATAGAGTTGTTACTCTTTTCTCTTCATTTGTATAGAATAGAATTGATCTAAACTTAAATCTAATATCTAAATCCAACAATATTCTCATATAAGAAAGACAAATATTAAATAAAAAAAATTAAAAAATAGGATATTAGTTCGTTCGGTTCGAACCGTTCAAAAATTCTTGAAACCGCGAACCGCACCGAATGTAAACGGTTTCTAAAAAAATAAACCGAACCAAACCGCGAAACCGAACCACATTTTTCAGTTTGGTTTGGTTCGGTCCGATCGGTTTCGCGGTTCGGAGCGGAACCACTTACACCCCTACTGAACTCATATAATGCAGATACCTGGTGCCTGTTTTGCATTGTGTTCTTAAACACGATTTTTATTTAGTAATCTATAATTCAAACATGTTGTATGTAATTAGCTAATTCTACTTGATTATAAATTATTATATACTCCCTCGTCCCACAATTCTTGTTTTACTTTCCGTTTCGGAACATTCCACAATTCTTGTTTTATTTTTTAAAATAGAAATTTATTATAAACACTTTATTTGAAGATCATATATCTCTACATACAATTAACAACTCTCTTAAAATATCACACTTTATTTAATTGTGTACGTTCACACATCCTAAAATCAGCGTATGAGATTAATTCATTACGTTATTATTGTAATTGGACCATGTAAAGAAATTTGTTGATCATGAGACTAGCATCAGGATATCTAAAACTCCACACCTAATGGTTAGCGATCCTGATGCTAATTCCTCCGTCTCAATATTTATGTTCACTTTTTTCAAAATGAATGTCCCAACATTTGTGGCTCATTTATAAAAAAAAAAAAGAATAATTATATGGACCAAAATTAACTATTAAATAATCAAACAATTTACACCATATAGTACCAATTCTTAAATTCTCGTGCCGAAACTAATTCATCCACAAATATTAATACGGGAGTATTTGATAGTACTATTCAGAAGTGAGAACACACAAATTACAATAGATTGGTACTGAAATCTTAACTTAGTAAAACACGTTCCACATTAAGTTAACACGTGTCCTTTTTTATACGCCTATCATCCTTCATAAAAGTTGATTTCATATAAATGGACCCACTAAAAATAATTCAAAATCTCACTATTCTCGAGGCCCACAAACTGGGCCCAAACCATCTGACATGCCCATTTTAGTGTGGGGCCTCACATGAAATGTTTTGTGGATTCCCAGGAATCGAACAGCCCATGTTCATGTTTGAACCCACTTTTGAATTTATATGAAAGTTATTTTTTTAATTGATTGATTTGTAAAAACTATACACTTAAAATTCGATAAAGTAATAATCCCGCTAAGATAATCATCTCTTCCGATCCCAATATAGGTCAATACACTAAAATAATATTCGATAAAGTAATAACCTCGTTAAATGAATATTTTTTCTCAGTCCCAATTTTATTACTTTATCGAGGTTTAACTGTATTCACTCTTTCACCGTAATCTTTTAATAAAGACTGTATAACATGTGACTGGTTTTAGGATGCATCTTAACCTTTCTTTGAAATTACATCTTTTTTTCCATTTGCATCCATTTTTCTTTACAAGGACGGGAATCATTTATTTCATCATACAAAAAGACAATAAATTTCTTAGACTAAATTTGATTGGCGGATTCAAGGAGGAGCGATTGGGTACTTTACTAGGGATTGTGGTAGTTTGCAGTGTTTCCATATTGGTTGGGTAAATTTACTTCGTTCCAAATCATTAGGTGGCGTTTGCAACAGTTTAAATTATTTAATTTATCATTTAATTTTTAAGAATATTATTTTTAAGTGTGCAACAATTTATAATTTTTAAAATTATCTTAATTTAAGGTGAATAAGTAGAAGTTGTTGAAGTAGGTAAAATCCAAATTAACTAATTTATAAGTTGTCATTTTATAATTTTATCCTCATCATTACTTTAATTTAATTAAAATAGTGTCTTCTCAACTTTTTATACCTTTAAACAATTTTTATACACACAACCACAACTTTTCTAATAAACCACTTTTACCAACTTCTCATTAATTTAAAAATTAAAAAAAATTTAAGCAGCTGCAAACACTCCCTAAACGCTCTGATTCCTTTTCTGAAACGTCAAACCAAAAATTCTATTCCACCAAGAATTATTTCATTTTCATATATTTATTATTAAAACAATTATAAAGGTTAGTAATAATTTGTATCAAGAAAAAATCAAAGAGATCCTACCATTGGCACATGGAATTGGAATAAATTAGGTACAATTGATTGGATTCGTTTATTGCAGAAGAGTGGGATAAGATGGGCGGATAAATTATTGATTACTTTAATAACCAACATCAGTTGAATATCTCCGATTAGTTTGATGGTATTGTTTAAAAATAATCATGGTTGAATAATGTAAACACAAAAATAATTATTTGTATAATAACATTCCCAAAATCATCAAGATTTTTAGATAATTTTCATTTTTTTTACTCTTTATACGTGACAAGTTTGAAATAAAATCAATTTCAGTTATTTTTTTCGATTTCTGTGCATGAGAATTTTATGTGAATAAACACTACCATTGTACATGTACCCATCAATTAAATAAATAAATAAGTGAAAAAATTAATAATTTTTTAGGCTATATTGTCAATATTAGTATGGAGGTGATTTTTTTTATTATGTTTTGATTATGAAATGTGACTAGTTTATTACTCCTCTATTTCAAAATTCTTGTCTACTATACCATGTTGAATTGTCCTAAAATTCTTATTTATTTATTTTTATAAATTATTACACACTTTTTTTTTTTAATAAGATTTCATAAATTTACACAATTAATATTTTTTCTTAAAACCACGTGGCCACAAAAATGAATAGGTGTTTTGTTAGGGAGTCTAGTTTTTAGATCATCCAAATAAGAATGAGAGAGAAAAGATTTATTCCTAATTCTCCCCATGGAATGACGTAACGATGAAGTGGGTGGTTTGTGATCGATAGGTCATAGGTTCAATCCCACCTGGAAATGCTATATGTGTGTGTCTCGTCACCCTATCACATTAAGAGTGGTTTAACCCTTCGCGCACCAAAAAAATACTGGCTACGGCTTCCTCCTCATTAAAAAAAAAAAAAAGATTTATTCCTAACCTTACCAAGTATGGTAGTGATGAAATGACCAGCATGCCCACCAGTCCACCACCCCTAATCAATATGGCAATGATTTTGAATGCTGTAGAATCTGGAAAAGCAAAAAGGCCGTCGATAAAACATTCTACTCGCATCTTCCTACTTTCTCTCTCTAACCAAGATGCACCCACTAATCGGTCAGTAATCACTGTCATTGTTTTTAAATTAAACTAACGGTTTACAGATCATATGATTTCAAATTTTCATTTCAGTTGTGTTTCTTAATAAAATATTCAGCTAGCTAACGACCCTTTGATTTTTATTTTTTTAAAATTTATTTAAGAACGACATTTGATTTATGAACTGCTATTTCTACATTTCCCTTTCGGCACAGACAATAACACTTCAATAACATACAACTGCAGCTTCAATAACAATCTTCTTGTTCAATTCTCTCTCTTTCTCTCTCTCAGTGTGTTCAGTTGCATCAGCAAGAATGACGGTAAGATTTAATATGTCTGCATTTGTGTGTATAGAATAACTATTGACATGATTTCTTTTGTGGGTGCAGACATCCGTACAGCTTAGACCATCAAACAGAGATCTTGGTATGGTGATGAGGGAAGTTGATGAAAACCTGGCTATTTTCTTGGGAATTAGAAATGAAGAGAAGGAGAGAAGTGAGCTTCTTCACATCCACAATTTTCCATTCCCAACCTTCATTTCATTTAATTCTATGTTTTTAACATTTATTTTTGATGGCAATCGAGTTGAGGTTGTGTTGGTCTAATTGTAGGCCCGGAGCCAAGACTTGATAACTTGTCGATACCAATTGGACTTGGAGAAACCGGCAAGAGTGACAGTGATTGGTATAGTTTCCGAACTTTGAGCAATTTGTTACATTACGTTCGTGTAATAAGAGTTTCTCTCTCAGGCTTCTCGATGTAGACGAGCAAACTGCAGCAGCAGGCATCTCTGTTGAAGCAGGTTTACCAGCAAAAGTGTCCGAGGAATCAGCTCCCTTGGCTGATGCAACATCCATCACTTTAAATAAAAGGCCTGCATCATCTGGAGGCCGGAAACCGGCCTCCAGATCTCCAACACCTACATTGCCTGCAAAAACTCAACCCTCTCGTGCTTCCACACATACGTCTCGTGCATCTTCCAAACCTATGACTGAACCAGGGCGATCCTCTACTCTTTCAAGATCCTCTACTACTTGCTCTAAAACTGCAATACCAGCTACTTCGAAGCCCGCATCAAGGTCTGCTAAACCTACCCGCAAGCCAGCAACTCTATCAACCACATCCACCGTGTCTGCTTCCTCAGGGAGAAAAACTGTCTCGGTATCCATAAAAAACCCGGTTTCAAAGACACTGAAGTCTAGGCCACCAGTGATGCTCTCTCTAGCTCAGAATGCCCCTCAAAATGTAAAAGCATCCTTGCCTAGAAGGCCTTCATCTGCATCAAGAGGAAGGCCTTCTCTATCCTCTTCTTCCAAGGGGAAACCAAGACAAAAGTCATGCTCTCCTACCAAACTGCGGGCTGCTCAAATCAGACCACTATACAGAAGTCGGGGATACAGTCATGGTGGTGGTGGTGATGATGTTAATCCGGTACTGATGGGCACACAAATGGTGGAAAGAGTAGTAAACATGAGGAAACTTGCTCCACCTAAACAAGAACACACTTCTCTCGAGAATTCTAAGAAATCTTCCCATGACAGCTCGGGTTTCGGAAGATCCTTGTCTAACAGATCGTTAGACATGGCTATAAGACACATGGTATGCATCTTTTACACCCCTTTCTTTCTTTCACAAAAACATCAAATTTTTCGGAAGATACATAGATCTGGTCGTGCTGACATTCACCATAGTAGGTCAAAGTGATAATTAGTCACATGCACTCAACTGAAGTCTTATAAAGCTTAAGACCAGCTAAAAAACATTTGGTTTTATGATTCTCAATAAGTGACGGAGTATTTTCCTCGTACAGGACATCAGACGAAGCATTTCCGGCAATCTAAGACCAGTTGCTACTTCTGGTGGCAATCAATCCAGTTCTTCTCAGAGCAGCTCCTTTGGTGTTTCAGAATCTCCCATCACATCAAGCAGTGATAGTTCCAAGTCGAGCAACTGTGTTAACTCATATTTTCTTGATGGGAGGCAAATGGATGACTGAATTCTCATCAACACAATGCATTTCATAGAAAGAATATTGCATTTCACATTTTATTTTCGTGTTGATCCGTATGATTTGAAGAAAGGAATGGAATCGGTATGAGTTTGATATGAAAGAATGATTCCTAATATGGGTTTTGTTTAATGTAATGATGGAATAAATCTATTCCTTACTTGTTTGTTTACCAAAGGGATGAAATTAATATTTCATTTATTAATAAAATAGTTATTAGTAGAAAATTACATTTTTCTTTTTAGGTTTATTAAATTTGATACTCTCAGAAGTATTTTTTTTAAACAATTTTTTATTTATTAGTTTTTTTCTTATTAACTTGTTATTCAACTTTTTTGTCAACCCAAATGGAGGAATGGAAGCCTTCAAATGATTTATGATTAAATTCTTTTTTGTGTAATCTTAAATTTAAATCTTGTTATGTCCGAGTTAAATCAAGGAAGAAAGTTCTTCTATTCAACATTTGAAAATTCAAAAAAAATTATGCGAAAGGGAGAAGAGCCATTCCTGTGAGACTTGAATTAAATTATTATTTTTGGGTTCAAATCATACATCTCCTCTTGATATGGTGTTTGTTTATTTGGTCAAATGAGAATATGTTCGTTAGTTTTGTTCTTTTGTCTTTGTCTTTCTTTCTCATTATAATGTTACATTTCTCCGATTAGGTAATACTACAGTTAAATCTCAATAGAGTAATAATTTTGGGATCGGGAAAAAATATTCATTTAAGGAGGTCATTACTTTATCGAACATTATTTTAGTGCATTAACCCATATCGGGACCGAAAAAAATTATTATCTTAGCGAGATTATTATTTTATCGAATATTATTTTATTGAGGTTTAACTGTAATATAATTCTGTTTAGTTGGATTTTTTATTATTTTAAATTTTGCTAGTTATAAACTTGTAGTGTTTATATTAAAAACACCTGATAACAAATAAGCAAATTGACATAAATGATCCCCAATGTTTACTAGTTTGGATGAATTGATCCATAATTTTTTTAAAAAATTTATTAGTCTTAAATGTTTGCTAGTTTGCATTTAATTGGTCATTCCCGTTAAATTTTAAGCTAGTTAACCTGTTAGTCATAGGGCATTTACGTAATAAAAATTTCAGGATCAATTCGTCCTAATTTTAAATTAAGGTTTAACTATTTTTTTTCAAATAAACTTTTTAATTAATTTTTCTTTTCAAATGAAAATTTGGTAATTAAAAAACTTAAATAAAAAACTATAAAGTACGAGATGTTAAGGGCATGTTTGGTGGTTGTAGGAGGAACTTCGATAATCCGAAATCGGCGACATGGGCTGTGAGTTCTTCATCAAGAAGAATATTACTTGGCTTCAAATCACAATAAATGAAAGGTGTGTGGGAATGATTGTGCAGTAATCAAGCGCAGAAGCAACGTCTACGGCTATCTTCAGCCTCTCCGTGATATTCAGAGTCTTATCACGGTATGCATTTCCTTCATCTCTGGTTGGATGCAGCCAGTCGTCTAGACTGCCATTCACCATGAACTCAGTTACTTTACACTTGAATTCTTGGCCTTGATAATCAAGCGCATGGAACTTAAACTTGCCCCTCTCTGCTCTAGGTTCAGTACTTTGACCGCCATTGATGAACCATTCTCACCAAGAATCTCTCCTTAGACCGAACCGAAGCTACCCGAACCAATCAAATTGTCTGCAGAAAATCCATTAGTTGATCTGTATACTTCTTGGTACGAGATTGCCTGTTGCATTTCATTTGTAGTATTATCGGGCTCTTTCGGCTTCCTCAGTATGTGGCAAAGGATTAAACATAATGTTAGAACTATGGAAAGTGCTGCAGAAACAGTAACAGGGATGATCCATCTCAGTTTAAGGTTCTTGCTAGTCTTTCTTGCAGGTGCTAAGCAAGATGGGAGATGTAAGCTTGGAGCTCCTCCACAAAGGTGTGGATTTCCGACAACAGAAACCGCGCTGCCATTCGAGAAAGCCCCTGGATTCAACACTCTCCCTCAAGATTATTGTATGAAAGATCAAGTTTTCTTAGGATTGGAAGCTTTTCAAGAAACTGAGGTATTTTCCCAGATAAGTTGTTATGGGAGAAATCAATCTCTTCTATGCCTCTCAATGCTTCCAAAGACTCCGGGATCGCTCCCTCCAATCGATTCCCTCCCATGACCAAGATCTCCAAACTGAGGCAACTGCTAAGGCTGCTTGGGATTGCACCAGATAATTTGTTCTCAGAAACATCCAACTCTTTGAGATTCTTCAATTTACTAGCTTCAGCTGACAATTGACCATAAAAGAAGTTTCTTGCGAGGCCTAGAGAAACTGAAAGAGAAGAGAGAAGAGAGACTTCTTTTCTTATGCTTCCAGTTAGATTATTACTAGAGAGATTGAGCAAAAGCAAACTTGTGCAGTTTCCTAGCTGTGGAGGTATGCTTCCTTGGAGCATGTTGCTGTTGAGATGGAGTTCGATCAATGCTGTCAAGTTACCAAGAGAGACCGGAATCATTCCGGTTAGTCTATTGGCTGTCAAATTCAATCTGTTATGCTTCCTGTGAAGTGGTTGGATTCAAGGCTGAGATAAGTT
The DNA here is from genome assembly GCA_028984105.1 of Lavandula angustifolia. NCBI lineage: Eukaryota > Viridiplantae > Streptophyta > Magnoliopsida > Lamiales > Lamiaceae > Lavandula > Lavandula angustifolia. Next base: position 821,343 of record CM054810.1, on the reverse strand, counting down.
AAATTCACCAAGTTTCCTAAACCAAGAGGAAGACTTCCACGCATCTGATTTAAACCCACCTGGTGGGATGAAGATCCTTCCCTGTAATCTATTCTGCGTGACAGAGAAGAAACTCAACGACGACATGTTGTAAATGGAATCATACGGCAGCTCATCGGAGAGCTGGTTACCATAAACTTGGAAGATCACTACAAGAAAACAGACCTATTGCGACATACACTCGTGCGACAAGTAAATGTATGTGTGGTAAAGTTACGACATTTATGCTTCTTGTGTCGTATATTTACTTCACTTGTGCGTTACCTAAAATCTATGTCGTAGTTTAGTGACACATATGCAACACTCATGTTTATGTCACAAAATTGAGACATTATATTTGCGACACCTCAATTAATAGTCATAAATATACCACATGTATATAATAATGTTGAAAAAAATATTGTTTATTTACGTCAATTGTGTGGCATCGAAATAGTATATTGTATTATAGTGACATGGACGAGACGCTCATTTCAATGTCTCCAAATTATGACAATCTATTTGTGACACCTCCTTAAAATGTCATAATTATATCACATAATTTGAACAAGTGTTGCACTTGTGTCGTATGTTTACGTCAATTATGCGGCTCCTAAATACTGTGTCGTAGTTTAGTGATACAAATGCGACCCTCATTTTTTGTGTATCAAAATTACAACAGTTTATTTGTGACACTTTAATAAATGTCATATTTAAACACCATATTTCACATAAGTGACACAATTTGTGTTATTTTATGTACTGCACTTTATGACTTGGTATTGATATATGATTTAACGTCTACATTGTTCGTGAATAAGGAATGCTACCCAATAATCTATTTTCGATCATCTTTATAAATTTAAAAACAATAAAGGAAGCAAAAATTAATCTTATTACTAGCAAAAGTTAAATCCGCGCTTGCGCGGAATTATAATTTTGCCCGATATATTAATATACTTTATTGACAATTGATAATTTGGATTGGTATAGTTTCATTATCTTAATATCATTGAAAATTTACAAAATTAATAATGAAAAGAATGATCAATTGATTGCATAGAGTTTTTAAAATTCAAAATTTTAAAAACTTGTTGAAACCAAACTTTTCTTTACAAATAGATTTAGCGTCATATCGTTCTTGGGAGAACAAACTTTTTGACTTAAAAAACGCAAGCAACTTCTCGATGCATGAATAGAGTCATTGGAAGTATCCCTGCAAAGACATTTAATTTCATGAGTAAAACGCTAAAGAATGTTATCAACACGAGAGCAGAAAAATATTGCACGAAAAAATGGATTGGTAGTTTATAGGTTTTTTAGGATAGTGGAAAAGATAAACAGATAAGAGAATAAAGAATGTAAATAACTTATGATGAGTGAGATAAAATACCTTTCCCTGATGATCTACATGAGTTGCAGCCAAAGGGAGTTCATCAATTTCTTCTCCAAATATCCGAAGGATACTAGCTGATACAACAGTTCAACTGAAAGATAGGCAAAAATTTCATGATGGTTAAGAATATATTATCAATAGCTGAGAAAATATGAGAGGGAGAAATGGTTCTTTCTTCACTGTCAAAATAGCACAATACATCCCGCTAAAGTATTGGCCCCTTATATTCCTCATGATAGATAAAGCAAGATATACGCATATAAAGGTAGGTAGAAGCAAAGGACTACGCGAAATACTTGATGATACACAATAGGCAAGAACTGAAATGATGTCTTGTTTTCGAAAAGAATGAAGTTGTATACGGTTTGCGAAACATACCCATAAACCGAAGATGGAATGAAGTCACGTCCAGTTTCTGAATCAACAATAGGTTCAAAAGTCTCCATCTCACATCAAGATTAGTGCCAGAAAATTCAACAGGAACTACTGGTATATTTTCCCTGAAAATTCAACAACTGGTATATTTTCCCATAAACCGAAGATGAAATGAACTGACGCTTTCCCTGAAAATTCAACAGGTAATAACTCCTGAAACAACTATAGATCATCCAATTCAATTTATGAAATTAAAGTCGAACAACAAGAAAGTTCAGAATAATTTAACTTAAAACAAATTGCTCCTTAAATGTAAATCTGAAAATCTGGATTTCAAATACGTCTTCTGTATAGGAAAAACCACCACGCCCCGTATAATCGAATCTAATGCAATGGAAGAACAAGTACCGTAATATAAATCACAATTTAGAAAGAAAAAAAAATCATGACTAATAGGAAGTGATAACATAGAAGACATTAACTATATTATGTGCTTAAAAGAGTAAGTTAAGGCATATTTTACCTACTGTTTACAAGATGCATGTGTACTTTGACAAGGAAATTTCATTTATAAATCTAAAAAAGATAAATAAAAAATATGATGCCACATAAGAGAACAATTCACAATTTTTTAAGAACAAGAAAGCACTAACTTTGCATGTAAAGACTTACAATAGACCATCCTTGAACATTGACACTCTTCAAAATCCGAACACGTCTGCAAACAGTTCAATAATTAACTTATTTAATGAGAGATATTTTATCCAACTTAATTCATGTAGAAAGTTAAATTATCATGGTAAACATAACATACAACAAGTTAATAAAAAATATAGCTCTAGAGTTCAAGAAATATGAATTATACCATGCTTAAAGCTTCTGTCAACTGCTGCCCTCATCATTACAAAGAAAAGACAAATGAACATCATGAGTTTAGTATTTTTCTAATCATTTTCATTCTCATATGATGGTATAATATCTTCAAAAAAGTCATCATCATCATCGCTAGAATCAGAATTATCACTTGCCACGTCTTCATCTTTGTCATCTTCATCATCTGAATCATCAACATTATCTTCCCCAAAAGGTTCACTTATTCCTTCGACTGTCAATCTGTCGACATCTGCTCTAGTCCATGATACATTTTCAGCATTAACATCTGTTTCATTTGGATGACAAGAAATCTGCTCATCCTCATTGCTTTCAAATTCATTAATCTCTGGATCAACATTGAATATAGCTCGAGGAGTCATCTTCAAAGCTACATGCCAATCTGGATCAAGTGGGAGAGTCCATGGAAGGTGTTGAGAGCAAGAGAATGGCGGGAGAGTCGCGAAGACAAGTTCCCTATCCAGGGAGGAAATGTACCGGTTAGATTGTTAACTCCTACACCAAAAATCTCCAGCTTTGACAAAGAACTGAGTTGGTTCGGAATCTGTCCGGTCAGCTGATTGCAATCAAGAGCAAGAATGGTTAGGTTAGTGCAGTGACTGAGATTAGAAGGAATGGGTCCGCAGAACATATTATTAGTGAAATTCATATGTTTAAGATAATGCTTATTTTAATACTCCCTCTGTCCCATATGAAACGTCCTACTTCTTTTCGGCACGGTAATTTATGCCGTGGGCTTTTGTGTGTTAGGAAAGAGAGTGACGTGAATGGAGCCCACAAAAAAGTGATTTTTTGTGAGATAGATTTATTTCCTTTTTAAGAAATATGATATTTGTGTGGAACACTCCAGAATAGTATATATGACGTTTCATGTGGGACGGAGGGAGTATATGTTAACGATTGTGTTCAATTTGATTGAGTAAAATGGTGATGACGGTTGTAGAATTTTCAAAGGCTAAGTGTAAACAGCTGGCCAGATGTTCTTGTTAGGTGTATTAATTAGTATATTTAGTAATAATATATTTATTTTTGTCAAAGGTGTAGACATTCTTAAAACTTAGTGTCCAATATCCAAATTGATATCTAATTAGATGAGCAAATAACATTTTGGTCTTTTAATGCCATTTTTGCAATTTTGGTCTTGTATGTGATATTTTTTATTTTTGGTTTTATAATTTGAAATGTTTTTTGCCGTTCGGCTGTGAGTGTATTTCGTGCAAGCATTTTTTTATGCCGCGTAATTTATTAATGATTTATTATGTTATTAGTAATTATTGTAACTAGAAAGAGTTACTAATAGAAGAAGATTGTTATCATTAGCACACCATTTGACACGTGCCGCGGGTCGGAAGTATGTCATGAAGGAAAAAGGATGCGTGCATTTTATTATGTGTTAGAGGTGAAAAAAACAGATGTCGCCATGGGATGACATAGCGGTGAAGGTGGGTGATCCGGGACCGATAGATCATGGGTTCAATTCCCACTAGACACGCTATGTGTGAGCCTGTCACCCTATCACATTAAGGGTGGTTTAACTCTTCTGTATGGTTTGCAGGCTATTGCACAGGAGCGAGGTTTACTCTGTGCGCACCATTAATATTTTTATTAAGAATAAATGATATAATCACTTATAAAAAATATTACTTTTATTTATAACAAGTGATATATTCAGAATAATTATAAATAATACTTTTATTCAGATCAATATTTTCCGGTGATACTTTACTCATAACAAGATACACTATTTTATTCAAAATAATTAGTATTGTGTAACCGTAAAAACGACTTGCTTCTTTCTCTCTTCCTGCAGCCTTCATCTTCACAACCAAATTTGTAATGAGTTCACAAATAAGGCTTGGCCCTTCGTATTTGGTCTCTGATTGAATGCAATTGTTTGACAACGTTGCTGATAAGCATTCTATCTCTCGCTGCTGACATGGAACATGAAACTCCAATACTCAACACTGCTACCAAGTATCCTCTTGCATCTCCTCCTCCATCTTCAGCTCCCAATATTAAGGATGGATCAACGACATCCATCACATGTTCGGGCAACGCCAACGCTACGTATTCGTGAATGCTTAGGCCATTGCTGAACATTTTGTCTGTCGGCCTCTTGCCCGTAAACAACTCCGATACGAACACTCCGTAGCTGTACACATCTCCCAGAGTCGATATTTGAGTGCTCGTACCGTATTCTGTAAGTTTCACTCGTTATCAAGAAATTTAATTATAAAAACATGATAAATTTAGAGTGTTTTGAAGTTTGTATACCTGGAGGGATGTAGCCAATGGAACCCTTTAGTTGGACTGACCAAGTATGATCTCTCACGGCCGTATCCGGTGCTTCCAGTAGAAACTTGGATAACCCGAAATCGGCAACATGGGCTGCGAAGTCTTCATCAAGAAGAATATTACTTGGCTTCAAATCACAATGGATTATAGGAGTGTGGCATTGATTGTGCAGGTAATCTAGTGCAGAAGCAACATCTATGGCTATGTTCAGCCTCTCCATAACATTTAGAGTCTTATTTTGATATGCATTCCTTGCATCTCTACTTGGATGCAGCCACGAATCCAGGCTTCCATGCACCATGAACTCAGTAACCAGACACTTGAATTCTTGGCCTTGATGATCAAAACCCGAACACACTGTATTGATCTTCAGAAGGTTTCTGTGCCTCACGGTTTTCAAAACCGCGCATTCGTCCATGAAACTCTTACTTGCTCCTTTCCGTTCAAGATTCAATACCTTCACCGCCACTGATGAGGATGAGGATGAACCGTTCTCACCGAGAATTCCTTTGTATACTGAACCAAAGCTACCCGAGCCAATCAAACTCTCTGCGGAAAAACCATTGGTTGCTCTATGCAGCTCCCGGTAGGAGATCAACAATAGATCGCTCGCTGGAGATGGAGTATCATGCTTCCCTTTTGGCTTCCTCAACATGCACCATAGAAATAAAGAGCACATTAGCACTATCAAAGTTGCTACAGACACAATGACAGGAATAAGCCATCTGATCATGACTTTATGCTTCTTGCTTGACTTTGTTGGAGCTGTTGTGCATTCCGGGAGATGCAAGCTTGCATTTCCTCCACAAAGGTGTTTGTTTCCGGCCACAGAAACCGCTGTGGCGTTTGAGAAAATCCCTTCATTCGACACCTCCCCTTGAAGATTATTGTGTGAAAGATCAAGTCTTTTAAGTAATGGAAGCTTCCCAAGAAACTCTGGCATTTGCCCAGATAGGTTATTGTAGGAGAAGTCAATCACTTCTACTCCTCTCAATGCTTCCAAAGACTTTGGGATTTCTCCATTAAACAGATTCCCTCCCATCATCAAATTCTCCAGGCTAACACAGCCGCTAAGGCTGCTCGGAATCTCACCAGATAATTTGTTCCCAGAAACATCCAAATCTTTCAGATTTGTCAACTTCCCTCACATCACCTGGCAATGGACCGGATAACGAGTTTCGAGCGAGGCCCAGAAAGAGTGAAAGAGAGGAGAGACTCATGACTTCTTTCGGTATGCTTCCAGTCAGATTATTGCTGGAGAGGTTGAGCTGAAGCAAGCTCGTGCAGTTTCCAAGCTGCGGGGGTATGTTCCCCTGCAGCATGTTGGTGCTGAAATCGAGCTGGATCAACGATGTCAAGTTACCGAAGGAAGCTGGAATCATCCCACTGAGTCTATTGCCATTGATTTGAAACACTCGGAGGTTTCGAAGCTTTCCAAAGTCATCTGGTATGCTTCCGCTGAACCGGTTCAGTTCAAGGCCAAAAGCAGTCAAACTCACCAAGTTTCCTATGCCAGAAGGAATGTTCCCATGCAGATGATTATCTCCGAGCGTAAGCATCTCGATGTTGGTTAGATTTGCTATCGAGGCTGGTAATTCACCGCTAAATTGATTTGAAAGCAGCCCCAGGATTTGAAGACTGGTGCTATTTGCTAAGGAAGAAAGGAAGTTGATGTTACCCCTGAGAAGATTGTGTTCGAAGTTAATCCAGTATAAAAGTGGGAGGGCTCCAAGAACCGAAGGAAGTGTTCCTGTTAGACTATTCACAGCAAAATCAAGAAATGTAAGATCAGTTGCATTCCCTAATGAAAGCGGCACTTCTCCAGTGAAACGATTCATCCCTACAGCGAATGTTTGGAGATTCGGATATCTGAAGCCGATATCCGATGGGATTCTTCCTACCAACTCATTCTCTGCGACGGAGAAGAAACTCATCAAAGATAAATTGTATATAGAAGACGGCAACTCACCGGAGAACCGGTTGCTGTGCACTCTAAAGAACGTCAAACCGGATAGGCGGCCTATTTCTTGAGGAATGCTACCGTGGAAGATATTTTGAGCAAGGGAAAGGCGAGAAAAGCGCGAAGACAGGTTCCCGATCCAGTCGGGGAAGGCACCGGTTAGATTGTTGCTTCTTACGCTAAAGACTTGAAGGTTTGACAAGGAGCTGAACTGTGTGGGGATCTGTCCGGAGAAGTGATTGTATTCCATGAGAGCAACGGTGAGTCGGGTGCAGCGGCTGATGTTGGAAGGGATGGATCCGGAGAATCTGTTGTTTGAGATGTTGAGATGGTTGAGGCCGGAGAGAAGGCCTAGTTGTGGAGGTAGTTGGCCGTGGAAGGAGTTGTTTCCGAGCTCTATGGATGTGAGGAATGTGAGGTTGCCTATGGAAGGTGGTAAGGAGCCCACCAGTTTGTGAGACATGAGGTTCAGAATTTGAACCCTCATGTTGGAGGGATTGCATGTTATCCCAGTCCAGTTGCAGTGATGTGAGGAATCATTCCAAGAAGCCATGATTCTGAATGGATCATCGGTGATTCGGTTCTTGAAATCGAGCAGCGCCGTTAGATCAGTAGAATGGACAGCTGAGAAGATGATGAAGTGAACAAGAATGAGTGGGGTAAAAGTTGACAGAAACATTGTCATTGCTTCTTGAAATCCAAGCCTGTATCAAGATTGTTGGTGGGAAGATTTTTTTAGCTTTTGTAATGAAAATTAAACCTCGGTTGTAGGAATTCTTGAAGATTCATAATGTGAACGAGTGTTTGGCTTGGAAATGGGGTGGAAGATTGTTGTCTAGAACAGAATATGCAAGTTGAGTTCAACTGGTCTTTTTTTCTTTCTTTTTTAAGGCACAAGTTGAGTTCTCCTTCTTTTGAATGTTCAACAACTACAAGTTGAGTTTCTGTTAGTAATAAGGTTGTTTGTTACTCTGGCGAAAATGGCAAATTATTACACACAACCAACCTCTATTTTTTAAGGATCCCACCATACTACAAAAAAATTGTCTTTTACCGACGGATTTCCGATGGAAAATAAGCCGTCGTTATAGAGCTTGTCAGTAAACTTTACCGACGGATTTTGAGGTCCATTGGTATTTACCGACGGAATTTTCCTGCGCTAAACTTGTCGATGAATTTTTTGAAATTAAACCGACAATTGACCCACCGGCTATCGAAGTTGGTAGCCGGCGGCGATCAGGCGGTGGCAGTGGCCGGCAGTGAAGGCCTGTGTGCGCACGTACGCGCGTGTATAACATGATTCTTAATAGCTAATGAGGTAGTTTGATATATAAAGGTGGAAAAAGTTTGTCAAAAATTCAATGTGGGATGCAAAACTTTAAGTTCACCGATGGATTATTGACGGAATTTGCCATTGCTAAATCCGTCGGTAATAGCTGAGATGATGAAATAGCGATGGAATATTCCGTCGGTATTAGCGACGGAAAATTCCGTCGGTAATCCGTCGTTATTCCGTCGGTAGTGACATTTTGTATATTTAGTCATAACCAACCACTCTCCTTAAATCTCGTACTAAAAAAATAAGAGACATTATTTATGGGACGGATGGAATACGTGGTAACATTTGGGATGATAGGATCAGTGATTCTATCCCTAATAACAAGCAAACCAATTTTGTCATATAGTAGAGAATCGGAAATTTATGATATGACTGATATTATACTATCTTTCTAGTAATACATTATACTATCTTTCCAGTAATACATATCTATCAAACTTACTTTATATCAAATTTCAATATTAATTAATATAGCGGATTGTTATTGTAGATGCAATTTTTCATTATTCATCAATATACTATGATATCTAGAATCGCTGCAAGCATACATATAATTTTGATGCTTTCTATATTTTTCAGTTCAATTATACGATATTTTTTATTACTTTTCTTCCACCCCAATTCCTGCCTTTTTTTTTATTGAGCGGACTTTGAATAAAAACATTGGACATTTTCTAATCGAGAATAATTTAATTATTTACAATATTGAGTTCACACAACAACCACGATTTATAATGCTATTAGTTATTATTGTTAGACGTAAAGATTCGCCACCATTTTCACGTGGTAGAGTCGAGAAGCCAAATTCTGACTTTTTTGGGCCATGTGATAAAGTAAAAAAATTAAATTTTATTATATTAAAAAAATTTATTTTTATTAACGTAAAATATAACACTAAAAACTAGACGAGACTAAAGAGACGTAGAGAGCTAAGGGTTTGCTTGTTGAGTTAAATATGAAGTATAAATGGATTTAAACCTTTAGATAGGATAATTTAATACATTAAATTTAGATTAAGATTTTGTGCTTATGACAAAATAATGTAATACATGCCATAAAAAAAATACATTGTAAAAATAATATTGAGTTTTTTTTTTCAAAAATATTAAATAAGGTGCCCATAAAAATACGAGGCCCTGTGCGGATAGACTTCTTGCACATGCTCAGCACCGACGTTGCTCTTACGTCGGCCCTTTTCTTCTTATTCAGATGACGAGAATAACCTTCAGCCACTACAGAACTATCAAAATGTTGGTAAACCTCGCTCTTGTATTCTAACCACCTTAAGATAACAATATGTGACAGACTCACACATAACAATTTTGATGTGTTTTGAACTCATAGTCTTCCGACCACATATTAGACAATTTAAAATCGCTATGTCGTCATCCCAAGGAACCTTCAGCTCATCTGTCAACGCACACAACTTGATGCAGTAGATAAAATAGGATAAAAGATACCAATCGAATCCGTTAATTTCCTCGAAATGCCGGAGACGATTTACAAATATTCATCAAAATCCGTTGATTCGCGCACGAATACCGGAAGTTGATCTTCGTTAACCCATTGAGTCGACGCACGAATACCTAGGATAACGGCATCCAAAACCGATCCGCTTAGCGGAGGGGAATGGGGACGAATGGCGCACCGTCGATTTCTTCAATTCTTCCAAACTCTCTTACAACTCACACATAATAGATATATATAGAATTTACTACAAACCCTAAAGTCCAATACACAAAAGCCCACATACAAAAGCCCACTAACTAATTAATTAAAATAAGCCCAATGCTACAAGCCCACCATCTTATCTTCATCACAACTCAAGACGTCATTTTATCTTAATTATTGGAATTAGTACAAATTTATTAAAGCGTATACAGTAACACTGAAAATTGATTTAATGAACACAAAGAATAGATTAATATTTCGTTTGTTTTTTTTCAGAATATTGAAAAACAATCTTCACCAGCCTATTTATTCAATAAATACTAGATAATGACATCTAAAAATCTCACTCACAAAGAAATTTGGAAACTTAGAGAAATCGTAGTATTTGTTCTATATTATAAAAAGTATGGAATCCAAAATTTGATAGTGAGTTAGAAAAAATATTTTAAGTTAAGCTACATATAATTTTAATACATTTATTGTACATACATATTGTTGGATATGAGTCAGTAGATGATACTCAGCCGTTCGTGGTTAAAAGAAAATTAGGGGAAATCGTAGTAGTACTATGGAATTGAAGATCTCAAAACCGAGCTGATATCAGTAGTATAGTGTGTCGTTAGGATTAGCTGATGTATAGGTTAGATTTGATGTAATCGTTTTTAATATTTTTGTCTAAGTCATGTACGGGGTAATTGTTGAACTGATCTTCTGTCGAAGAAACTTTTCGGAACCCCACGTCATCGTGTAATCGCTTGTGTTCTTCGCCGCCAGAACGACTAGACCTCGCAGAAAACGGCGCATCGACCGAGTAGACCTCGGCAGAGGCCAACCCAAGACACTGATAAGTCATCGCAGAAGAACTCATGCAAGCCCAAGACCTTCGTTAGCCGCCACTGATCTACTCGGAAGCTACATTCCTTGTCGGCCGACTCGGTCGAAGAAGACAGAGACTTTGCGCTCCATCAGATCCGACGAAAAGCGACCCGACTACTTAAGTCTTTTCGAAAGTTCAGTAGAAGATCATACGAGGTTGTTTGAACGGTCAACTCTGACATTCTCACCAACCACAAACCTCGACCAATGAGAAGCCGACAACGCCTTACCTGCTCCATGCAGAAAGCCGCTCTCATGTACGATGAATTAACCGCCCCGCCGCAACAAGTTCGAATTTATGGCCGTTTTCTTTGGAAGCTTGTGACACGTGGCATCGTCGTCTCCAACGGACATATGCCATAGCTCACAACTATAAATAGAGAAGAATTTGAAGTTCCACACGCGAAACACACAAGACCAGAACACGAAACACGGAACAACGAAATTCAAAAGGGAAAATCGCTCAAGCTCTCAAACACTCTAGCAAACTCATCAGAACATCCAAATGAAGAATCCGCATTTATTAGAATATTTTGTGGTTCTTCTCTCTAGAGTCTTTAGATCCCTTTCTTCTCTACCTAAGCTCATTGTCATATTTATAGCTTAGATTCGAAGGAGTTCACACTTAGTGAATTGTTCTTATTGTAAGAACTCCTTCTTAGTTGGAGATTGTTTCGCTCCCTTTCGAACTTAGGTTTGAATTGTAAAGTCGCTAAGGACTATAACTTAGAAGGATCCCCGTCCAATGCGACGCTTCTTTGGCCGAGACTTGCTCGGCATTAATCAACAAGTTATCCTGCCTTGTTCAGGACCGTGGACGTAGGATCTTGCGTATCCGAACCACGTTATATTGCTTGTGTTCTTTACTGTTTTATTGCATACATACCTTTGAAAATCATAAGTTTGCATAAAACGTATTTCAAAAGTTGCACAGCAAAATAACTTAATTTGCGAAAACACGTTTTCAAAAAGAGACAAACTCCGGGCCCCACACTTATCCGCACGCTAAAGTCTTCGACCGAGTTTCGAAGCACCGACAAAAGTCGCAGGGAGAGCTCGCAGGCCGACCCACTCGACCCGCGATCGAAGGTTGTATTTGACATCGTTCATCGATTTGCAACTAATGCTTCAACCGACCTTCATCAAGAAAAAGAAAATGTACTCAGGTGTATTCACCCCCCTCTACACCTGATATTTGTCTCCGGACCAACACATATGCACAACATGAATATGGGCCATAGTTCGAAACTCATCGAGATCGTAATGTGTAAATCTTTCATCATAATTTCTTATATGGTTTGTTGGTTATTACATATTAACGAGATTTAACATCTGCGCACCAAAAATAGCAGCTGCAGATTCATTATCCTTAAATAAAAAAAATAAAAAAGCGGGCTACAAATAATTTTAATATATTTATATACATTTACAAGAAAATAATTTCGGCTGAAGTGGCTGGAGCCTAGGCCAAACCCTATCCATCTGTGAATGCTCAGACTATCATAGAACATTTCGTCAGTTTAAAGATGTTTTATTCCGGTCCGGATCTTCTGGCCTATTTCCGGTGGACCACTTGGTGACCCACCAATCACGCGGCGCCACGCGCGCAATTGGCGCCCTGCCCAATAAATTAATATTAAAGTGTAAAAAAAGTGGCCCACCAATGCACGCGTGGCGCCGCGTGATTGGTGGGCCACCAAGTGGTCCACCGGAAATGGGCCAGAAGATCCCTAGCAGTTTTATTCAGTTCTTGAAATCGAGGAGAGCCGTTACATCAGTCCCATTTGAGGCTTGGATTGGCTGATGAGTCTAGGAGGGGAGTAATCAACAACTAAACCAGAATTGCAGGGAAGAAAAGCCCCGCCATTGTTCTGGGAATCCAAATGTGGTGTTGGGATTAAATTCATGTGCAAAAAGTTGTTGGTGGCAGTTGGAGTTCAATTGTTGATTTGCTTTTATGTTTTTTATTATTATTTTTTAAATTTTTTTTTCCGAAGCATTAATGGAGACTGGTATACGTTAGTGAATTGTCGACTTGTTGTCAAATGAATTACCGGTATCGTTACAATCTTGAATCAAGGGCTGTGAATTGCTACGATTATTTGGACTGTAGAATATCTTGATATTAGTCAATATATTCCAATCGAGGCCCATCCTAAAAGTGTCTAGTTTACTTTGACAACAGAAGCCTCATGCTCCATTCAGACCAGCCCTGTAGTACAAATCCAATTCAACCTAATAAAATTTTTAGCACGTGTCGATCTGGTAAGAACCACATTTAATGTAAGAACTGCGTACCATGTATAATTCTTATATGTTTTATGCATAATTTTTATATATTTTGTGCAAAATAAACATGAAATTTAATAATTTTGCATTCTGCATAAAACATATAAGGATTATGCAAAATGTAAATTATAAGTTTTTTGCATAAAAAACATAAAGATTATGCATTCACAGTTCTCATGTTAGATGTGGGTTCACACATGATCCACTCTTTATATATATATATATATATATATAGTGTGGATTTAGGGAGATCCAACACTCAAAAGAGATATGAGAACCGATCCTAAGCGTCGATCGGTCCTAGGCCAATATCAACCCCTTCTTTCTTTAAAAAAAAAATTGGGGAAAATGTGTTTTGGGCATAGAAATAGTAAATTAAATTGGGCGGTAGAATTCATTCCCCATAGAATTCTTTCTTTTCAAAACTCACAGAAGGAGAAAACGTTGGCAGACTACACCCCATATTCTCGAAAATTTCCTTCCATAATCGAGAGAATCCACTACTCCAGAATTCCCGACTGCTACGAAACTGCTATAAACCCTCTTGTAATCGGTTCCAGAAACAGTAGCTTTGCATATGGAAGCATAATCTTCGAAAAAATTGTTTTCGTGTTTTGGTCCCCAAATCGACTAACAATTCGCAGAAATCGACTAGAAATCCCTATAATCGACGAAATTTCAGGTATGTTTCATGTTTTCGTTTCTTAATTTAGTTTACCCATGGATGAATTTGTGTTTTAGAAGAGAAATTGTTGGTGTAACCCACTACTCCAAAACTTCCGACTGCTATGAAACTGTTACAAACCATCTTGTAACCGGTTCAAGAAACATCAGATTTGCAGATGGAAGCATAATCTTCGCAAAAATTGTTTTCCTGTTTTGGTCCCCAACTCGACTGCAATTCGCACAAATCGATTACAAATCCCTGTAATCGACGAAATTTCAGGTATGTTTCATGTTTTCGTTTCTTAATTTAGTTTACCCATGGATGAATTTGTGTTTTAGAAGAGAAATTGTTGGTGTAAAGACTAATCTCTCGATTTCTTTGGTGATTGTATTTCATTTTATAATTGTTTGCGAAATTTTCATTCACGATTTCGTTGATATGCATGAATCTTGTGTCTTATGTGCATGAAATTGAGTGTCTGTGTGCATGAAAAATAAAATATTATTCTGTATAAAGTTGTAAATAGATCTATTTTATTATGGAATAGTAAGCATAAAATATAATTCCATTGTTTGCGAATTTTCATTCCCAATTTCGTTGATATTACTGATTTAGAGCGCCGTTTTTTCCTTGTTTTCATTGTAAATTTCATGCTCGTGTGGATCTATTTGGTTTTGTTGATTTTGGTTTTGGCAAACGACTTTCGATTAAGCTAAATATTACTGATATTTGGATGGAAAATGGTTTGTTTGTGGATTTCAAGCCTCGAAGATTGATAGTCGCATTTTGGTTCAAACGGTAAAACATGGACGCATGTAAGTAATTAATTCGAGTTGTTAGTTGTTTGTATTTCATATAAAAACCTTGTAATTTTCATTCCCGGTTTCATTGATATGCATGAATCTTGTGCCTGAAGTGCATGAAATTGAGTGTCTGTGAGCATGAAAGTTTTAATATTTGTATGCATAAAGTTGTAAATTGGTTTTCTTTTTTATGGAAGCGTTAGCATAAAACATTCTATATATTAGCATAAAACTATGAAACAGTAAGCATAAAAAATAAGTTTATTGGTACATATTATTTAGGTTGTTTGTGCATATTAAGTGTTGGTGGTCTGCATAACTATAGGGAAAGGTTAGCATAAAATATGATACTTATATGCATAAAATGTTCATATTCTAGAAAGTTTTATGTGTTACTTGTATGCATAAAATGTTCATATTCGCGAGCTAAAGGAAAGAGGAAGAGAACAGCACTGCCGGACGAGAATCTTCCTTTAATAAACTTGGTGAATAAAGGCAAGGAGAGAGTGAAAAATAACAAAGGGAATGAGAAAGGGAATAAGAAGATAGTGGATGAGAAAGGGAAGGGGTCGGCCAAATCAAAAGGTAAGAAGACAGCGGATGTTACTGACCCACATCAAAAGGGCAAACGGAAAAAGGCTAAACATGATGAGCAATGAACTTGATTCTAAAGAATGTGTGAAAGAAATTCTTGATAGTTAGAAGTTCGGTTGTGCGACTCTTTGGTTGGGACAATTTGGGATGAAAAACTTAGAACTTATGATGGTACTTATGTTTTTTATGGATATAGTAGTTGAAGAAATGTAATCGAACACTTGTTTTGGTATATTTAAGTATTAGAAGTTATGCATATATAACTTGTTTTTTATGCAAATAAAAAATGGGAACTATGCAGATATATAAACATACATGTACATTACAAAGGGATATGCAAAAAAATTACATACCATAAGCATGAAAATACACTACGGTATGCATGAAATATAAAACCTTTAACATAATCAGTACCATAAAGGTTGAACATGAGAACTAAAATAGATATGCATGAATGTCATAAAACACATGCATAAAAATAAACGATCGTATGCATGAAAATAACATAACAAAAAGTTAAAGGCATTCAGTTATGACAAATTAGTGCCAAAAATTAAATGGTTCAGTGCATATGTCTGTAGTAAATTCTGCATAAAAACTTAAGACGAATCTTCAACATCCTTAACGTTAGGGCAGTTTCTTGAATCGTGATGTCCCATCAGGTTGCATTTCCGACGCGTGTCAAGCAAGATGACCGTTTTGAATTACATCTTTGCTTTGTTCTTTTCGAATTCACATTATCAACGTCCATGAATTTCTCCCCTTCTCTACTACACACTAAATATCTACGCATAATAGACCCATTCCCATGACGTTTTATCGACCACTTACGGATATCGAAACCGCACAAACCTCCGTAGTCTCTATAGAAAATTTCAGCCTCATCAAGAGTAACAAATTTCCGTCCAACATACGGTTTCAATTCGGCCGGGCAATCAGGAATGTAAATGGATTCATCGGATTCAAGAGACACAATTGACTAACACGGTTCAGCCATTCCACAAACTGCATGCATGAATATTACACAGTATCAGCATAAACTAACAAATACATATGCATGGACATTGTACTTACGTATGCAAAAATTATAATAGTTAATCTACAACATAAAAACAATACTTAATCGATACATACATCTCATAAATATTCAAAATGAAACCCTAATCACTTGGAAAAACGACTACTACCGTATAAATCGAAAAAACTCTACGAAAAAAATATGAAATGACATCGAGCTTCAAGAATTTGAACCCAACATAGCATTCCACAAATATTGAACTACAAATTTTCGAAAATCATAACTAATTCTTACCTTCGTAGCAAAATCTGTAAAAATTCGAAAAATGTGCAGAAATCAATCTTCAAAATCGGCAATAATCGGGATAAATAGACAAAGAAAACGAGCTTAAATGACTCAAGAAACATAGAACTTCGAAACCCACCATAAATAATCGACTTCCAAGTCTTCGATTTGAAGAAAAGCTTGACGCACTCGTGAGTTCTAGGGAGAATGAAAATGGAAGGGTGAGAATTCTTTTACACACAGCCGATTCTTGGAGGGTTAGGGAAAAAGAAAAGAGAAGTTTACAAATTTGCCCTTAATGAGGCTATTTTTTCCTTTTTTGATTTAAATTTAAATGCTTTTGGGGATAAAATGAGAGTCTTAGATTTGCGAAATGGATGGACGAGATCGGTTCTCGTATCTCTTTTAAGATTTGGATCTCATAATATCCATTCCCTATATATATATATACTTTAAGGTAAATATATTACACTTTAATACTGCACTTTACGTACTGCACTTAAGGACAAACGTACTGCACTTTAAAATGCAATATCTTTGCCTTTAAAGTTCAGTACATTTTTTTTAAAGTGAAGTGTTCACACGATAAGAGGATATTCACATTTGAACCTCCTTCTATATATATATATATATATATATAGGGGAGGGTTCTATAAGGAACACCTCCTTAACGAAGGAACTAAGAACACATCTCGTCCTTTCATTTAAAAGTTGTGTGGTCCAGATTGAAGGAGATGTTTTTAACTTTAAATCCCTTATTTGACTTCATTAAGGGTATATAGGTCATTTGATTTCTTTTTTCTTATTCTATTCAATTTTTTCATAGGGTGGATTATATAAATGATTTAATTTAATTTGAAGAGATAGAAAATGGTTTTCTGTTCTCGAATTATTTATGCACTTTATTCGTAATTATTATGCACTTAATTCGTAATCTTTATGCACTTTATTCGTAATTATTATGTACTTAATTCGTAATCATTATGCACTTTATTCGTATTTTTTATGCACTTAATTCGTAATTTTTATGCACTTTATTCGTAATTTTTATACAATTAATTCGTAATCTTTATGCACTTATTTTTTATGCAATTAATTCGACAAACCTAAATCTTAGACTGCAATCTACTTCTAATAAGCTAAATAACAATCAATTCCAGATTACAATATCCAGTAAAATCAAATCTCCCATAAAAATCAATTCCAGAATTGAATCAATGAACACTAAGTAACAGTAAAAATCAAATCTCCAAGAACATCCAAATTTCTTTATAATCAAATCTCCATAAACATGCAAATCTATCATCAATGCTTTTAATTTCTGAAATTTGTGAAATTTCTCCTCATTCATAAGCATAGAAAAAAAATTAACAACTAAGAGAACAAATGGCAGAGAATGAATAGAAAATTAAAAATTAGGGAAGAGTGAAGAACAACGAAGTGTTCTGGTCGGCGATTTCCTTCAAGCTAAAATCGAGGGAGGAACGGAGTATGGCGGCGGCGTGGTGTCGTCGTTGTCGTTGAGGGGCGGCGCGGAACCATGTTGATGTCGATCGATGGGCGCAGATCTGAGTTTCAATTGAAGGGCGGGTGCCGTCTCTGGACGAGAAGAAAGGCAAAATAGAGGGAGAACCGTGTATGAA
This sequence comes from Lavandula angustifolia, assembly GCA_028984105.1. Classification (NCBI taxonomy): domain Eukaryota; kingdom Viridiplantae; phylum Streptophyta; class Magnoliopsida; order Lamiales; family Lamiaceae; genus Lavandula; species Lavandula angustifolia. The sequence goes on along the minus strand of CM054810.1, from coordinate 803,223 downwards.
GGCGGCGTTGTCGTCGATTGAAGGGTGGCGCGGCGCGGTGTTGGTGTTGATTGAGAAGGTGTTCCTTATATATCCATTCCTTCATTAAACTAATTATATATATATAATTAAGAAGGTGTTCCTTATATATATATATCCATTCCCTATATATATATATATATATATATATATATATAATTAAGAAGTTGGCGTTGTCCTTCATTAAGAAGTTGATTGAGAAGGCGGCGTTGTCCCTATATATATATATAATTAAGAAGTTGATTGAGAAGGCGGCGTTGTCCTTCATTAAGAAAGTGTTCCTTATATATCCATTCCCTATATATATATATATATATATATATATATATATATAATAACAATACTACAGTAAAACATATTTAAACTAATATACTTGAGACTGGAAAAAATATTCATTTAGCAAAGTTATTCAATTATCAATAAATAAATATTTATTACTTTAGAGAAAAAAATTAAGATATAAATAAGTTAAATGTGTGTATTAAACTAATTTTTTAATAACTTAATTGTGTAAACATTAAAAGAGAAAGAAATTTAGTATTTGCTTTAGTAAAATCATGTTAAAACTGTACATTCAATATTCAATAATTATAAAACAAGTCAAATTATTTAATTTTAGAAAAATTCAATAATTTTATAACATAATGCTAATATACATAAAAAATAAAAAAGTTTAATTTTGCTTATACTGGAGTTGACTATTTACCATCAAACAAATTCTTACAATACAAACTTGAACAAATTCAACCCGTAATTCGAGAATGAATTTTCAATTTCTTAAAAAAAAATATCTAATTCTCAAACTAGCTTCCCAAAAAAAATATATCCGAAACTAATCAATCTCCTATGCCACATGAGCTACCAACATGTAAATTATGTTATTTCTCAAATATCATTCCTTAAAAAACTATTTCCTAAACTAATCTTATCTAAATCATATATTCCCTACTAATCTTCTACCCCACCCCACATAGTAAATAAAAATTCTATTTAGTAAAGATATCAACCTTACAATAAATACAAAAAATGTAAATCTTCAACTTGTATTAAAATAAAATTTATCTTTTATTTAATCAAAATATCAACAGAAAAACTCTAACTAATAAAAAATGTCACAATTAATCCAAGAAATTACTATCGTTCAGAAAAAAAATTGTATATAATTTTCATTTGATTGGATATCTTTTTTAAATTTAAATATTTAAATAATATAAAATTTTCAAATGTATTGTGTGCCCTTGATATCTATATTAATCACAATTTTCTTATTTTTAAATTTCATGTTTACCATGGACTCCTTTATTAAATAAAAATATGATATGTTTAAGTATATTAAGATTTTTAATAATTTAAATACATATATAAATTAGTTTTACATTTAGAAAAAATATATGCTAAATAAAAATAAACTTAAAAATTAAAAAAAGAGAAATTCTATACTGTAGAAAATAATAAAATAATTTTCGTGTTGTCTACTTATGTGGCATGAAGAGTAGTTTGGATATAATTTTGGAAAGATTAATTTGGAAATTAATTCTTTTGAAAAACTAGTTTAGTAATTCACTCGTAATTCAACCGAGGTTTGGTTAATTGGTTGTGGGATTATGGGCTAGGAGGCTGAGAAATGTGGCAGTGGGCTTGATTATTGAAAAGTATGCATGCATATGGTATTGTCCAAGTTTTTAAATAATTTATGCATTATATTTATTTAAGTATGTTGCTAATTATTGTGATTATTAGGCGGTATTCAACTTTTTGACATTATGATTTTCAGAGGTTAACCAAGATTGAGATTGTTGTTGATATTTTTAAATTTTAATTTGTCCTTATTATTTAGTTTACATGTTTTATAGTATATCTGAATATAACAGCAGAATGAGTCTATGGACTCATATATATATATATATATATATATATAAAGGAGGAGGTCCAAATGTGAACAGACTCTTATCGTGTGAATGTGTGAACATTGCACTTTAAAGACAAATGTATTGTACTTTAAGGCAAAGATACTGCATTTTAAAGTGCAATACTTAAAGTGCAATACATTTGTCTTTAAGTGTAGTACGCAAAATGCAGTATTAATGTGCAGTATATTTACCTTAAAAATGTAATATGTTTGTCTTTAAAGTGTAGTGTTTACATATTCACACGATAAAGATTGTTCACTCAAGAACCACTCCCTATATATATATATAAAGTAATTGTTTGAGCGGAATAAAATATATAATATCCGTAACACCGATCTCATACAACTTTCTCTTGAGGACTAATGGACTATAAATTGACTAGAGTGAAAAAAACATAAAAATTAATAGTAGTATTATTATATTTACATTTTGTACTGAGGTGAGGAGGTGCTTGTTATTTCTTTTATATGATAAAAGAAGTCCCTTTAAAATTACAAAGCAATTAAGGTATTTAATCTATAATAGAAGATTATGAAATCGAAAATTACCGAAATCTTTATGTCTAAGGTTTATCATGTGTGAACTAAAAATACCGACTGTAAATTCATCGTCATATACACAACTATAGAAAAGGAAAAAAAAGTCAAAGAAGATTTTCTCTGAATCTTTTGAGATTTCGTAATTCAATAGCTTGATTAAAAGACAAAGAAAGAGGCAGCAGAAACATAATCTTCTTGATTACAAATTCTAATATATTTGGTAATGATGAGTGTGAATGTCAATCAACATGGAAATAATGCTTGGACCGATTTAGATCTAATTTGAGTAACATGCACTTTGTTTTAAAATCGAGGTTGCCACATGCAATTTCATACTATTTAATAACTATGTGTAACTATTTTATGTATTCATATTATAGATATATACAGTTAAATCTCAATAAAATAATAACTTTGGGACAAAAAAAAAATATTTATTTAACGAGATTATTACTTTATCAAATATTATTTTAGTGCATTGATCCATATCGGGATCGGAAGAAATTATTATCTTAGCGAGATTATTACTTTATTAAATATTATTTTATCGAGGTTTTACTGTACCAACTATTTCAGTTCACATTCTTGGGCATTTTCTAGAACCAAAATTATATTGTACTCGATATTATGGTTGAAAGTTGTATTTTATTTTATCGATGTAGTATAATATATTGTTATATATATATGACGGATTTATATGCTTCTAATTGTTAAACGGACCTATATTTCAAAAGTATTTGATTATTTTTTCAAGATTCACATGTAACATTATTTGTATACTAAGAAATTGAGGCTGCAATTAATCTTCATTTTAAATTGAGGCAATTCAAAATAAGTTTTTATTCCGAGACTCTCCTAAAGAGTAAAAACAATGGATACTCTGAAAATTTAACATATGGCGTCGAAATAGTGTTGGATAGTCCGATACAAAATGATATTATAATTATTGTATCCAATACGTTTTAGTACACATAGCATCTATTTCTGATAGAAAAATAAATAAAATTAATCAATTTTACAATTATCAGGTTCACGTGATGTCCTAATTTTTTTAGAAAATCTGTCTCATATCATACTCCATGTCGCGTGTGCAACCTAGACGGTATATGAACGAATACAATTTCGTGTATGATAGAACCTCTATAATTTAATACTCGGTAAATTAATAAGCTCTCTGTTGGGTTATGAGTCAGTAGATGATACTCAACATGTTATCGGGTTAAAATAATATTGGGGGAAATCATAGTAGTACTATGGAATTGAAGATCCCAAAACCCAGCTGATATCAGTAGTGTAGTGTCTCGATAGGATTAGCTGATGTATAGGTTAGACTTTTTGTATTTGTTTATCTTTTCGTCTAAGTCCTATACGGGGTAAATTGTTGGATTGATCTTCTGTCGAAGTTACTCTCCAGAACACCACGTCATCAGTGTAATCGCTTGCATTCTTCGATCGCAGGCCGATCTTTACCTTCGCAGAAGACAACTCATCACCGATAAACATCGCAGTAAGAACCCAATGCAAATCTCGGTACCTTCGCGATCATTAGCCGACCCACTAAAGTCATATCCTTTGTCAGCAGACTCAGACGAAGAAGACAGAGACTGTCCTAAGTCTACCGTATCCGGCAGTAAAAATGACCCGGTCGTAAAAAGTCATTTCGAAGTTCAAAGACAAGATCATACGAGGTTGAAGAATAGTCAACTCTGACCACTGACACATTCTCACCTACCACAAACCTCGACCAATGAGAAGCCGACAACGCTTTATCTGCTCTGACCAACTAAAGCTGCTCTCATGTACAGTGTCCAACAACTCTGCTGCAACAATTCGAAAATATGGCCGTTTTCTTTGGAAGCTTGTGACACGTGGCATCGTCTTCTCCAACGGACACATGCCTGCTCACAACTATAAATAGAGAAGAAAACTGAGCTCCACGCACGGGATACACAAGGGAAAAACGCTCAAGCTCAAGAACAAACTCTAGCAAACTTAAAGACCATTCCAGCGAAGAACTTGCCTTCATAGAATATTTCTTGTTCTTCTCTCTAGAGTTCTTTAGATCCCTTCTTCTCTAGCTAAGCTCATTGCAAAATCTATAGCTTTGACATTTCGAAGGAGTTCACTTTCTGTGAATTGTTCTTATTATAAGAACTCCTTCTTAGTTGGAGATTATCCCCTCCCCTTCAAACTTAGGTTTGAATTGTAAAGTCGCTAAGGACTATAACTTAGAAGGTCCAGTGCACAAATTCCTTGCTGAGGCTTGCTCAGATAAATAAACAAGTTCTCCTGTTTCATCAGGACCGTGGACGTAGGATCTTGCGTATCCGAACCACGTTAAATTGCTTGTGTTATTTACTGTTTTATTGCATTGCATACAAACTGATTAAAAATCATATCTTTGCATAAAACGTATTTTCGAAGCGCACCAGCCAAAAGACTTTAACTTGCGAAAACGCGTTTTCAAACTGAGACGAATCTCCGGGCCCTACACTCTTATCCTCACAACGTCTCCGACTGAGTTTCAAGTACTGACTAAAGTCAGTAGGAGAGCTCAGTAGTTGGCACACTTCTGACCCGTGATCGAAGGTTACTATTTGGCACTGTTCATCAGTCGCAACCTACAGTTCAACTGTCCTTCATGTTCTGAGAAAAGAAACTGTGATCAGGTGTATTCACCCCCCCTCTACACCTGACTATCGTCTCCGGACCAACAATTGGTATCAGAGCACACGGTGTTCTTTTGATCACCGGTTCTGTACTACTGGTCTTCTCGAACAGATCCTGAAAATGCTTTTTACTGCACAAGCATATCTTCAATCATCCTTATACTTGTTCCCAACATGTCTGATATGTCAGGTATTCGAATGGTACCGATGTTCTCAATAGAGAACTACACGGTATGGCGTGTGAGAATGGAGGCACACCTTACATCGCTGCATGACAGCATGACGGATGTCCTTGAGACAGGACCCATCGTTCCCATGATCGACAGCGTTCAGTTTGCCGTTGTGGGAGGTGTAGGAGCACAGACTGGTGCTAAGATCCCCAAAGAAAAACCTGCCTTCACACCAGAAGAGAAAAAGCTGCACAACCTCGACCGAGTTGCGCGAAATGCAATACTGACTACGCTCAGTGATTCTCACCTCGGGAGAGTGCAGGACTGCAAAACGGCAAAAGAACTCTGGGATGCCCTGGCTGTACTGAGCCAAGGAACCCCGCAGATCAAAGAAAACAAGCTCGAATTAGAGCTACAGAAGTTCGATGCCTTTGCAATGGAGCCCAGTGAAACCATTGATGAGCTTAGCGTCAGATTCACAAATCAAGTCAATGTGATCAACGGGCTGGGGAGGATGTTCACCAACAAAGAGATGAACACCAAGATCTTGAGAGCTCTACCTCGACAGAAGTGGCTTCCATTTGCTACTTATTTACGTCGCTCTGATCTTAATGCTCTAACTCCTGATGTTATCTTTTCAGAATTAAAAACAGAGGAATTTGAGCATAGCCTACCCCAAAGATGTTTCAGTGCTCCAGCTGACACTCAGATCGACCATGCTTTCAAAGCAACAGTCAGCAAAACTGGAGTAAAACCTGTTTCCTCCAGCAAGAAGCGTGGCCACGACGTAAGCAAAGTCCTCTCGAGACTTCAGGCCCTGACCAACTCGCACTGATGGCTCTCAAATATCAGAGAGAAAAGGAGAGAGTCAGAAAGCTGAGGAAATACAACAGAGATTTTTCCTCAGGTAAGAAAGATTATCAGAAAAGGGAAGAATCTAAACCTTCTACTGACTGCAGGAACTCAGAACCTGCTGCAAGTCCATCAAAGGACTCAGCTGGAAAAAGCAGCAGATCATCTGTCTGCTATAACTGCAAGAAGGAGGGACATTATCAATACGACTGTCCCAAACTCTCAGCTGCTCAACGAGCAGAACGGCAGGCCAGGCGTGAGAAATTTGCCCGTAGGAGGCAGGCCTACATAGCAGGAGAGATATCCGACAACTCAATCGAGGAGGATACATTTATGTATTCCTCTGAGGACGAAGGTGCATTCATCGCAATTGAGACCGGAGAAACAATTCCTGAAGAAATAGCTGAATATTGTCTGATGGCCAGAGAAGAGGCTGAGGTAAATTCTAAACTTAACATACCCTCTTCTTCACACAGTACACACGACACGTGCTCGGTCACAGATGAGCCTTTAGATGTGGTACAAGCCTATGACGATCTACTAGAGGAGCAGATTCGAATGAGCAGAGAGTTCAAGCAGAACTATTCGAGAACCGGAACAGGTAAAGGTTGAAAATCGAGACTTTCTCTCGATTGTCGAGTCTCTACCGACTCGGAAAATCTTGTTGCGAGACTCAAAGAAGAGATTAAATCTCTTATGACTAAGTCTCGGCTTCAAGAAACTCGATTTCGCCCGACTAAGGACAATTCGAGAAAGAGACCGAAATAGCCCGACTCAATCGAAGCTCGAGACGTGGAAAAAATTATGACTCACTAAGGAAAAGTGATGAAGTTTGGCGAGAACCGATGACCGAACTAGGAGCTAAGGAGAAGTTGGAAAGTATGCTTATAGCGCAAAGCCGACGGTCATGAAAGAAGGACTTGGCTATACTCATGAAGCTTCCACTTCAAAGAGCTCGAACTGCCGGGCCGATAGGTTCGTCGAGGTAAAGTTCGTGACCGACTCAACACCTCGGACGAAGAATAAACGTAAGATAGTTGCACCTCGCCCGAGCAACAAGAAGCAGCTGACCAAAGGTCCAGCCCCCGGACACCACGATCAAACTCCAGGGGGAACCAAGAAGGTCGGTGGGCGGAACCAGTACAATGAGCCACTGTATGAGCACCCGACTCAGTATGGTTCATACTACTATGAGCCCAGGGTCAGGAGGAACGCAAAATCTCAGAAGAAGAAAGCTCCTGAACCCAAAATCATCAGAAAGTCAGTATCTCCGAGTCCTGAGGAGAAGAAAGCTAACAAGGTTCAGAAGAAGAAGTCTCAGACTTCAAAGGTTCCTAGGCAGATATGGGTTCCGAAATCACTCACTAACATGTAAGGACCCAACTGAACCAAAGGGTACCTAAAAATATTTCTGTTTTGCAGGTGCATAAGGACCCTTGGATAGTGGACAGCGTGCTGCTCGAGACACATGACTTATCAAAAGAGCCCCGCCGACCAACTACATACGAGAAGATGGTCCCAAAATTGAGTTTGGTGACAACTCTAAAGGCTATACAAGGGGATATGGAACACTGAATATTGGGACTGCCTCAGTTCCAAGAGTAACATATGTTGAAGGACTTCAACATAATCTCCTTTCAATCAGTCAATTATGTGACAATCTGAATAGAGTAATCTTTGACGCTGGTTTCTGTGATATTGTTGACAAATCTACAGGAAAAACAGTGTTATCAGGTTCGCGGAGGAAGAATATCTATGTTGCAAACTGGAAAACCGCAGAACCTGAGGCTTGCTTGCTCGAACAGACTAAATCTAGGGACAAGGCAGGATGGCTGTGGCACAAGAGACTCAGCCACCTGAACTTCAAGACTATGAACAAGCTCGCCAAGAACTCTAACGTCAGAGGACTGCCCAACGAATCGTTTATCAAAGATAGAAATTGTGAAGCATGCTTGAAGGGAAAGCAGACAAAGAGTAGCAATCCACCTATTCCTTCACCTTCCACTGATGGAATCCTTCACCGCTGCGCACATGGATTTATTCGGGCCGTTTCTCCAGTGACTATACGAGGCAAGAAGTATGCCCTTGTCGTTATTGACGACTACTCGAGATATACATGGGTCATCTTCATCTCCAACAAATCTGATGTCATGACTGAGTTGCCTAAACTGCTGAAAAAGCTCAGTGTGGAAAAGGACATCAAGATACAAAGAATTCGCTCAGACAGAGGAACAAAATTTCTCAACTCAGTAGTTAAAGAGTACGGCGAAAAGGAGGGAATTAAGCACGAGACATCGCAGCTCGCACCCTTCAAAGAGAACGGACTTGCTAAACGCAAAAACGTAACACTTAAAGAAGCAAGCAAGAACACTCCTAGCGGACTCGGACTACCCTCAAAGTTCGGGCGATGCATCGACACGTACCGCTACACTCGAATCGCTCACTACTTACACTGCAACACATGAAGACACCATACGAATTACGGAAAAGGAGAATTCCTTCTATTTCTCATTTTCATATTTTTGGCTGTCCGTGCTTTATTCACAATAATGGAAAAGATCAGTTGAAGGTCTTTGATAGCAAATCTGATCAAGGAGTATTCTTGGGATACTCTCGGGTCAGTAAAGCCTTCAGAGTCTTTAACTATCGGACCCTTTGCGTGGAGGAAAGCCCTCATGTTGTTTTTGATGAGTTTGTTACTGAGAACAGGAAAACTACAAAGACAAATACTGAAGATGTCAGCAGCAAGCTACAGGATCTCACACTAAACGACAAAGCTGAAAAGATCCAGCATTGTTGGGATGATGAGTCAGACGATGAAGAATTTCAGACTCAGCCAACAAGCGATGTAGCTGACCTGGTTGATTCTACTGAACAGAATCAACAGCAGGTAACAACGGTCGATGAGGAAGCCCTAGTGGTAACTGAGACCTCTACTGAGAATATAAACTCAGGGGGAACACATATTGTTCCTGAGCTAAATGCCCCTGAACCTGGAAACTCAGTAGATCCTAACCTTTTTACCGAACCTCGCAATCACGTAACAAGCATAACCGAAATGCCTAACATACCTACTGACTGTGCAGAAGTAGTATCAGAAGAAGAAGCCAGACTCAGACGTTCATGGCTTGACGCTCACTCTTCAGATCTTATCATAGGAGATCTATCAGCAACCATAAGGACAAGATCTAAATTAAGTCAAGGAGAAAGCTCACTCTATTCTTGTTTCTTGTCCATAGAAGAACCTCAGTCAATAGAGGACGCACTCAATGATGCTGACTGGATCATCGCCATGCAAGAAGAGCTGAACCAGTTCATTAGAAACGAAGTTTGGGAGCTTGTTGACAGGCCTAGACATCAGCACGTGATTGGTACTAAGTGGGTCTTCAAAAACAAGCGTGATGAAAACAACGTCATTGTTAGAAATAAAGCTCGACTAGTTGCCAAGGGATACTGTCAAGCAGAAGGAATCGACTTTGATGAAACATTCGCTCCAGTCGCCAGATTGGAAGCTATTCATCTATTCCTAGCTTATGCAACGCATCAAGGATTCAAAGTATATCAAATAGATGTAAAGTCAGATTTTATGAATGGCGTGCTGAAGGAAGAAGTCTACGTGGAACAACCGCTCGACTTTCAGTAGGGACATCAGGTGTACAGACTTCGGAAAGCTCTGTATGGGTTAAAACAAGCACCCAGGGCTTGGTACGATACCCTATCAGACTTTCTACTTCAGAAAGGTTTTCAGAAGGGAACAGATCGCACCCTGTTCAACATAAAGTCAGGAGATGACATCCTACTGGTGCAAATCTATGTGGACGACATCATTTTCGGTTGCAGAAACGTGACTATATGTCAACAATTCGAGAAAATGATGAAGGAGAAATTCGAGATGTCCATGATGGGAGAAATGAATTATTTCCTTGGAATCTAAGTCAAGCAATCACCTGAAGGAATTTTCATCAATCAAGCCAAGTACACTCGAGATCTCCTGAAAAGATTTGGCTGCGACTCGAGCAAGCCAGTCAAAATCCCCATGAATACGAATTTCAAAATCGATCTAGATGAAGAGGGAGCTTCTGTTAACTCTACTGATTATAGAGCTATTATTGGTTCTTTATTATACTTAACAGCTAGCCGATCTGATATAACTTATGATGTAGGTGTATGTGCAAGATTTCAAGCAGATCCCAACCGAAGTCATCTAGACTCAGCAAAGAAGGTTCTGCAATATCTAAGAGGAACACCTGACGCAGGGTTATGGTATCCTGTTGATGATAACCTTATATTGACAGGTTATTCTGATGCTGATTATGCAGGATGCAGGATATATCGAAAGTCAACTCTCGAACGTGTCGGTCCTAGCAAAGCAAGCTAATATCTTGGTTTTCAAAGAAACAACATTCAGTGGCAACGCCCACTACCGAAGCCGAGTACATGGCCGCCGGAAGTTGCTTCGTGCCCGATCCTCCGGCTTCGACAACAACCGAGAGACTATGGTATAATTCAGGATGAAGTGCCCATCTACTGTGACTCCACCAGTGCTATTGCTATAACTCAGAATCCAATTCTCCATACGAGATGCAAGCACGTGGATATTCGACACCACTTCAACAGAGACCATGTCGAGAAGAAGGATATCAGAATGGAGAAAATCCATACTGACAAGCAAAGGGCAGATATACTGACAAAACCACTAGCTGAGAACAGATTCAGAGAATTATCAGTTAAGCTAGGTCTACTGGATCCTACTGAATCGTGTCAGTAGAACACAACAATTGGTATCAGTAGAAGCCAACCACTGATATACCAACAATTGGTATCAAGTGTAAGGGATCAGTATGACAGGTCAAAGACTCAGTACAATGATTCGATCGGGAGAATCAAACCGCATACGAGAAGGGGAATGTGGTCATCAGCTCATCAACTGTCCTCCTAAGTCTAAACGGTAACCAGCTGATCGTAAAATCAGCTGAAGAGGTTTGCGTAGTCTTAATCTTATCAGAAGCATGCTCGCATTTATTATCTCAGTCGCTTGCACTCAGCAGTTAATGAGCATTTATTTCCCGCCATTAATTCTTAAGGATAAGTCAGTAGGAAACCGTTCTCATTTAAAATGACTTAGTCTTTAATGCTGCCTGCAGCGCATTTAATGCATGTCTTTTCACTTACCTTAACTGCGCATAATCCTACGTGGTTCTATGGTAGAGGCGGCTTGTGTCCTCTTATATCATCAAATCCCAGCCGTCAATTAAAACGAAAAATTAAACCATAGCCATCCGATCTTAACAACTTGATACGCATAATCATATAAGATCTTTCATCTTCTACCTCTGTCTTACTTCTCGCCATTCTCGATACTTAGAGCTTTCTTCTGCAATTCAGTTCTTCAAGTTAACTGCTCTGCATCTGCTTATTTCAAAGCTCTAAATCTTTCGGTAATGTACTAAATCGTGCTTAAAAACTCATACTAACTTACTCTATTTTCAATTGCTAACGAGTTTTTCGCAGATTATCATGGCGACGTTTCAGACACCCACCAACATAGACGAGATCATTCTCTCTCGAACTCAGTTCGAACCCACTATGGCGCTAGGGCAAGTCGACATTCCGTATCTGGAGCCAGTATTCGATGCTCTAGAAGAATCTGGCTTAGGGCTGCTTGTCTCGAAGCAACCTAGAGCGTATTTACCCAGACAAGTGGCGGAGGTTTACTATAACTGGCGGACTCTAGATACAGGAGCAGAGGTCTCCAGATTTGCGTTCATGAAGGAGGTTGATTCACTGTCGTGGGACGCGAGTGAACACGAGTTCAACATCAGAGATGCTCTCGAACTGGCTTTTGACCTAACAAGCGATGGAATCTCTCCTATCAGATATAAGGAGAAGGAGATCAATTCTTATGTCCAGAAATTCTATGGAAAAAGGGACATAACTTTCAAGACAGCTCTGCCGAAGAATCAGTTGTTGCCACAATACCGAGGGCTCACATACATTGTGTCTCACATCCTCACGAGCTCAGCCGGTTCTTATGATCAGCTTTCCAAGCCCCGCATTCAGCTGATGATGATTATAGATGATGGAGTCAGAGTGAACTGGACTGACTATTACTTAGCCGAGCTCAAAGCTCAGGCTCAAAAGTTCACAGCCCTACCCACTGGAGATAGGAGGCTAATTAGTGTGGGTAAACTGCTGTATGGGACAAAGATGTCCATACTGATCGAGCAGTCAGTCTCGAGGAGTTCAGCTTTTGCTGACTCCAGGTATTTCGACAGCAAGCTCGTGAAATTCAAGACGAGAGCCGCTGCTGAGAAATCAATCGGGCGAGGGCCACCTGATCAGAAAAGAGATGCTTCAGATTTACCCCTCGCGCCGAACCGCCTAAGAGGAAGAGGCTCCGTAAGCCTGGACCTGCTAAGGTACCAGCAAAACCTGCCTCTCCTCCACCCACTCATGAGGATCCATCCCTGGACACAGATACAGGCATAGAGGGTGCCACGCTGAAAGATAAGGTTCAGCGGATCAGCTCCTCTGAGACTCAGTCTGACATTGCTAGATCGACTGAAGAAGTCTCGTCTGAGTGGACCACATTGCACTCCACCCGTCTCCGTGCTACTGGAGAAATACATGCTCAGATTCCTGAGATAGCTGAGCATCCAGACTTGGTGGACATTGCTATCGTGGCAAGGACACGATGTCGCTTGAGATTCCTCGACTGGGACATACTTGAAGATATTATCGGATCTCGGTCCAACTCTCGTCCCTACTTACCGAGGAGCAATCTTTACGATCAGCCAATGATAGGGTTCGGGGAACCAAATGACTTAGCTTCTCCGGGAGGATCTCGCGTGCTTCGCTATGCTATACCTTCTCGCCTTAAGATCCGCAGCACTGCACCACGACGCCCCTTCGCCTCCATCTCATCATGGAAATAATGATAATAATGATAATGATGATGATGATCAGGCTACACCCAAGGAAGCAGATTTAGGAGGATCTGCTGAGGGTAACACTCCCCGCGAAAAGGGCCGCTCACCACCATCCTCCACATCAGGTGAAGCCCCTGTTGCCTCGAAGTCGAGTCGAGCGCAACAGCTGGCGACGTTTGAGCAGAGGCTCGGAACCAACAATTATCAGATCAAGCCAATCGATTCCGTGTCCTCTAAGTCGGTAAATAGAGCTATCAGGAGACAGGGAGATAAAAATCGTCTCCTTGCAAAAGACGTACACCTCAAATGGGCTCAGTACACCAAAGCCCAGACTGAGGGTGTCAACCGACTTGCTGACGGGGTTAGCAAGGTCTCAGCTCCTACTCAAATTAATATCAAGGAGATAGTCGAGGCCGCCCTCGAAGCTCAGAAGGCGGACTTAGCCGCTCAGAGTCAGCAGCTCCTTATCTCTCAGCAGAAATCTTTCTCTGAGCAGCTGACTCAGGGTCTTGCGGCAGTTCAAGCCACAATGGATGAGAGGAACAGAGTGGCCACCTCCAGTCTTCAATCTGCCATCAAACAACAGGCTGAGGCCCTGAAGCTCATCCAGAAAGAGATCACAAAATCTCATGATCAATCTCTGTTGAAACTCCGACAGGAGTCAACCGCTCAACTTCGAAGATCAGAGATGATCAGGAAACAAAATGGGACAGATACTGCGATGCAGTCAAGGATTTCGACTCCACCGCCAACCTTATCAAAAATCTTGTCTTTAATCTGGATAAGGAAGTCACTGCCATCCGCACTCGCCTCTCCCTGGCTGATGATGCCAAAAAGGGGGAAGAGGTTGAGGAAGAAGCCAAGGTACATGAACAGGATGAGGCGGAGCAGAATGAGGTGGAGAAAGTCTCAGAAGTCCAAGAGACTAGCAAGGGGGAAGCTAATCAGAAAGAAGGTTCAGGCCTACTCGAGCCGGAACCGGGCCAAGAAGACCTTTCCTCCAACTTGTCCCGGCCCCTCGAAGTCCAAGTCCAACCTATCGCGATCGAGCCAAAGAAATTGCTTCAACTGCTCAACTCATTAAAGACATTGCTCAGTTTGTGGATGCAGAGGATGAGCCACTACCACTGCAGAGGCCGGGGAAGGAGATCACAACTGAAGTCACTCCATCTTCCCCGTCGCCTAAATTCAAATCAAAAGCGGAGCAGGAGGCGTATGATCAAGAAGTTGCTCAGAAGCTTCAAGATCAACTGGATCAGGAACATCAGATTGAGGAAGCGAAAAAGGCTAAGAAGCCTAGAAACTAACTGGCAAGCTCGCCAAAGGAAAGGCTAAGCCGATACTGGATGAACAACAGAAGAAAGCTTAGGACGAGCTAGCCAAAGCATCCACTCCTACAGTCCGATCCCTAGCTCAAAGTTCTTATTTTCCTACTCTAACACCTGAGCAAGAGGCCGATGACAAAGCCATCTGGGAAGCCACGCTGAAGGGACTAAATCTCCGAAGAGGAGATGCTAGATCAGAGAGAAGAAAAGATTGGATGACCTGGCTAAGATCATTCAAATGACAGATAAGATAGCTAGTGAGCCAACTGTAGACTGGAAGAGGCAAATCCCAAGGTCCTACAGGAAAAGAACGCTCAGAGCACCTTACATCAAGAAGGCTCCTATTCCTCATGTAGACAAGTGGGTGCCAGTCGAACTAAACGAACAGTGGGAGGAACTTAAAGCAGATTTTATCAAGGGATATTACGTATGGGGCTTCTATCCTTCTGATAGACCAGCTGATCAACTTTTCGATGAGTTTATTTGTCGATTCGATGTAGAACTCAGAGATTAGCTCCGTCAGATTATGGAAAAGGAGAAGATAACCTTCAAAGCTCCAAACTTCAGACGCTTCCCTCCTCCCAGAACTACTCACGGCGTGCTATGCACGAAAGAGATTGAAGATGAGATCGAAGCAGCTGCTTACCATCTTGGCCTAAGTATCCATCAGCCTGCGGATCACGAGGAAGTCTAGATTCTGCGTGCAAGAATCTACAAGTATTATTGTCTGGACCCTCCAGCTGACAAGTCTACAGACTTCAAGAACAAGACCAAGAGATTCAGACGTCAGCAGTGATCTTCTCTTCTTCATTCCTTTGTAATAGAGATAGGAACCATGTAATCTTCATCTCATATATACCAGTTCCTATTTCTAGCCAGATAATTACTCATCGTCTTACGGCTTTTGGTTGTGTTTTCGCTATCACAACTGATCACTGAAGTGATCTGACACACACTCACACATAACCATTCTCAGATTTTGCCCCTCTTAACTGCTGATCTCGTTGAAGTTAACCGATTCGCCATCGAAGTCTATCTATATCAGTAGTTTACTATCCTCTCTTTATATTTCATAGAAGTTTTTAGAGATTGTGTTTTAGAGGTTTTGGCATCATCAATTAGGGGGAAATTGTTGGGTTTTGAGTCAGTAGATGATACTCAGCATGTTATCGGGTTAAAATAATATTGGGGGAAATCATAGTAGTACTATGGAATTGAAGATCCCAAAACCCAGCTGATATCAGTAGTGTAGTGTCTCGATAGGATTAGCTGATGTATAGTTTAGACTTTTTGTATTTGTTTATCTTTTCGTCTAAGTCCTGTACGGGGTAAATTGTTGGATTGATCTTCTGTCGAAGTTACTCTCTAGAACCCCACGTCATCAGTGTAATCGCTTGCATTCTTCAGTCAGTAGTTGATCTTTACCTTCAGTAGAAGACAGCTCATCAGCTGATAAACATCAGCAGAAGAACCCAATGCAAAGTTCAAGCACCTTCGGTCATCACCTGACCCACTAAAGCCATATCCTTTGTCGCAGACTCGGACGAAGAAGACAGAACCGTCCTAAGTCTACCGTATTCGGACGGAAAATGACCCGATCGTAAAAAGTCATTTCAAAGTTCAGCGAGAAGATCATACGAGGTTGAAGAATAGTCAACTCGACCACTGACACATTCTCACCTACCACAAACCTCGACCAATGAGAAGCCGACAACGCTTTATCTGCTCTGACCAACTAAAGCTGCTCTCATGTACTGTGTCCAACAACTCTGCTGCAACAATTCGAAAATATGGCCGTTTTCTTTGGAAGCTTGTGACACGTGGCATCGTCTTCTCCAACGAACACATGCCTGCTCACAACTATAAATAGAGAAGAAAACCGAGCTCCACGCACGAGATACCAAGGGAAAAACGCTCAAGCTCAAGAACAAACTCTAGCAAACTTAAAGACCATTCCAGCGAAGAACTTGCCTTCATAGAATATTTCTAGTTCTTCTCTCTAGAGTTCTTTAGATCCCTTCTTCTCTAGTTAAGCTCATTGCAAAATCTATAGCTTAGAAATTTCGAAGGAGTTCACTTTCTGTGAATTGTTCTTATTGTAAGAACTTCTTCTTAGTTGGAGATTATCCCCTCCCCTTCAAACTTAGGTTTGAATTGTAAAGTCGCTAAGGACTATAACTTAGAAGGGTCTGTCCAGTGCACAGATTCTTTGATGAGGCTTGCTCAGATAAATCAACAAGTTCTCCTGTTTCATCAGGACCGTGGACATAAGATCTTGCGTATCCGAACCACGTTAAATTGCTTGTGTTATTTACTATTTTATTGCATTGCATACAAACTGATTAAAAATCATATCTTTGCATAAAACGTATTTTCGAAGCGCACCAGCCAAAAGACTTCTTGCGAAAACGCGTTTTCAAACTGAGACGAATCTCCGGGCCCTACACTCTTATCCGCACAACGTCTCCGACTGAGTTTCAAGTACTGACTAAATTCAGTAGGAGAGCTCAGTAGTTGGCACACTTCTGACCCATGATCGAAGGTTACTATCTGGCACTGTTCATCAGTCGCAACCTACAACTCAGCTGTCCTTCACGTTTTGAGAAAAGAAACTGTGATCAGGTGTATTCAACCCCCCCCCCCCCTCTACACCTGACTATCGTCTCCGGACCAACACTCTCTAAGATAGTATTTTTCTCCGATCATGACTCATGCAACTATAAAAAATAATCAAATTCAATAAGAAAATAATTCTCAAAAAACTCCAATGTAAATTAATATATGGTCCCGTCAATATAATAAATTAATAATTATTTAAATTACCAATGATACTTAGATAAATTTGTGAAATATAATTATAGTGCTTCCTTTTTTACTTAAAACTTAAATTTAATTGAATCTCATTTCTAACTTTTCTAATTACATCGAAAAGTTATACTGTTTTTTTCGAACTGCAACATAAAATTGTGAAGATACATAGACGCAATAAGTGTTTCCTTGCGTCTAACTGGTTCCAAAAGATTTATATTATCTTTAGTCTTTTTAGAGTTCATTATCATGAATGTTAACTATATAATTCTATTTATTTTCTAATTAAATAAATTCATTATTTTTTAACAAATTAATATAATTCATTATTTCTAGAATAAAAAATAGTAAAATGACATTAATTAAATATGAAATACCTAATTCTTTTTATTCATCAAATTAGAATTCAATTTGGTTTATGTTGGAAAACTTTCTAAATTATTAAATAAGATAAATTAATATTTCTTTAAAATAATAAAATTTAATTGTCCCAAGAATATTAATTTATAAGTATTTTGATTGACAATAGTTTTATTTTCAGATATACAAAACGCTTTTTATATAAATCTTGGTCGGCCATAGAATTCGGGAAGTTAAATTCGTATCTTGAGAGACCTTTTTCGAATTCTTAAATATATATACGTGTATTGGGAGATGGGATTTTTCAGTTGGTTAAACCTTACATAAAGAGTACATAAAGATGTGTCTTTTCTACGTGGCATGGAGATTAAGAAAATGAAATTATATGGTATATATTGTTTGACGTTTTGACTTGTTAATTTTGATTTATATATTATTTGTCTTTTTAAAAAATAAGACACTTTTATGGAACGGTTCGAAAATGAAAACAAGACATTTTCTATGGGAGGAAGGTAGTATAAATAATTACTACCTCCGTCCCACTATTTCTGGCGAACTTTCCCGAAATGGACGTCCCGCTATTTTTGGCACACTTCCTAATTGGAAATAACTATCATCTCTCTCTTACTTTACCATCTTATTTCTCATACTTTTTATTACTTTATCATCTTCTCTCTCCTATTTTACCATCTTATCTCTCTTACTTTATCATCTACTCTCACTCATCTTCTCTCTCCTACTTTATCATCTACTCATATCTCATTCTTAATCATCTACTTTCTTAATTTCCGCGCCCAAATGAAATGTGCCGGAAATAACGGGACGGAGGTAGTACTTACATTCATTACTGTAAAGTCAACGCAAGTACGATGTACAGAGAGGCCAACTTGACTTCTTTTTTTAATTCCAATTCTTAAAATAAATCTACACTCTCATGGCGTATGAATGTGTAATGAGGCTGAAAGATTTCGTGAAACTTAAGGGACAAATTTTCTAGATTAAGGACATTTTGTATATTATATTGGACTTCTCTCCATAAAAGAAAATAAAATAATATTATGAATCACAAAAAGATATATGGGTCCACATCATTTATACACAAAAGTCAAACTTCTTAAATTCCGCGGCGAAATCCTAAAGGACAGTATGAATGGAACGGAGGGAGTAATAGTTACTATGCTAAGGTTGGGACTTACACGAGTCTAGGGGTGTTTCGGTACGGTATACCGGATCAAATTTGTCATACCTTATACCGTACCGAAAGTAACGGTATGAGATTTTTCATACTGTTACCGTACCGTTGACTTCGGTATACCGAAAATCGGTATACCGAAAGTTCGGTATCAAAGATTTAGCATACTGTTGCCGTGTTGGATTTACGGTATACCGAAGGTTGACGGTATACCGGAAATTAAAATTATACTGAAAAATAAAATATATGAAATAAGAGCAATATCCTATTAATACAAAAACTAATACATATAATTCCAAACAAACATTTCAAAAGGTCTTGAACCAAACATAAAGTACTAGCTTCTTCCATCTAAAGAGGATTTCAAAAATCAAAGTAAAATTTCAAATGTCGTAGCAGCACGCCAGCAACCAACAATCCTCCTGCAATATGATATAACAGTAATATTATTCTTCTATATACGCCCAAATTAGGAGAAAACTTGAGAATGTCTATACATCCAATTAAATAAAAAAGCATAAAAAGCTTCTTACTTTTTAAATTATGTAGACTAAGATGTGGATGTTTGAGACAAAGTTTGGGAACACTTAGATGGGATGTTTGCATGAGCTTCTGTAAGAAAAAGCATAAAAATCATCAATACAATATGAAATTGGATATATAAATAAAATAGAGAACCACAATAAACTAATAAAGTAAAGAAACTCTTAACTCTTTTCCATTTCTTCAATTTCCTTGTACAATTCAAGCTCGTCATCAGTCGGATCCTTATATAAGCTGAAATTCTCTGCTTTTAGCCAATCATTGGTGCACACCAATGCCTCTACCGTTTTTGGATTCAAACTAGTCCTAAAAGGATCCACAACCCTTTTTCCTAAGCTAAAAGCGGACTCACTAGCAACCGTTGAGCTTGGGATTGCAAATATATCATTTGCAATTAATGAAAGGATTGGATACCTTGTTTCACTTCCTTTCCACCACTCCAAAAGATTGAAAGTGGGATTAGATCGCTTCTCGATCTCATCAACTAGGTATTTATCGACTTCATTGGATATTTGTCGAAGTTGTTCTTCTTCATTTTGTGCTTCCACATCATTGAACAACTCATCCCAAAGACCATCACTAGTACTTA
Source organism: Lavandula angustifolia (assembly GCA_028984105.1). NCBI lineage: Eukaryota > Viridiplantae > Streptophyta > Magnoliopsida > Lamiales > Lamiaceae > Lavandula > Lavandula angustifolia. The sequence goes on along the minus strand of CM054810.1, from coordinate 783,319 downwards.
CATTGTCTCCATCACCACAATCCAAGAGTATATTTTGATTCTTACTAATCAAGGTATCATTTACTCCTTTATAGGAGGTTTTGGAGGCTTTTGTTTTGAAACTTCTCTTGCTCGCTTTCGACTAGTTCCACCATCATTTGTTGAAGTATCCACCACAAATTGGTGATTCAGAATCAGATGGACTAGGAAGCGAGTGAGAAGAAGTTTCAGATTCCACTCTATTTGTTACATACAGAATATATTAAGCAACTTTGTTCTCCCAAAACAATTCAAATCCAGAACATAAAACAATTCGAAATATTTCACGAATTCCGAAAAATGAAATAGTTGCAGGACATACCGCGATACATTCGATATCTATACGGCCTAAAATCTCAAATTGATCAACTCCACGAGCAATACCGAGTCCAATTATCTAAAAGCTTCAGAATCTGGAAGAGAATGGAAATTGTAGCAACATTACTTCGACGCATCTTACTTTGATGGAGTCGCAAGAAATTGAAAACAAAAAACATCAATCCGATGGAGAGAGTTCAAACTTCAGAAAATCAAAGCTGATTAGCTTACTTCGATGGAGTTGCAGGCCAATTCCTTCTACAAGCAAAGCAATGGTATGGTCCTTCGATGGAGATGGAGTGGCGCACTGGCGGCGTGAAATTGTAACTAGGTTTAGATTTTTACTCTTTAATTCTATACATTAAAATATTAGTTTGTGTTTAATATATTTTATATAATATATTTATATATATTAAGTTGGTATACGATTAATAAGATTTCTATAAATTATATTATACACAAATTTATTTATGATCTTTTATAATTTTAAAACATTACATAAATATAATGATAGAAAGATAAATAATACTCCCTCCGTCTCATTGAACTTGTCCCCAATCTATATACTAATCACACTTATCCATATATAATATTTGTACTTTAGCCACTAATCACACTTATTCATATATAATATTTGTACTTTGTAGTTGATGTATTAGTTTATATCATGAAAACATAATATATAAGTGTTGCTATATTAATTTATCTCATGAATCATGATAACACACAATATATAGATAGTACATGAATATAATGATGAAAAGATAAATAAAGTTTAGAATAATTATTCATATATAATATTTGTACTTTGTAGTTGATATATTAATTTATATCATGATAACGTAATACATAAGCGTTGATATATTAATTTATATCATGATAAGAGTTGCTATATTAATTTATGTCATGAATCAAGATAATATAATATATAGATATTACATAAATAGATATTACATAAATTTAATATAATGACAAAAAGATAAATAAAGTTAAGAATATTTATTCATATATAATATTTGTAGTACTTTGTAGTTAATGTACTAATTTATATAATGATAACATAATACAATATTAATTTATGTCATGATAACATAATACATAAGTGTAGTTATATTAATTTATGTGATAAATCATGAATCATGATAACAAAATATATAGATTATAGATATACATAAATTATTTAATCAAACACAAACGATATTAGGCCCTATCATGTGATAATCTTCTATTTTAAATGATGACGTGTAATTATTCTTATTTTTATATGTCCCAAGTTCTAAACTCATATTTGCTAAACCTTTTTAGTGAATATTAAGGTACCAATATTTAATTTATTTGCTCATTCTAAAAATATATATACACATATAATTAAATTAATATATTTCGAACAAATAAATTAATTTTTATTTTCTAAAAATCCAATAAAATTACTAGATATTTCATATTTACACTTTGTCATCGGCAAAATCAAATAAAGTTAAAAAATAGCTTCAAAGAAAATGTAATAAACGTATATTCAATAAAATGAATTAATTTATATTTTATATATAAGTTTTTTCATATTTACACTTTGTCATGCAAAATCAAATAAAGTTAAAAAATAGCTTCAAAGAAAATGGTAATAAACGTATATTCAATAAAATGAATTAATTTATATTTTATATATAAGTTTCTTCATATTTACACTTTGTCATCGACAAAATCAAATAAAGTTAAAAAACAGTTTCAAAGAAAATGGTAATAAACGTATATTCAATAAAATTAATTAATTTATACTTTATATACAAGTTTCTTCATATTTACACTTTGTCATCGGCAAAATCAAATAAAGTTAAAAAATAGCTTCAAAGAAAATGGTAATAAAGGTATATTCAGTAAAATGAATTAATTTATATTTTATATATAAGTTAAGAAATTTATTTATATTTTTGTTAGATATAAATATAATAGAAGAAAAACAAAATATGTCCTCGAATCCGGATTCCGGAGCACTTCGAGTTGCAGAACGGAGTCACCGAATATGGCACCGACCACTCGAACCCTTGCCAGAAGCTGCAACAGACGCACCGTCGGCTGCCGGTACAGATCTCCGGCAGCTTGATCCAACCGACGCCGATGCGCAGACACCTGACGCGGATGAAGGGCCGCCGGTGAACGCTGAGCCGTCCAATTATGCGGCGGAGGGAAAAATTTCGACCGAATTAAGTGATACTCCTCATAGGTTAGTTAATTGCAGTGTTTTATGTTCCTGGATTACTGTGTGTATTGTTAATTAATCGAGTGCTAATGATTGTAATTGGGTTGAATGCCGTAGCTCGTAGTCGATAACTGCTCCTTTTTGTTAAAGTTATACACCGTCGGTATATGCTACGGTGTACCTTTGTTCGGTATACCTTTCATATCCGGTAAATACCGACAATATGGTATATACCGCTTGTTCGGTATACGGTATATACCGCAACCTTCGGTACGTATCGTAGGTCCGGTATGTATCGGTATACCTCGGTATGAGAAAACTCATACCGTTACCGTACCGAAAATTTACGGTACGGTATGATATCGTGATTTTCGGCACGGTATACCGTTAAATTTGATTTTTCCGATATTTTTTCGATACTGTATGCACGGTATACGACATTTTCGGTAAAATTATACACCCCTACACGAGACACGCAATACAGAAAAATGACACACATAATATAATTAAATATTTAAATTCAAAATCAATTCAATAAATAGAAAATGGAATATAAATAATATGTTAAAATATTTAATTATTATAAATTTGTAAGATTAATGTAAAATATATCTGAATGTCCAAATTATAGTAATTTTTTTTAAGTAGTACTTCCTCCGTCCCGCTATTGGTGTTCTTCTTTCCTAATCAAGTTATTCCGTTATTACAGTCATTTTTCAAAAATAATAAAAATTAACTCTTAAACTTAAAATGAAGTGAGTCTCTCTTAATCAATACTCACCCCCACATATATTCTTATATCCCTCTCTCTCCAAAAAGCTTTTTTCAAACGATTTCGTTCCACTATGAATTTAAAAAATGATAGTTTTTAATTTTTTGTAAATTTTAGATTATTTTTTCAACTATATCATAAAAAATTGATTGTCTCAACTATTTTCTACAAAGAATTAATTGAATTCTCATTTATTCCTACAAATAATTCTAGAAAACTGTGTTAATTTTTTAATATAAATGAAATTTTCTTATCTTTCGTGTTAAAAAAAAATAGACAGTAATAGCGAAACGGATGAGATAATAGTTATATGTTGGTTTGGATTGTAAAAAGTAATAGTACTACCTCCGTCCCATAGAAAGTGTCTATGGGACACGGAGTTTTAGGAGAGTTGATTTTAGTTGGTAAAGATGCGGGACCCATACAATTAATAAATTATTTAAAATTAGTTTGTGAGGTAGAGAGGTGGGACCCATGTAATTAATTAATTATTTTGAATTGATTTGAGTTGATAAAGGTGTAGGGCTCACTTCCTTTTTAGGAAATGATACACTTTCTATGTGACACCCCGAAAAGGAAAGGAAGACACTTTGTATGGGACGGAGGGAGTATTATGTTACTCCCTCCGTCCCAAAATTCTTGTCCGCTATTCCATTTTGGGTTGTCCCAAAATTCTTGTCCACTTTACTTTTTTAGTAAATTATTACACACAACTTTTTTGTGGGACCCACAACTTTATATCAATCTACACACAACTAACAACTCTCCTTAAAAACCGTGCAAAAAGCAAATTGGACAAGAATTTTGGGACGGAGGTAGTACAAGAGAAGAGAGAATGGCGACACGTGACGACCAAAGAAGCAAACGTGCAACCATGTGAATTGGTGGGCCGGGGCCCACGTCATTTAGGTTAAAGGGAATCTTTTTTACTAAAAAACAATTAATAATTAATTAATTCGAAATGAAGCCTAAACCAATAGATTTTTAATGTATATTCGTCTACTACTTTGGAAACATGCTTAAGCAATAGCGACTTCGTAATAAATACCGTATCGGGTCTGCATTTTTATTGGTTAATTAAATTTCATAAATATATATAATAAAATAGAAACTCGAGAACAATCGAACTGAATACGACTATAAATAATTTTTTAATATTGTATTCCAATAATTTTAGAAACAAAGATGAAGAAAAAAAATAAAGAAATTAAAGGGCTGTCTTATATTGACTATGATTAATAAAACCTATGATTTTAGCAAAGCAAAGGAATCATCACAATCCAACACACTAATATCTCCTCGCCTAATAAATTAAACAAAAATATTCCAAAAAATTGGAAGAAAAAAAAAAGCACACATCACTTGTTAGGGAAAATATTACTACTCCCCCAAATTTTTATATTACAAATGTGGAAAAAAAAAAAAAAACCAAGTCGTTCAGACGAACTCTCCTCCGTGGAGTTCTTAGTGGTGCGGCGGCGCCACCGCAGGTTTGCACTGGTAGCACTTAGCGAAGAGTCCGAACGTGTCGACTTGTCTCACAAAATTGGTCACACTCGCCCATCCTCCGAACCCAAACCCGACTACCAAGACCCAGATTACGATGAATGTGTTTATCGCGTACATGACCGTCCAGCTCGGCATGAAGAATGGGGGCTTCTCAGCAGCATTCTGAGATTGAAAATTAATCGAAATTAATTTTAACATATTTCACTAATGTAACATCCACGACAAAAGGTGGCCTAAAGCCAGCTCATGACAAGCTAGTAAGTTGTAATAATATGGCATGTAACAAAATTGACAACGACTTTCCACCAATAAATTCAAATTCTAAACATTCAGTGCTTTTTTTTTTTTTTTTTTTTATAATAAGGTTCATCCTCCCTAATAAAAAACAGTAAATTAATTTTCTTGTACGTCTGTCATGATTATATAGTGTGGTTGCGAAATAATTTATTGAATTAAATGCTGAATTTTAATAATGTCAAGTGTATTGGAAATCTTGGAATCTTGATCGGATCTTCTATTACGGTGGCTTTCCATTTAAGGTAAGTGGATGGTCCGTAAAGTAGCCACTTGACATTCACCGGGTCAAGTTTTTTATTTGAGAAAAGAGAATCTAATGCGTTTTTATTACTATATGTGTATTGATGAGTTAAATATTCCTCCGTCCTACTCGTCTTGCAATATTTGGGATTAGGTGCGGATTTTAAGATAGTGGGGTAAATGTGTAGAGTAGTGGTGTAAAGTAAAAAATAATGAAGTCCACATATTTAGAATGTTTGCGGTCCACTCATTTTTTTTCTATTTTAGGAAATGTTGCAAGATGAATGGGATGGAGAAAGTAGTAAAGTTACCTGACGAGCGGAGGCTTTCCTATAAACGAGCATATGGGCGACGGCCGGGATGATGTAGACGGTGAAACTGACTAGAAGTGCTCCAACTGCAGAGTTGATGGGGCCGAAGAATGGGAAGATAATGGCCAAGAACCAAATTGGTATCACAACAGGCAGCCTAGCAAGCGCCCTCAAGCATATGCTCTTCGTGTCGTGCATACCGATCACCTTCTCCCACACGAAATAGAGCGGTGTGCACGCAAACCCGAATGTGATAAACTGCGCAAAATTAATCATTAACTCTATCAGCGACGGAGTCAGAAATTTGATTTTATAGTAAATTTAAATACTTTGAAAAATAATGTAGTAGACCTGGTGGATGAGCATAAGGATGACGGCAGCGTCGCGCCAGCCGCTCTTGGGGAGGAGGGAGAAGGCGTTGGAGTGGTTGAGGAGCTGATCGCCGAAGGCCCAATAGACGGCGGAGGCCGACGGTAGGGTGAGAGTGAAAACGTAGAGAGTGGCAATCAAGTAAATGTACTTGAACTTTTGCGGTTTCCACATAGCATGCATAATTTCACTGTTGACAAATAATGATGAAGCCAACCATCAAGATTGAGATCAGACTGATAATACAAATATACCCCCAAGACAAGAATCTAATAGTTGTAGTATTCCTCACACTACTTGGAAAATTGTCCAATTATTGCATGATCCGAACTACTTCCTCCGTTCCATAAAAAAATTCATTTTTCTATAGGACATGGAGATTAAGAAACTTGTATTGTATGGTGTGTGTTGTTTGACTTTTAAGTTGTTAATTTTGGTCCACACATTATTTACTTTTTTTAGAAATAAGAATTTTTACTGGATAATCCAAAAAAGAAAACAAGACACTTTCTATTGGACGGAGATATAGTAATTTGTTTTTAACAAGATGGGCACAGGACTACAAATGTATTGGTACATGTTCCGTGTCAAAAGACGAAACTACCCTCTATTGTACCACATGTAAAACAAAATCTCCCAGAATTACTGGCTGCAAAGGGGACTAGTTCAAACAAATCAAGAACTGGCAGAGACTCACTGTAAATTGAATTTTACTGTTAAGTTAAAAACTTTTCAAAAAGTTAGTTAATGTAGTATGATTGTGTCCGTTTTCACATCCCCGAGGTAACCGGCAAAAAGCTGTAAGAGAAGCTGAGAATTGAAAAAGAAGATATTTGTAATACTATTTCCGTCTCATAGAAAATGTTTTATTTCTATAGGGCATAGAGATTAAGAAAATTGAATTATGTGGTGTACATTATTTGATTTTTTGGCTCGTTAATTTTGGTCCTTTTTAATAAACAAAATACTTTCTATAGAACGATTCAAAAAGGAAAACAAGACACTTTCTATGGACGTAAAGAGTATAAAAAAGAATTAAGATCTTACACAGTAACAGCATGCCCTCCAAAAGTGTATAGGATGTTGGTTGCGCCGGTGAAGTACAACACCAGCTTTTTCGGACCAGAGTGCTGCACATCTTCAACCTATATATTAAAGACATAATAAGTTAATTAACTAACGATTTCAGTGCATGATCATATTTTGTTTATTTTCGGGCACGAAGATTAAGATGAATGATTGGTTGTGTATGAAGAGATAGACCTATAAAGAAAAGATTTCAGTGCATGATCATATTTTGTTTATTTTCGGCACGAAGATTAAGATGAGTGATTGATTGTATGTGGAGAGGTAGACCCATAAAAAAAAGATTTCAGTGCATGATCATATTTTGTTTATTTTCGACACTAAGATTAAGATTAGTGGTTGGTTATGTACGAAGAGGTAGACCCATAAAGAAAAAATGAGAGTTAATGTAATAATTATTTTCCATTTTAAGAAACAAGACAAGTCAAGCGGGACAATTCGAAAAGTAAAACAAGTCAAGTCAAACGGAACGGAGGGAGTAAAAGTGATTTGTTACCTGGCCATGAGCAAGAGCTGCAATAGTCAAGTACCAAGCAGTGTAAGTAGTCATCCCAAGTCCAAGAAAAGACCAAATTCTGTAGTTGTGGAAAGAGGGAATGAAAACTGTGGTGGCACAGCAAGCTCCAAATATGTAAGTCCATGTTCTCTTGTCCAAGTGGTCATTTATGTAGTATATGTTGCTGTAATAATAAGAAGAAAGATTAATTAGAGAGAGAAAGAGAAAGTGAGAAAGAGAAAGAGAGAGAAAGAGATTTGAAGGTTAGTTACCTAGCGCAGGCTATAAGCTGAATCACAGATCCGAATAGGAGAAAAGTGCAGTTGAAAGCCAAGCCTATTGCTTTCCAGTACGGACCAAGTAGTCCATCAAGAACCTCAAACCACTGCGTTATTCACTACTACTAATTTAAGATTGGAAAAATTTAGAGAGAGAAAACACGAAATTTGATGATTTGGTTTAGACCTGAATGACGTGGTTTTTGAAGCTAACACCTTCTTTCTCCTTACGGCTGCGATACTCGATGTACAAGACACTGATAAGATACGCAGTGTAGCTCCCGATCAGGCCGTAGAATATTTGGAAAACAACCCCGGAGAGCATTCCCAGTTGAGAAAATGAGTATGGGAGAGTAAGGAGGACTTGTGCAACCTACGACAAAATTAAACATCGTAGTAATAGAATTAAGAGAGAGAGAGAGAGAGAGAGAGAGAGAGAGAGAGGGAGAGAGAATGTTGATGTGTACTTGATTGGAAGCACAGCTGAACCAGGCATCCCAGGCGGAGCCGCCGTGCCAGAAGAAGTTCTTCATACTGAAAGAGTGGTCCTCCGCCGCGTCCCCCTCCTCCTTGCCGCCGCCGCCGCCGTCATGTTCGGTTTCGTTCAAGTTGGAGACAATAGCTTCCTCTGCTTGCTTCCCGGTCAACATTTCTCTCTACTGCCACATCACCCCCAACCAAACGAACACTCAATGAGACGAAAGAAAATACAACCCCCCCTTCTTCCAAGAAAATTCCTCAGATCCAAAGTAGAATATAAACAAATGGAATAAAAAAATGAAAAAAGAAAATCCCAAGTTCCTTACTGTTTCGATGAGTCTCTTCCTCAAGGAGCAGGAAAAATCACTCTTTTGATTGAGGCGGAAGAGATGGCTTCTGGGTTATCAAGAACTGACGCAGAAGAGAGAGAGAGAGAGAGAGAGAGAGAGAGAGAGAGAGAGGGGGGGGGGGGCTACTAATTAATGCCTACTCCAGCAAGGTTTTCTCAGCGGCTTGAAGGAGCAGCAGAGCTTCACAGAGGAAAACAGAGTTCTTCCCTTTCTTTATAGTGAGAGAGAGAGAGAGAGAGAGAGAGAGAGTGATAAAAAGGGAAAAGAAGACTCCCTTCAAATAATAAAGAAGGTGATATATATAAAAATTAATTAAAATAAATTCTGGTAGCTAAGTTAACGGAATTGGGTATTTATTACATAAAGATCAAACCTCTTTTCCTCTCTCTCTCCTCTTTTTTCGCTTTTTCCTATCTATATTTCAGTTTTGTTCTTGAAAGTCTACTTCTAAATTATTCACTGTTTTCCACTTGTGATTCGATCCTCGGTCTTCGTGGTGTAGAGAGAGAATCGAGAGATTTTTGGATTGCAGTTTTCACTGAAAACATGAACCGGTCGCCTTTTTAGGACAATGTCACCATACAAATTGTCCTCCTTTCTAAGGCTTTTAACTGGATCCAAAATTGCAAATACGAAAAAATACTCCATCAGTCCCATAAGAAACGTCCTGTATTTTATTTTGGATTGTCCCACACAAATATCTTCTTTCTTAAAAAGGAAATAAATTTATCTTACAAAAAATCACTTTTTTGTGAGCCCCATTCACACCACTCTCTCCTAATACACAAAAGTCCATTGAATAAATTATCGCGCCGAAGGAACGGAGGGAGTATTAGCTAAAGATAAAATCTACAAAAGACATATTTTGCGTTAATTTGCAACTACAAAAAGATAAGACCAATCATAGTTTTTGAATCGTCAACTATAACTATTTTTTTAAAAAATAATTTCCACTATAATCGTGGATAAACGTACTCCCTCCGTCTCATTTCTTTTGAGTACGATACTTTATGATAATTATTAGTTGTGTGTACAGATGTTATACACTTGAATAAAATATTTATAATATTTTTTTTATTTTAAGAAATGAAATAAGAATTATGAACGTTTCGGAAGGAAAAATGGAACAAGAATTGTAAGACGGATCGAGTATTTACCTACTGCCTTTATCGTCTCATCAAGAAACATGGAGCACGTCTTCTTTTTGTGTTTCATGCGTGCAAAGATTGGGATGTAAGAAAGGAGAAACTTAAAGCTTAATCTTTTGAGAAATTAATCATTTTCAACCCCAGCCAGCCATTGCAGACAATATTAATATGCAACAATCAACATACATTACAACACTAATTACAAATGTTTTCACACATTCACGACCATTTTAAGAAATTTACATGATTATATTCTATCTCGGACTATAATTACCTTAAAAATTACATATTAATATTGCTAAATATAATAAGAATTGGAATAGGATTTTTTAAGCATGGATCAATTTGATATCCACCAATTTAATGTTTCAAGATTCCCTCATAAATTGTTGGATTTCCGTCCATTCTTATCAACTGAATTAAAACTTTATATCTATATTTTTCTAGAAAATGAAAATGAAATAATATAAGAGATGCAAAGTGGCAAAACGTGAAAGAATGTACTCCCTCCGTCCCACCCGACTTGTCTTGTTTCTTTTCGGCACGGAGATTAAGATGAGTGAGTGGTTGTATGTAGATGAGTAGATGATTGTGTTTAAAAAGGTAGATCCACAAAGAAAAAGTGGAAGTTTGTGTGTAATAATTATTTTCCTTTTTAGGAGACAAGACAAATTGAATGAGACTACCCAAAAAAAAATACAAGACAAGTCGGGAGGGACGGAGAGAGTAATTATAACGTGTAGCCCTTCCAACCAAATCAACAATTTTCAATATCATTTACTTTTTCCAGCCTAGCCGATACTTTGAGCTAAAAAAAAAGATTAAAACCTAAATAATACCTCAAACTAAATTAATTGCTATTATGGAAAATATTCGCCATATCTTTTCTACATAAGATAATCTCATTCACATTTCCATAGTAGAATAATAATCGTGCTTCGACTTTATTGAAAAATCTCACAATTTATTACTAGTATAGTATAAGTTTCAAATTTTTATTGAAAACTAAAAACCGGTTTGGAAGAGTTTAAAAATGACTTATTTCAACTTATTCTAAATAATAAGTCATTTTGCGGCGTTTGTGAAAGCTTATCGAAATAACTTATCCCCTTCATAAATAATTTTTGACTTATTTTTAAAGTTAATATTTACTTCATCCGTCCCGCTTGACTTGTTTTGTTTTCCTTTTAAGTTGTTCCACTCTACTTGTCTTGTTTCCTAAAAAAAGAAAATAATTACTACACAAACTCCCACTTTTTCTTTGTGGGATCTACCTTTTTAAACACAATCACCCACTCATCTACACACAACCATCCACTCATCTTAATCTCCGCGCCCAAAAGAAACAAGACAAGTCGGGCGGGACAAAGGGAGTATAACTTATGGATAACTTATAAGGAGCATATGCAGAGATCTACCATCGAATCTAGACAGTTACAATTTCATATACTAGAATTTTACATTGTATAAGTTATTATTAATATATGCATCCGAACGCAAACAACTTATTAAATTTAAGAACTTATACTATATAAATTCTTTTATCATAAATCTTTATTTAAATTATTTTCCCAAACGGGCCTAACATAAATACATAATTAACAATATTAAAATAAGATAGGGTGAAGCCGGAAAATGGGAGCTCGCCGTGACCAAGTGCAGTCGCTTACACATTTGAAAAAGGGCAAAAAACATGTCACACGCGAGGAATGAAGCCGGAGACCCACACATCCGCCGGCTAACAATTTAGAAAGTTTTATTCACGGCTCGGTGTGGCCCGGCGAGCGGCGCTTAGGCCCCCATGCGTTCAACGTCCTCTAATTTTTTATTGCCAAAAAGCGGGAGAAATGCTAATAATGAAAAGAAACAAGACTTGTGAACTTTATTTGCCACTCAATGGTGGGAAAATATTAAAGTTCTTGCAAATAGTCAAGATTTTTATATAATATGATTTTTTTTGTAATAATTAAATAATAAATTTTGGACTATGTTTTGTCGTTTGCTTATATTGTGATTATATTTCAAGATACATGTGGTTGCAATATCTACTTTTATAAAGTTATACGTACACGTATGTATGTATACGTACAGAAACAACATATCTAAATCGGGAATGAATCATGTAGGAACCTACATTTAATTTGAGAACTATGAATCATGTGTAATTTTTAGTATATGTAATTCTTATATATTTTATTATGAAAAAATATATTTAATTTTATATTATGCAAAATTCTTTTATGTTTTACACAAAGGCGGCTCTGGGCTAATCAAGTGGTGCCACCGCTTTAGGCCCCTGTTGAGAACAAGGCCCCATGGTGGAATCGTCTTTTGGGTTGAGATCCTAATTTTTTTATATTTTGATCTTTTTGCATAAAAATATGAATAAATGACTTGGTCTAGTAGTAGATTACTTGTTTTTGGTTAGTGATGTCTAATGTTCGAATCCTACTTCTAGCAATTTTTACTTTTTTTCCCTAACTGCACTCCAAGGCTCCAAATTTGAAATAAAAAATAAAAATTGGAATAATATATAATTTAGAGTTTATGACTCGAACTCAAGTGCTTCACTATGCCAAAGCTATTTGTTATAATATTTGTTTGACTAAATTATAATTTGACTATCTTACTTTAGGTCTCCGTAAAGTTTAAGTTGCCCCTGGTTTTACATAAAAGGGCAAAAGTATAAAATTACATAATTTTTTTTACATAAAATATATAAGGATTATGCATGGTTCATCGTTCTCACATTAAATTTGGTTCTTAATATATGTACACTCTACCTAAACTATTTTAATTAAATAAATCTCCCCTATAAGAAAATTATCTATATACAGAAATATATTTCCGTGTTGTAAAATGAAGGATTAATTTCTAGGTACTAAAATAGCATGAGATGTGATTTTAATGCTGCATGTATTACATTACGAGGTAAGAAACGTGATGGCACCACCACCCAGCTGCAAGTAGTGGTGGTGATAGTGGCGGCCGCCGCCACCCAGGAAGCATTGTGTGGCGTGAATGGGTAGCATAATGGGATTTTCTGGCTGAAAGTATTAGCCCTGTTAGAGGGAAACTACGCCACGTGGCGCCCACTCACAGGGGTCACGCCCTCGGTCTCCCCTTCAGCCCGCAGATTCTCGTTTTTACCGGTTATGAATTCCAGCTGTTGATTTTGGTATGTTTAATCTTTTAAAAAGAATACCATAATTTAATTTCTTCTACAAAAGTTGGAAAGAAATTAGACAATTATTTTCTTAATTTTTAAATTTTTTTTGTGTTTATTGATTGCGAGAGGAGTGAATTAGGAAGCGGGGTGCATAATTGCTTTATGGCTATTGGATAATAGATTATTAATTGAATTAATGAGACATTTGAAGTGGGGATTAGTGGGGGAAGCAATGATTAAGAAGATAGATTTTTAGGGCACGAGGGGTGGGGAACCCCCGATCAAATCTCGGAGTTGTGTTTGCTGTTGCTCCTCAAAATGGGTCCCATCCCGCCCCAGTGTGTAGATCACAAATTGTGACAACGTATTTTAGGTTGAGCTCATTATACATGGTTTGTATCAGTGTTGTCAAACTCGCGAGTCAACTCGTAGAATGAGACGAGTTTATGAGTCGCGAGGCTTAAACGATCCAGATCGACATAGGATTGTTTGTGTGATAGAATCGGGTGGGATCGCGAGTCGTGGATGTGCGGTTCTACTCGGCACATTTTTTTTATATTATATTATTATTTTTCCGCCCAAACCACTTCACCATTCTCCTCCAATTCTAGGGTTCTTTTCTATTTCTATTATCATTTGTATTCTCCAATCACATGTTGACATTTGTTCAACACTTTATTCCAGATTGCAACTCTTTTCACTTCTCTCTTTTTCCCCATGCAAATTTTCTCTCACCTAATACTTTATCATATTTTATCATTTCTCTCACCTACTTTATCTACTTTCATTATATTAATTATTTTCTCTCACCTACTTTATCATTTCTCTCACCTACTTTATCATTTCTCTCAACTACTTTATCTACTTTCTTAATTCCCGCGCCCATTGGAAACGCGTCGTTTCCAATGGGACGGAGGGAGTACTACATCTTAAGATTATATGTTTCTAACCTCAGACTTCAAGCATACTAATTAGCAACCCAATTAAAGACTCTCCCTTATAGGCAGAATCATTAAGGTTAAGCTCTTGGTTTGCTAGCACTGGGGTGTTGAATCAAATATTTGGTACTTGGTATTGTGTTTTTAGACACTTAATGACTTTTTAGATGTCTTTTATGGTCATTTTATCCAATTCTTTATTTGTTAATATTTAATTAATTATAATTTTTTTTGGTATAATTTTACGATTCTATGATTCACGATCCTAGCAGGGCCCAACGATCCTACCTAGCATCGCGATTTTGACAACCTTGGTTTGTGTAATAGTTACATCTTTTTTTTTTTTTTATTCGTGGAACCCGCAGCAGCTATCTTCGGTGCGCACTGGGTAAACCCCGCTCCTTGTGCAGTAGCCTGCAAACCACACAGGAGGTTCAACCACCCTTAACGTGACAAAGTGACGGGCAAATCACTAGTTACATCTTTTGTGTAGGTTAATAGTGTAACCAAATGAAATAAGATCGTTGTAGATGAAGTAAAGAGCAAATTATAAATACTCAAAAAGCTTAGATTTACCTTATATATTATAATAAATACTCAAAAGGCTTAGATTTACCTTATATATGATATGTTAATATTCTTTGAGATTTGCCTTTGTTGTAATTAATGATATCTCTTCTCGATAAGATTAGTTTTGAATGACAAATGTTAAGAGAATATTTTCTTATTCAAAATTCAAATTAAGAATCTTTACAAACATTATATTACAAGTTTGGATTACTTTGTAGTATAAAATAAAGATTGGTCAGCCTCTACTAGAATAATTCGAAGTCATCCTAATTATTTAAGTTTGAATAGGCGTAACTGTACATGAGATATTTAACTGTCGAAAGTATTGGATTCTTACATAGGTGATCAATTCTTACTCTATCAAATTTCATAATGTGTTGATTATTTGTAGGGTTATCTGCCTCAGAATATATGAATTTTTGTTAAATTTCCGTTTTGCACACGAACTTTAAATTTGCTTGTAAATCCGGTGATATCAAAGCCGACGTTGCATTTTCCGTCATGACGTGTCTGCACACGTGACAATTCAGTCAACATCGAACTAAAAGTCTGAAATTCTTTATTCTTATAAATACATAAACTTTGTAATAATTTTTATTTTGCACATGAACTTTGAATTTCATTTAAATTTATACTTAAAACTTAGATTTTTTTTTAATTTGTAAATAAAGTTTGAATTTTATTTATATTTTGTAAAGGAAATATATATACTTTTTATGTGGGCGTATCGACTCCAATAAATTTATAAAACTAATGGATATAGTTATCGACTTGAATCTTTTTTTTTTCTTTTTTTTTATATGGGTTATGGTGAGTTTGGATTTTTATGGACATACCTAAATAAAAATTTCTTGGACTCGATAACTATATTCGTTAGTTTTACAAAATTCTTGGAGTCGACACACCACACATAAAAAATACAGGTGCTTCCATAATAATATTTAAATAAAATTCAAAGTTTATTTACAAATTAAAATGAAATCTAAGTTAATGTACAAATTTAAATAAAATTCAAAATTTATGTGTAAAACGAGAATTATTACAAAGTTTATTTATTTACAAGAATAAAAAATTTCAGATTTTAGTTTGATGATGACTGGACTGCTACGTGTGCGTACACATCACGTTGAAAAATGTCATGTCAGCTTTGATTTGACCGGATTTTTGATCCATGTGCAATTTCAAAGAAATCATGGACAAAACGGGAATTTGACAAAAAAATCTTGTATTTTGAGACAAACAACCCTTATTTATTCAACTATATTCTTGTTGGATTTTGAGTATCCATGTTTTCGTGTCACAACTAAATAAACGAACTACTTACTGATCACCCTTGACGAATTTCCTTCTTAGCTTATCGAGCTAGGGTTCGATACCAGATGATGGACTCAATGAGAGCCACCGATTCCAAATCGTCTGTATATGATTCATACAACTCTAAGTTGCACTGCAGTCACCAAAGTTTGCTTGTTCAACCTAATTCAAAACTTTTGATTTTATGAAAAGAAATGAATAATCTTGGTCTAGCAAATAAATGTGCATGTACTCCATGTAGCTTTAGCTACTAAATATAGCTAATCATATTCTTTAATGGAGGGAACACGTAAAGACACATGCAAGGCATTTGCAGTAAGATTCCAATCTTTTAATAAGTTTAGTTAGATTTATTTCAAATCTACAAATATCTAATAGTACTACAAATGAAAAAGACTCTCACGTTGGATGGTTTATGGAGGTAGCACCACAAGTCAAAAGGGAATATGGGAATTTACCAACTTCATTAGACTAACATAACATGCTTATGTCTCATGCTCAATAATTTACCCACTATCACTATTCAAGAATCCTAAGAAGTTTTAATTATTTAATGTAATTTGTTTTAATGATTTTTATCATAATCTTCGATCGTAAGTATCTATCGGATTTTAAAATGTAATTTATTAATATTAATAAGTATATGTACTCACTCATATGTCACGACTTAATTTGACTTCAAACTATAAATGCAAAGTGTATGATTGCTCCAGCATAGCAAGCTCATGCAATCATCAAATTTAATGATTAAAATTAAGAAACAAAAAAGAAAGATATTTTTTGGGCAAATGCCAAGAATATCCATTATCTAATCAAACTAGCACCGACTGTCACTTCTATTTCGAAAATGCAAGAATACCCATTCGGACATTTTTGTCCCTATTCTGCATAGTCAGCAGTTTGATTGCACTTTTATGCTGAAAAGGACAAAAAATTGGGCTGATAGGTAGGGGTGTAACAGTTCGGTTCGGTTTGATTTTTTATGTATTTTAGGAATCGAACCGAACACATATAAATGATTCGGTTCGGTTCGGTTCGATGGATTTTTCAATATCGGAACCGAACCGAACCGAACCGAATCGCTTATAAATGGTTTGGTTCGGTTCGGTTCCTCGGTTCACCTTTTTATTTTTTTTTATTTATTTTTAAAATTCTAAATAATGAAAGAATAATAGTTCGTTGGATTTCACTCATTCCAAACTCATAAGTATAGAGTTGTTACTCATTTATCTTTATTTATATAGATTAAAATTGATCTTAACTTAAATCTAATATCTAAATTCAATAATATTATCATATAAGAAAGACAAATATTAAACAAAAAAATTAAAAAAAATGATATTGGTTCGATTTGGTTCGAACCGTTCAAAAATTCTTGGAACCGCGAATCGAATCGAATATAAACGGTTTCTAAAAAAATAAATCGAACCAAATCGCGAAACCGAATCGAATCGCATTTTTCGATTTGGTTCGGTTCGGTCCGATCGATTTCGCGGTTAGGAGCGGAACCACTTACATCCCTACTGATAGGTGACATGGCCAACGACAGCTGCATCTCGCTTGGGAGGGCGTGAACTGCTACAATTCGGATTCCCACGCCTACCCCCAACTCCCCTACTCACCTGGGCACCTGTACCAAAACTTGACAGATTCTCACGCCATGCATGCATGAGAAGAATTCGATTGACATTTGAAATTGAGGGTTTTGTCCTTTTTTATTATTATTTTTTTTTGATTTTCTGCAATTAGGGTTTCTTTTATATTTCTCTACTTATTTATTTTCTCGGTCCTCTCCAATTCCATTTTTGAAAGCCGAACAAATTATTAATTAGAATATATAATAGAAAATAAATTCGATTTATCATATGTACTTTTTGATTTTTTTTTGTATTCCCCCCCCCCCTTCGAAATCTACACTTCGTCCCATTTTTCGTCAAATTTTCAAATTTTTGCCCCCTCCTCCTCGTAATCCTAAATCCGCCCCGCACCTCTAACCTCTGCTTCCCAATACACTTGCGGTTGCTAAATTCAGAGATATTTCTAATTAGGAGGCCGGCATTATACATAAAATAAGATAATTATATTTATTGTAATATATATTAATTTTGAAAAGAATATTTATACATCGTAGTGCCAACAAATTTCTATTCAAACACGAACAGAACAAAAAGTTGTGCATGCATGTTTATGGTAAACAAAAGAATCCGATGAAGTGGCTTAATTTACATTTTACCTAACAAGGTTGGACAAGTCATATACGCCCTCGTCTCACTCATCTTACAACATTTTTCTTTTTGGGTCGTCACACTCATCTTACAAAGTTTGCTAAAAAAGAAAAAAAAAATGAGTGAATTACAATCATTGTAAATAAGTGGACCCCATTACTTTTTACTTTACACCATTACTTTACACTTTTATCCCACTAG
Organism: Lavandula angustifolia; assembly: GCA_028984105.1. Lineage (NCBI taxonomy): Eukaryota > Viridiplantae > Streptophyta > Magnoliopsida > Lamiales > Lamiaceae > Lavandula > Lavandula angustifolia. Next base: position 765,033 of record CM054810.1, on the reverse strand, counting down.
CTTAAAATCCACACCCAATCGCAAATGTTGCAAGATGAGTGGGACGAAGAGAGTATATTCTTATACTGCGGAATCTAACGTGTCTCTCTCTCTCACACACAATTAAAACTTAAAAGCATCTAAAAGATGAATAATGGCTCCAGCTAAAGTGTAAATTGTGGAAAAGTGGACACTTAAAAAAATTACCCTAATGGGAATTGTATTGCTTTTGAGTAGTGCACGATTTCTATTCTTCAAATGTCTTTTTTATTATTTTTTATTTTTATTTTTTATAAACTTAATACTTCTCATTTAAGTCGTTTCCTTTGGTGCAATTCATGTTCAGTTTTTATTATTTATTCCTTTTTTGTTTTCTTTCTTGGCGTTTCTTTGTAGTATCTTGGCATGAAAATACTCACAAGAAATGTCGATCGGAAACGCTTAGTGTTGAAACTCTATTTTAAAGAATCTCTCTCTCTCTCTCTCTCTCTCTCTCAAATGTGCTAAAACTAGGCTTTTGTAAACACAATTATTCGCATAATCACTCGCCAGCATCCTATGTCTTTAATCATTGACATATGTTTACTGTATTAACAAACTTATATTGTGGATCACAACAAATGCTTACCTGGGCCTAAGACTCGATATTTAATAAAGAAGATAGAAAAAAAATGATTTTCCACTAATGTAGTACCAGCATCATTATAACGAAACATTTCTTCAAAAAACGTTACACGTACAGTTATTCGACCCCATTAATTTCCCACTATTTTTCTCATCCAACTATTTGAGTAATATTCGTATATTTGAAATCCAATTGCACCATCAATTTCATGTCAGATGTCAATAATACTATTAATTGAAGACAGAGTAGATATTGACACGTTCCAATCGTATTTTCTTAATTATTACGTTCGCATTTTGATTTTGGAATTACGACAGAGACTTTGACCTTTTTTTTGAATAAAAAATATCACATATCAATACGTTTGTACTGATACAAATAAAAGTAGGGGTGGATACAAAGGGGGCGGGTGGGTGCGATCGCCCCCCGAACCTTCGTATAGTACTACAATTATTTCTCTAGTTTTTATAATTTACATATATATTCCATTTTGATTTTCGAGGTTCCCCCTCTCCCAAATTTTAGAATTTGTCATTCTACCTTTAAGTAAAAATAAAAAATTAGTGTGAATATGACAACAAGATATAAAAAATATTAAAAATTATATATTAAGTACAACAACTTTAGTGGAGGTTTAAAATTTGGAGTTCGGATATTATATATATTTTGATAAGGTTGCACATGTAATTTAATATATAGTATAACTTTATGCAATTAATATATTGTGTTTATGTTCTTTTTTACAATACTTATTGCTCAATTGAATAAATTCTTGAATCTCCCCGATCATATGTAGACCTATCAAAATAGGGTGTTAAATTTCAAGGGATAGTTAGATGAATAACATAATATCCCTAAATATCGCTAAGCAGTAACAAACGCCCCTAAAAAAAATTCTCGGGGCTCCGCCCCCGAACCCTCGTACAACACCTTTCATGTCCTTATAAATTCTCACTCCCTAACTCGAAATCCTGGATCCACCCCTGAATAAAAGTATATAAATATGATATATATAAGTCGCTCCTGTTTAATCAACATTAAGTTCCAAAGGCTATTAGCGCAAAATGATTGGACTATTGGTGATTAATGACGGGTCGGAATAAGGGAATTCCGATAAGCAACGAGGCAGCAACCATGGATCCCGGGCCGGCCGGTGAAAACGGGTCCGAATATTATTTGTGCCCGGCTGTCAACTCCACGACCCTACAACTTTAGGTTTCCGAACATCAATCCGTTTAATCCTTTCATACAAGTTGGTAGAACTCATTTTTCAATCTAGTCATACTTTGAGGCCGAATTCCAACTCTCACTGCCACTATTAATACAATTCCCTCTCCTAGATTGAGTAGAATTTCAGCTCAAATTAATAAAAAAATACTAAAAATATTAATTAGGTTTACAAATTTCAGATTCTTTCAATGTAAATGCAAATGTAGACTTTAATTACCTGGTCACGTTAAACTTGTGAAATCTAATTAAAATAATTCAAGTAGTCATATGAGGCACATGTAATTATTTTTTATATTGTACTACTTGAGTAACTTTGGAAGGTCCTAATTGATCAGATCAATATTAAAATAAGTTCTTTGACGTGATGCAGGTTTAGTTATTGCATATGATTCAAAATCCATGAGAGACAAGCACTTATAATTGGTCTGCCCAAAATTATGTCTAGGGGTGTAATGGTTCGGTTCAGTTTTTCATGTATTTTAGGAATCGAATCAAACACATAGAAGTGGTTCGGTTCGGTTCAGTTCGGTTCGAAGTGTTTTAAATATCGGAACCGAACCGAACCGAACCACCTATCAATGATTTGGTTTGGTTCATCGGTTCACATTTTATTTTATTTTAAATCCAAAATAATGCAAGAATAATAGTTATAGGATCAGGGGCGGAACCAGGATTTATAGATGTGGGGGGCGAGATTTATCTTTTAGAGAAAAAATAATATAACAATGAGTATAAGTAAGTCAAAAGTACTTATAACATATACAAATGACAAAATAATGAGTCTAAAATGATATACAAAAACCATAAAAACGACAAAAATAGCGAGTCTAAAATTATGATCTACGTTTTCTCATGTTATTGAACTCATCAATAATTGAGTCACTATCAAAACTCTCAGCAATTTCATTCTCAATGCTCGAAAAGTAACGACTCCGGACGTTGGACGCCCGATGCCGGATGCCGGAAGCCGGACGCGGAGGATGCTGGATGCGGACGCCGAACGCGGAGGATCTTTGGATGCGGTCTACGCCTTTAACTCTCGTCTCTCAATTCTCGTTGCGTAGCTGTCGGACAATTTAATTTAATTGCTTGTTGGGTTAATTGATGTTGTTTGGGCTAATTGATGTTGTTGGACCACTTAATTTAGTTCATGTTGTTGGGCAACTAACATATTTTTAAATTCGCTTTCATATATTAAATTTTTGTAAAATACGGGGGGTGCGAAAATATTTTTTTCGTAAAATTTACACATGAATTTCGACTTCAACGCGAAAAATGGGGGGTGCGGTCGCACCCACCCGCACCCCCTGGTACCACCCCTATATAGGATGTCACTCATTCCAAACTCATAAGTATAAATTTTTTACTGCTTTATCTTTCATTGCATAAATTAGAATTTATCTTAACTTAAATCTAATATCTATTTCCAATAATATTTTCATATAAGAAAGACAAATATGAAATTAAAAAAAATAAAATAAATAGGATATTAGTTCGGTTCCCCGTTTAAAAATTCTTGAAACCTCGAACCGAACCCAACCGATTGTAAATGGTTCCTAAGAAAATAAATCGAACCAAACCGCGAAGGCGAACCGAACCATATTTTTCGGTTAGGTTGGATTCGATCCGATCAATTTCGCGGTTCGGAGCGGATCCATTTACACCCCTATTTATGTCAGTATTAATGTCAACAGTTATATCTTATATATATATACATATTTCCATTGACTCAGAAATGAAAATATTACTTAAGAAAGTCATCATCATTGCGTCAGGGTGAAACAAGAGAACTTGAAAAATAAAAAGGAAATAATTAGCAACTTCTTTAATTAATTAATGGTAAATGCTAATCTGTTTCACTCCATTAGTCCACTTTTCATTTTTGGGTCGTTCCACTCCATTAGTCCATTTTCCCTTTTTAACTTAAAATAATACTCTAATATATCCAAGTAGACCCCACTACTTTATTTATTTTACACACAACAAACAACTTTCTTAATCTTCGTGCCGAAAAGAATGTGGACTAATAGAGTGGAACGGAGGGAATATGATTTTGTGAAATGAAAAAGAATAAATCACGCGGAAAGTAGTTGCAATCCTTAGCAATTAGAAGTTGACTAAGAATGGGTAAGTGGAGTAGAAAAGGTGAAATTTGTGGTTTTCAAATCTTGAAAAGACAAAGTGCAACCATTAGAATGATAAAATATGACGAATATAATATAATCTTGTGGATAAGGGATGATTTATATTTAAAAAAATAATAGTACTTGAATTTTATTTTATTTTATTTCTCTAAAAAGGTGTTATGCTAAGTTTTCTTTCCTTTTAATATGTCGCTTTTCTTTTTCTTTTGATCACTCTTTAGAATCTTACTGATTGATTTTCTTTTTAAGAAGAATAGTTGGAAATTAGAAATTTCCCACTAATGTATCATATGACCTTTTCAATAATCAATGTGCTTTATTTCGTTATATACAAAGGCCTCCTTTGAAAACCTTAACAATTTATATGAGTTTATGCACATATTTGGTGAAGCTTCATAGGTTTGATGTAATACTCTTTATGTCCCATAGAAAATGTCTTCGTTTTATTGGGGAACGAAGATTAAGAAAATGAAATTATGTGGTGTATATTGTTTGACTTTTTGGCTTGTTAATTTTGGTCCACATATTATTTATTTTTTTAAGAAACCAAACACTTTATATGGGACGACTCGAAAAGGAAAACAAGACATTTTCTATGGAACGGATGGAGTCATATTTTTCAACTGAAAGAAACGCTTATGTGCACATTAATAGAGCTTATTGGAAGAATATAAGCCCTCATGTTATAAGTTCATTTTTATTTATTTTCATAAGTTGATAGTAACAGTTTTTTGACTTACGTAAACACTTGTGTCATATATGTAAATTGTTTTTTCAAACAGATCAAATATTAATTATAAACTCTCTATGTCCCATTTTGATTGTTCGGTTTTTATTTTTTACGGAGATTAAAAAGTTATTAGTTATGTAGTATAAAGTAATATGAAATAGTATGTGCTACTAGATTATATTTAAAATATTTTTTAAAATTAAGTTAGAAAGGAGACAATTGAAATGATAAAGTCGGAAAAGGAAAATTGAACAGTGGGAGTGGAAAAAACGAAGTACAATATAATGTTGATGCATATATTTAATTATGTATATTTTCTACCATTTTTATTTTTATTTTTTTGCTATTTTCTTTTTAATATGTTCATTTTTTGACTTAAATACCCTTGTACGGATTAGTTTGAGGCTATTTCTTGTTTAAAAATTATATTCTAAAATTGAGATGGGGGAAGATTGAATTATAGATCAGTCACTCTATTCATTAATAGCAGATTTTGTTGCTCATACAGAAAAGCAGAGAATTCTGATGGGAAAACTCTGATGACGGTTCAAGTGGTCCAGAACCATCCTCGGCGGCGGCGGCGGCGGCGGCTCTCGTGCCGCTGCCATGAAATTCCCCCTCACAGAGAACCTGGCCGACAGTGCCTGTTTCTGATTTCGCAACTTCGAAGCACCCCATTTTCTGATGCAGATTTAGGATTCCAATACCGATTTTGCTTCCATTTATATAACTACCATTTGGATCAAACCAGATCTGAATAATAATCTTCACCTTTTATCTTTGTCTCTCATTTGCTACAATCTCTCATGCATGTTTTCTTTTCTCAATTTTCGGAATCCTATTATTATTATTATTATTATTATTATTATTATTATTATTGTTATTATTATTGTTATTATATAATAAAAAAATCAATACAAAATCTTTATGTGGCGAAGTTTGGTATCCGGGGTCAGTAACGAATGTAATAGCTTGTAAACCACCGAAAATTTAACTATACTAACTATTTTTATTTTTTGTGATATTTTGTTTTATACTACTCCTTCCGTCCCACAATTATTGCTCAAATTTCCTTTTTGGTCTGTCCCACAATTATTACTCCATTTCTAAAAATAGTAAATTATTACATATATTTTATTTGAGAATTTTACATCTTTACATATAACGAACAACTCTCCGTAATTATTCTGAGTGTTATGATAAAAGAAGTTATTATTGATGGTACCTCATCAATAAATTGAGTTCTAGAAAATAGAAATAATTTTGTAATTCAACACGTCATGCATATTTATAAATGGTTTTTATTATAAATAAATAATATAAATAATTGATGGTGATGGTTAATATAATTAATTACAACAAGAGGGCATACATTGTCATGAATAAATTTAGTTGGAAACTATCCCTATCTCTCGAAGAATAATGGCTACCAGTGAGTTGAAAACCCTTGCAATTCTATCCAAAATGCTTTAATTGTAGAGGAGATTTGATTTCCACTGAAATTGATATGCAAAAGAGGGCCGCATACGACTACATTCATGAAATCCCTGCATGTTGGTCGGAACTGGTAGCATGCATTCAATGACGGTTAAAAATTTATAAATAGAATTTCGAAATTAGCTTAGGTCTCTAGAGATTGAGTGTAGGGTTGTAAACGAATAGAATCGAATTAAATAATACAGTATTCGATTCGGTATTCGATTCGTATTCATATTTGATTCATTCTCGAATATTAAAGCTGATTCATATTCGATTCGTTATTTATATTCGATTAGAATATTCAGTTCTTTTTTATTCAATATTTTATGAACAATATTATTCGAATATTCGGTTCGAATTCGGTACGTATTTAATACTATTCGATTCGATTCGAAACTACTCAATTCAAAATTAATATTTTTAAGAAATAAATTTATATTAAGTTTTATGTAAACATATTTAATGTATAAATATTTTTATAAATGTATTATATATTTATATTTAATCGAATATTTTTTAATATCAAATCGAATATCATAATTTTGTATTCGTATTTGAATACTACTCGAATCAAATCGAATAAAGAACATTGAAAATAAATCATTAATAAAGAAGTACAGTTAAACCTCAATAAAATAATATTCGATAAAGTAATAATCTCGCTAAGATAATAATTTCTTTCGGTCCTGATATGAGTCAATACACTAAAATAATGTTCGATAAAGTAATAACCTCGTTAAATGAATATTTTTTCTCGATCCCAAAATTATTACTTTATTGAAGTTTAACTGTATTGAACCGACGATTGCATATATTAAAAGCGGTAGGTCTACAGTCGGATGTTGCCCCCTTCCTGAAATCATGTAAAATTTCATATCTTTACATATTTTTTAAAAATTTATTATTTTATAATAAATGTTAGATTTCGTCCATTTTTTTCAATATAATGAATTAAACAACCAAGCGTCAATTCAAACATATAAATAATTAAATAAATGTATGGCAAATAAAAAAAATGAGACAAATTTAGCCTACTTTAAAAAACCTCTCTTTTTTTTTTTTGGGTGGGGCATGGGCTCCTCGGCCCCCACATTTTAAAAAAAATTTCTTTGGCCATCAGATGGCCTCCTGGAGGGCCCTTTTTTCTTTTTTTTTTTTTTTTTTTTTTTTTTTTTTTTTTTTTTTTTTTCTTTTTTTTTTTTTTTTTTTTTTTTTTTTTTTTTTTTTTTTTTTTTTTTTTTTTTTTTTTTTTTTTTGCTCCCTCGGCCCCCCCCCCTCCCCCCCCCCCCCCATCAAATACATTTTTTTTTTTCTTTCTTTTTTTTAAAATGAAGAAAAAATAAAAATAAAGGCTCAGATGAAGTAGCTTCCAATCAATCATTTCAACCTGCTCCCCTAATCTTGTTCATCATCCCTTCCGGAAAATAGATCAATTGCTCTTTGAAATATTTGGAAACACGTAAATCCAATTGGCCCCTTTTGGTTAGTGATAACGCATATTCAGAGATATGCATCATGTCATTTTCTCCAATACTCTCAAAATATTACGATAAAAAAAAGCAGCAAATTAATAAATTTTATAAAATACACAAAAAATTTGGAATTCTGCCTAATTTCGGGTTTGCCCACCCACCGTTGGATCTGCCCTTGATCAAAGAATTGATGGCACACAAAGAATGTTGGGGATTTTCTATCCCATTCTATGTCCCATTATATGTCTCACTCAGTAATTTCGTATGGAGTTATTGAGACAACCTTGAGAGTGGACATGTAGTGGAACATATAGTGGGATAGAAGATCCCCACCCCACAAAGAATTGGGGTTTAAGGGATTAAATCTACCTATTTAATACTCACTCTATCCCAAAATTCTTGTCTATTCCATTTTGGGCTATACCAAAATTATTGTCCACTTTTTTTAAAAATAAATTATTACACACAATTTTTTTATGGACCCACAACTTTACACTATTCTCACACAACTAGCAAATCTCCTTAAAAACCATATAAAAAACAAAATGGACAAGAATTTTGGGACGAAGTGAGTAATACATATGAAATAAATCATGTAGGAACTTGATTTTGCAAATGAACAAGAACTAATATGTTTTCTTCATTTATTCATTTGATGACTCAGATTGAATATGTTTTGGAACAAAACTAGAAACCTTATAAGAATTGTGTATAGTTCTTAGTTCTAAGTATAAATTCTATCAGATTTACACCTTTAATGCATATATTTATAAAGGGTGTGAATCCAGTACATAATCCTTATATGCATTATGTAAAATTCTTATATTTTTCATCAAAAAACTGTACATAGTGTAAAATTACGAGTTTTTTACATAAAAATACAAGAATTATACATAAAACATATAAAAATTCTGCATAGTTATTAGTTCTTACTTTAAATATGGGTTCCTATATAATCCACCTCTTTTATAAATACACAACGATACATAGTTTCTAAAAGAAAATAAAATTAGCTAGTACTTGGACTCATTTTTCTAATTTTGATGAAAATAAAAATTCTCAAAGAGCAGAATTATGAGGATTTTGTAAGAATCAAATAATATAGAGGAACATATGACGCCAAAAAATTTGTGTGGATAAGAGAATTTTTTTTCCTTTGTTTTCTTCTTAAAAATCCGAGGTTTAGAAGAATTTTGGCTACATAAAAAGAAAATTGAATTGGGAAGCTGTTCATTGAAATGAAGTAACACGGACATGCTAAGGTGGGTGGACCTCTTCTCGTGCGTCTCACGTGCTTTTTTTCTTTATTATTATTATATACTTCATCCGTCCCACTATTACTTATCCCTTTGATTTCGTCACGGAGATAAAGAAACTTTGTTGAAGTGTGTATTTTATGAGTTTTAATTGTGTTAAGAAATGAACACAAATTTCTAGAAGAGATTGGCGGAAGAAATGAGAATTTATCCAAATTTTTGCAGGGTATAGTTGAGACAACTGATTTTTTTTCAATTTTTTTATTTATTTTTATATTGTATTTTAAGAAATAATATTAAGTTTTCAAAAAGTAAAAAATCATAAATTATCGAGTACGGAGTGGAATGAAAATCGTGTAAGCTATAACTTTTTGGAAAGAGAGAGTATGATAATATGAGAATGATTATTAATTAAGAAGGGTCAACTTCATTTTTTGTTTAAGAGTAGTTTTTGCTATATTAGGAAAATATGACAGTAAAAACGAAACAATCTGATTAGAAAAATAGGAGATGAAAAGCGGGACAAATGAAATATATTTTTCAGTTTATTTTGTAAATTTCTACTTATCATGGATTGGATGGGACACATTTCTATCACGAACTTTGTAAGTATTAATACCACTCTACTTTGTGCTAGTATCTTTTTCCTCCCCTCACTAAAAGTTAAGTGTTGTAAATAAGTTGAATCAACCAGATATTACAGTATTTGATTCGATACTTAGAATACTTATATCTGCAATCGCTTGTTCTCTAAATATTAAATAAATATGATATGATATGATTAATATTTGATTCCATATTGATATTCGAATTTTTCAATTCGATTCATTTATTTTCTGTTACAGTATTTTTGCTTATTTGATTTGAATCCAATTCATTTTCGATTTGAAATTATGAACTTATTGATTAAATTTATAAAGTATTTAAAATATATTATGCCTAAAAATTAGCGAATATCGTCATTTTATATTTGAATATTAATTGAGCCAAATAATTATATTCAAATTTAAATATCAAACTTTCGAATAAAAATATCAAAATTTGTATACAAATGTAAATTAAAGAAACTAAAAATACATTTCTCTTGTATAATGCAACTTGAAGACTACAAAATTTGATGTCGGAAAGTCTTGGAAACTTCTGAGATCACTTTATTCAAGATTTTATGGCCTGAAAACAGTTCCGAAAGCGTTGTTGGCCCCTTTCGCCTTTTGGGATTTTAAATTACTGTTAGATTGTCCTCCAAATATAATGAATAAAATAGTGGATTTATGTCCCATGGGATGACATAGTGATAAAGGTGGATGATCCGAGATCGATAAGTTATGCGTTCAAATCTCATTTGAAACGTTAGGTGTGTTTGTCATCCTATCACATTTAGGATGGTTTATGTAAGTATTAATAGGTAACTAAAAATAAATGAATCCTTAAAATATAAAATATATTATTATTTTTTATTTTATTAATAAGTGCAAAAATTTAAAAGTTACAACCTTAGCTTTCGGATTAATAACAACAAGATTAATAAAATAATAGTAACAATAATAATAATATATGACTTAGCATGTAAGAAAATGACATTTTTTTTGGATGACGAGGGTAATCCGCTGTCGGTATCGAAGTGTGCACTTGGTAAACCCTGCTCCTGTGCTCTAGTCTGCAAACAATATAAGATGGTTCAACCACCCTAAACTAACCATAGATGACACTCACACATAACGATCTTGGTGCATTTTGAACCTATGACCTTCCGACCGAAAATCACATACTTTGGTGAGTAGGTTGCGATGTTGATTGCGTTGTCATTTCAGTCTTACGAGGCTTTTTTTGAGGAGGTACGTAGATTGTGGCAGACAACAAAATATTGTGTCAAGAATTTTGACCGAAATATTTTGTGCTCGAGTAATGAAAGACGATTCTTACAAGTGTCAACTCAAAATGCACTTCCATCTCATCGAATATTCTTCATTCTGTTTTATCATATCATTTTCAAATGAAGCAGATAAATTAAAGAAAAAGTCACCATCAAATACTCGTTCCGTCCCACTATTTATGGCTCAATTGATTTCAGCACGAAAATTTAAGAGGTAATATTATGTAGTATAGATTATTTGACTTTTTGTTGGTTGATTTTAGATCACACAATCATTACATTTTTAGAAGTGAGTCATGACCCACGAATATTAAGATATCCATTTCGAGAAAGTGAGCCTCAAATATTAGGACGGGGTTACTATTTTAAGTATATAGCACTACCAATATGTTTCTAATTAATATCCAGCGTTGTCGTAAGATTATGCAAATTTATTTTATTTTATTTACAGTTTTATCATATAAAGAATAGGAATACTGTTGGGCTTCAGTAGACCATAAATTAATGCAGGCCAGTATAAATGGAATATTATTGGGCTTTGTTCTTGGACCTGAGCTTTTTGACCGATTAAATTTCGAAATTATGACAATTCATCAGTCCCTCTAATAATGTCCATCTTTCCTTTTCTGGACGTCCCACAAATAATGTTCTCTTTCCGAAAATAGCAAATTATTACACATAATCAAACCACTCTTTTATAAGGGTCCACCACCTTTACTCACAACCAACCCCTGTCCTTAAATTCGGTGCCGAAAAGATAAGAGACATTCTGTTCCCGTTTTACTATTTCGAAAATTAAAGGATTTTAAAGTGTTCTTAAATATATATATATATATATATATATATATATATATATTCAACTTTATATGTCGTCTTCTCTTCAAAATTACAACCATCACCAAATTCATATGCACGTTGAGCAAATTCTTTGACAACTATAAGTAATGCTCGGATTTTTTGCATCATACATTATAAGACATAAGGTTTAAAATAAATAACGAGAAGGACTTGTGTGCATCATGTTGTATGTGCAATATGATCCAATTTTCAATTTTGACCATTTTCATTCCTTGACCCGGTTTGACTCTAAAATCCATTTAATAGAAACTCTAACTACTACAAAATTTTTGCATTTTACCGACGGAATAAAAACACGGGTCGGCTTACCGACGGAATGTGAAACGTTGATTTTACCGACAGAATACCGACGGATTTATTCCGTCGGTAAGTTAACGACGGAAAAATCCGTCGTTAAATCTTGATTTTTTTAATTCTTTTATTGCCGACGAAAAATTCCGTCGGCGAAGTTGAATTTTAATTTATAAATTATAATTTATTTAAATTTTAAACATTTTATTACCGACGGAAAAATCCGTCGGTAGTAAGTAAAAATTTTAACGACGGAAAAATTCGTCGATAAATCCGTCGGCAAACCCTAATTTGATATACGAGCAGAAGCAGTCTGAACCAACACATTTCATTGGTTCAGCGCCGCTGTCGTCTCCCGCCGCCTCCCCCACGCCGTCGCCGAGTCCTCCCCCCCCCCCCCCCACGTCGTCGCCTTCTCCTGGCACAAAAAGGGTTGCCCCCTCTTAACCCAATATATACATACCCTATCTTCACCTAAATTAATTCCTTGCCTCTCTCTCTCTCTCTCGAAAAAAACTACCGTCTCTCTTTCCAGAAAAAACTATCATTCTCCGTCTCTCTCTCCTTGTCTCCGTCTCCGCTCCCTCCGTTTCTGCTCTCTCCGCCTTCTCTCCCCTGCGCCCTGACGTCGTCATCCACATCATCGCTGCTATGTCGTTGTCGCGGGCCGACACGTCGGAGAGTAGAATAAGCTCAATTATGAAGAGTGCGAAGAGGAAATTCGAAGTGGTTGCCATAGGCTACTCCGGTTCTGTGCTTGCAATCGTTTTTCTCTTTGGATTCCTCTGCTTTGAGGAAGAAGGAATGAGAGAATAAGAGAGATTAGACAACAAGGGAATGAATCATATGAGAAGCCTACTTAAAATAAGAAATAAGAAGAAATCTGGATCCTTGATTTCATTTTTTGATGATTTAGATTGAATAAGTTCTGGAATATTCTTTATGCATATTCCTTATATATTTTATGCATAAGGGTAAAAATGTAAAAAGTATAAGATGTATGCATAAAAAAAATTAAGAATATGCATAAAACATATAAGGAATATGCATACTTCTCACCTTCCTACATAACTATGCCTTCCCACCGAATCCATAAACTAGACAACAAATAGTGATTTATATATGGAGAAATATTGATTGAAATTTAATTTATACATGGAGAAATGTTTGAGTATCAGACGTTTTCTAAATCTTTATCATTTCATGGTTTAATAATTTTTTTTTTTTTTGTATGGATTGAGAATTGATTTCAATGCAATTGAATGATTTCTAATGAATGTGTTGGTTGGAGTCTATGTGCTTTCTTCGTAGCGAATTCTTTCCATTTATCAGACCTTCTTTTGAAAGAAGTCAATAATCTTACTTGCTGAAGAAGGCCTGCTATTGACGAGACCGTGTCTGTTGCGGTTGTTTTGCCATTGTTATTAGGGCACTTAGCACTTACTTTGATGTTTTGCCTTTTGTTTTTTAGTGCAATGATTTTGCTTCAATGCGAATGAAATGGTCATTTTGCTTGGTACTATAAGTAAAAATACTCTAATTTATCTATTATGTTCATTTCCGACACTCTGCTATCTATTGCAAATATATGATTCATTTTTGTTACAGTATTTTTGGTTATCTGATTTGAATCCAATTCATATTTGATTTGAAATTATAAACTTATGGATTAAATTTATAAAGTATTTAGAATATATTATGCCTACATGTATTATATATTATATCTATATATAATAAAAAATTAGCGTTTTATATTTGAATACTAATTGAACCAAATAATTATGCCTACATGTATTATATATTATATCTATATATAATAAAAAATTAGCGTTTTATATTTGAATACTAATTGAACCAAATAATTATATTCAAATTTAAATATCAAACTTTCGAATGAAAATATCAAAAAATTTGAATAAAAATGTAAATTAAAGAAACTAAAAATACATTTCTCTTGTGTAATGTAACTTGAAGACTACAAAATTTGATGTCGGAAAGTCTTGGAAACTTCTGTGCTATATTAGAGATTAAAGAAAGCGTTGTTGACCTATATTAGAGATTATCATTTTAGTGTCAACTTTTATGTATATAATAAGTTGCATACTGTATATTACATACATGTTATAGTAATATAGATATTATTGTTGAACTATAATGTAACCATTGTGAATTATGACTTAAACAGACACTTTGTTCATCATTGACACGTTTTTTTATAATGATTGACACGCATAGCATAGACAATTGATACTTTGCTCTCTACTGTGAATTATGGCTTAAAAGACACTATGCTCATCATTGACACGTTCTTTTGTCTTGATTGACACGCACAACAAAGACAATTGACACTCTGCTCTCTACTGTGCATTATGGCTTAAATAAACACCCTGCTCATCAATGACTCTTTTTTTGTCATGATTGACACGCACAATAGAGACAATTGACACTCTGCTCTCTACAGTGAATTATGGCGTGAAACAAATACTTTGCTCATCATTGACACGCTCTTTTATCGTGATTGACACGTACATCATAGACAATTGACACTAGAAAATTCTACTACATTACGAAATAAATCGCATTTTTTTTCAAAAAATAATTGATAATCAATAAATAATACAAATGACACTTTATTCAGATACAAATGACACTTTTGTTTATTACGATTGACACTTTGAGATAAATAACAAATGACACATTTATTCATTACAAATGACACACATTCCCTTATCTAAAAAATCGGAAAAAATAAAAATTTTGTTTAAGACAAATGACACTTTTGTTCACAAAGAGTGACACGCCCGTCCTTAAAATAAGGGAGAAAAAACAAAAAAAATTTAAAAAAATGAAAAAAAATAAAAAAAATAATATCAGCATGACGTCAGCAAGCTGAGTCAGCGGGTCAAATGCGGGTAACTGGATCATATTGTATGTGGAACATGGTGCACACAAATATTTACCATAAATAAAACTACGAGGGTAAGAAGAACATCAAAATACTATTTAATGTTTGAGCTATCACAAGTACACAAGTGAGGTGAAATATTGGATTTGAAGTTGGATCACAAGTCGGATCCGACATTTTTCTTCTCTTCTAAAAACTAAGAATGCCGAAGCATGCTGATCTAAAAGCCAGTTCTGAAGTCGAACCCGACATTTGGGTTTAGGGGTGTGTTAGGCGATATAACCATTTTCTGTGAAGAATTACCGACAGAAAGACGCCGAAAGAAAGCAACACAAAAGTGAAACCGTGTGCACTTCGATCGTGCAAATTCGAGATATAGCGTACAGAACCAAAGACGTGATCCTAGATTACGCCGTTCGGATGTCTTCCGACGGAAGAGGAGGGCGGCGCGGTCTGAAAGGACTCCTCGATTACTCGCTCCACTCCGCAGCTGTTACTCGCTCCACCAACTCGGCTCTGATATCGCGGATATAAAATTCGAGCTTTCGTGAGTCACGAAGAATTTGTAGGGCTACGGCAAAAGGAGCACCACTTATGAAGACAAAAGCTCGATTACAATCTACAACCAAATCTGGAGGAGGAAAACTTCAAATCCAACATTTCACGGTAATTCTTCACAGGACATGGTTATGTCGCCTAACTCACCCATATACCCAAATGTCGTGTCCGACTTCAGAACTGGCTTTCAACCCAACATCCTTCAGTATCTTTAGTTTTGAGAAGATAAGACAAATGTCAGGTCCGACTTGTGATCCAACTTCAAATCCAACATTTCACATTAAATTCTTTAAAAAAAATGAGTAAATCGCAAATCTCACATGTGTGCTTGACTGAATATAACGGAAGTTTAACTGAGGGGGTAAATCAAAACTCATTAAATAGTTCAGGGGCAAAATCGCCAAACTTAATAGTTCAGGGGCATAGTGCAACTAGAGCAATAGTTTGGAAGTTTAATGTAATTTTTGCTAATTAAATTTTAAGAAACTAAACTCTGGTGTACTAGAAATTGATGTTATTGTCCGATTTGAGTTATTTGTGGTGGTCATGGATTCATGAGAAGTAACAATGACTTATTCCAACAAATTCAGGCTGGTTATTAATTAGGTATATTTTTGGTTGTTTCGGTTAATCATATAAAGTGCCTCTCTTCTATCCTTTTTTTCAAACTTGATTTGTTAGAAATAATTAAGCCACCTAAGTAGGTGTAACCAAACAAATCTAGGGAGGTGCACATATAAGTAATTAATTAATAATTCAAAAGATAAATTTATATGTTAACATATTTGTTCATCATAAAATAAACTTTATATTTCTTTTTAATTATCTATACATACAGTTCTTTCTTTCTTTCATCCACAATTTTGGCTACAATAAATGCTTCGAAATTAAATCATTTTCCGTTCGCTGCTCAAGTACCAATCAGCAATAAATTATATATAGTAATATATATTGTGACATAAATAATATATGAAAATAAATAAATTTTGCTCAATCATCATCCAAGTGGCAGAAACTGCATGGCCGCCAAGAATTTTTCTTTCCATGATTTCTTCTCCAAGAAAATTTCTTTTTCGGTGACAGAAAATTCACAACGCGGTTGAAAGATTTTCTCACCTTCTCCAAGAAAATAAATATTCTTCCAGAAACTTTACATAAAAATATGTTAATAATATTAACCATTATTGTTATTATCTCGTAGTTAAGGGGCAGTTTAATTAAATCTTTTTTGTCTAAAGCAAGATAAAAATACATTTCAATTACATACAAAATACAGTAAACAAGTATTTCAGAATTTTTTTAAATCAGAAGTCACTAATATATACTCATATTCCATCCATCCTAAATATATATGTCTAATTTCCTTTTTCATCTATCCCAAATTTCTATGCATATTAACAATTTTGTGTGTTTAACTAAATCTTTCACTAACTTTAATACGTCTAATTAATGTGATAATATAGAAAAATATTATTTTATCCAACTTTTCTAATAACAAATATAATTATGTCATTAACTTTTTAGTAATTTACTTTAATTTACTCATATTACAATACCAACATTTATATAACTTTCATATCATTAAATATTTTCTTAATATTTGTGGAAAAATAAATAGACATATATATTCGGGACGGATGGAGTATTAATTAGAAGTATTTTTTTTATATATATTTTTTTTATGACGATGAACTCGCAGCCGCTACTTTTGGTGCGCACAAAATAAATCTCACTCATGTGTAATTGCAAACAAACTATATAGGAGAGTTAAACCACCCCTAAGGTGACAGGGGGACAGACTCACACATAGCGTTTCCACTGGAATTAGAAGTATTTATATAGGAGTAACGTTTATCAAGTGTGGTTGACACTTTGTAGATTCATCGACCACAAAATTCAAAACTTACATGGGAAATTGAGTGATCCAAAATCGTTATCTTCAAGACTCAAGTCACCTCTTTCTTAAGAAACACGATAAAAATGCATATTCTTTTTATTTGGTAATCGACAACGAAATATCTAATTGCTTGAAATTTGGAATAGAAGCTTGCTTGCTATGCTTTTCCAATATCTAAGTAAAAGTCAAAACTCCCGCTAAGAATTTAAAAAATTAGAAAACATCTCTGGTGCTTATAGTAGAGAGGAAGAATGTCATTTTGAACGGTATAATAGGAGGAAAATTTATATATCCTATAATTTAAATCGGTTACAGGTGTTATACTTTTCATGTTTCACAATTATAATAATTTTACAGGTACTACATATTATTCATTTAAGAAGTGTGCATAAAAATACATAATTCGAGATAGATAACAACGTGCATTGACCAAAATATGCGGAAAATTAAAGAGGGATAAAAAAGGAAAAGGCAAAAGAAATTGAGAAAGAAAGATTTTGCATACTCCATGTTAGACGTTTAAATCTGATAAATTAGAAATCTTTATACTCCCTCCGTCCCAAATATATATGCTTCATTTCCATTTCTCTCTGTATGTCTCAAATTTATATGTCTATTAATAATTTTTTTGTGCCTAATTAAACATTTCACTAATTTCTAGGACTCTAATTAATATGATAATATAGAAAAGACCATTTTATCCAACTTTTATAATAGCAAATACAATTATGTTATTAACTTTTTAGTAATTTACTCATATTTCAATACCAACATTTATCTAACTTTCATATCATTAATTTTTTTTTCTTAATATGAGTGAAAAGTCAAATAGGCATATATATTAGGGACAAATGGAGTATATTATTAATTTTAAATCGATCCTAACGAGGATTGAACATTAGATTATCTCTAAATCAATCACTTATGCAGAAGTGTGAATACCAACTACACTACATACTGTCGGTAAATTAAAAATCTTTAAATGTGTGGAATGTTGTTAGAAACATTAAATGCCAAAGTAAAGTTGTATTGTGTAATCTATTGAAATGTGAACATCCAATTATGTAGGGGTGTAAGTGGTTTCGCTATGAACCACGAAACCGATCAAACCGAACCGAACCAAACCGAAAAATGTGGTTCGGTTCGGCTTCGCGGTTTGGTTCGGTTTATTTTTTTAGTAACTGTTTACATTCGGTCCGGTTCGCGGTTTCAAGAATTTTTGAACAGTTCGAACCGAACCGAACCAATATCTTATTTTTTATTTTTTATTTAATATTTGTCTTTATTATATGAGAATGTTATTTGATTTAGATATTAAATTTTAAGTTAATATCAATTCTAATCTATACAAAGGAAGAGAAATGAGTAACAACTCTATACTTATGAGTTTGGAACGAGTGACATCTTATAAACTATTATTCTTGCATTATTTAGGATTTAAAAAATAAATAAAAAAATAGAAAGGTGAACCGTGAAACCGAACCGAACCAAACTATTTATAAGCGGTTCGGTTCGATTCGGTTCCGATATTTAAAAACACATTGAACCGAACCGAATCGAACCATTTGTATGTGTTTGGTTCGGTTCTTAAAATGCATAAGAAACCAAACCGAACCAAACCGTTACACCCCTACAATTATGTGTGGGTTTTGAGTAGATGTATCCATTTTAAAACAAAATAACTGTATCAAAGAGTAGATGGGGTAATGGATAATGAATGTGTTAGTATATTAAGATTTGACCCGAACCCATTTCGATCCCTTATTCCTCCACCTAGACCACTGAACCCCTCTAACCCCCCCCTCCCCCTACTTTCCTATTCTTGACCCAACTGCCTTTCAAACTAGTAATCGTTGTTATAGTTATGGTTCAAATCCTTTACAAGTAAATTGAGTTTTATTACAGATTGGATAATTAATGAAATTTATTATTAATTTTATTTATAAATAGATAGATTTCTTCATTATTTCAGATGTAATATCTAGTCTTTAAGCCTAATAAATCGAATTTATATTCTCCTATTTTATAGTGAACTTTTTTTTTGCTCTACTTGTGGACGTAGGTCTATTGACCGAATCACGTAAATTCTTGTGTTTCTATTTATTTCACACGTAAATTCTTGTGTTTTTATTTATTTTTTACATATTTTATAACAAGTCCTAAATTTATTTGTTTTCACGGCGTCTTGATATTCGTATATGATGCTAGTTTGACTATGTCATCAATTGACCAATAGCAAAAATATGATAACCAATATACACAATACTATTGTGTTTTTCAATTTTCCGGGTATGCAACCTGCTAGAGTTATTTGGTGGCAGAGTATCTGGATATAAATTTTCGTATACCTTTGTATGTACCACACCACAAGCATATTGACATTTGTAAAATATGACTCACTTGATTTAATGAGAAATGTCACATGTCAATACCCTTATGGTGTGGTACATACAAGAGTATACGGAAATGGTACATACAAGCCGCTCCGACGAAATTTACAGTTTTAAGGGATGAGGTAATGATATTTTTCCAAAAGATTGTTAGTAAATGTTAAAAAAAAATCCCCATTACTAAATAACAATTATATATAGTTCGGGTCCCCTTCTTTTGTTGTGGCATAAGCAATTACTACAATAATTTCAACGTATATTATTTTATTTAAAAGTTGAATAAATCATTCACCACGCTATTTATGTTACAAAATCATATTAGCAATTCGTACAAAGCCCATAATGAGCAGTTGATATGCATATAGTGGCATAACCAGAAATTTACATTAATGGGGTCAAATAATTATGCACTTGTGGTCTACCGTGAACTAAAAAAGAAATGACAAAATAGAAAATGAGAGAAGAAAAAAGATTGAAAAGAAGAAACTTAAGGGGAGGAAAGAGAGAAGGAAACTATAAGAAAAAGGAAGAGAAAAAAAGTGGGATTAAATTCAAATAATAATGTAACTTTAAGAAAAGACATAATTATTATTATATATAAAATTATATCTTGATCAAATTTAGAAAAATATTTATACACAACATCTATAAAAATTATCAAACTAATTTACTGTTGGAATAAAATTCAATTTCTAATAAAAAATCATAATTAAGTGTCTCAAACTCAGTAGGGGCAGTGGCCCCCAGTGTCCACCTCTGCTTACGCCACTGTATGCATATAGCTAGTCACTAAATGGTCAAATATTAAACATTTCAAGATTTCTTACACTAAAATGCCACTTCATATGTATTTCGTATCCAGTTAATGTATTACGTTGTATTTGAATAAATTGTCAGTCTTTATTACGTATGAGTAGTCAATTTTATCTTTCCATTTCCTTGAAAATATTAATAACGTTTGTTATACTACAAAATTTAAACCTCTCGACTACCACTACTATTTCCTCATAATTATTGATGAAAATAGTTAGAAACATCAAAGATTTTACTTTTCTCGGCGCTACAGCATTTTTTTTGAATTTCTACTAAATCACACATTATTAAAAAGTACAACTTCAATGTTGTTAGATCTAAACTAATATAGTACTCCCTCCGTCCCGTTATTACTGTCCCATTTGGTTTCGGCACGGAGATTAAGAAACTTTGTTTAAGTATGTATTTTATAAGTTTTAATTGTATTAAAAAATGAGCACAATTTTCGAGGAGTGATTGGTGAAAAAAATGAGAATTTTTGCAGGCAATTGATTTTTTTTTTCTGTTTTTTTTCATATTGTATTTTAAGAAATAATCTTAAGTTTTCAAAAAGTTAAAAATCATAAATTTCCGAGTACAGAGTGAAACGAAAATCGTGTGAGAGATAGATTTTTAAAAAGAGAGAGTGTGATAATGTGGGGATGCATATTAAGTAAGAGAGACCCACTTCATTTTTTTGTTTAAGAGTAGCTTTTGCTATTTTAGGAAAGAAGACAGTAATAGCGAGACAACCTGATTATAAAAGTAGGACAGTAATAACGGGCGGTGGGAATAATATATTATAAGTCGAACTTATCCGTCACGTCCTGGCCTAAATATGATGTTTCTATATGATTTGTAATATTAATCAACCCAAAATCTTACTCCCTCCGTCCCATTGGAAGCGTCTTGTTTTTCATTTTGGGCGTCCCATTGGAAGCGTCTTGTTTCTAAAAAAGACAAGAATATGTGGACAAGATTTAACTATCCAAAAGTCAAACAATATACACTACACATTATCATTTTCTTAACATCCGTGCCCATTGGAAACAAGACACTTCCAATGGGACGGAGGGAGTATATTTTTATAGTTTTGACTCATTATTTGTAAATATGCGAACTTTGATCAAATTTTGATTTCTCACATGATTCTTGAAATGCTCATGCAAATAGTAGACAGTTTTTCAATTTGTAAAAAATGGTACATGCGACCCGACCCAAATTGTGTGGCATGGGGGCTAAAATACCCTATGCGAACAAGTCAGTTGACTATAAATACATCATTTACTACTTAAATAATCGACATCATTTTGTTCCAAAACGACATCTTTTCTCCGATTGTTAACTCTTTGGAGTTTTTATTTATTTGTTAATAATCCATAATCTAATGTTAGAATTCTATGACTTATGTACAGTTAAACCTCGATAAAGTAACATTCGATAAAGTAATAACCTCACTAAGATAATAATTTATTCTGGTCTCGATATGGGTCAATGCATTAAAATAATGTTAGAGAAAATAATAACCTCGTTAAATAAATATTTTTCTCGATTATAAGATTAATACTTTATCGAGGTTTAACTGTAAACACATCCAAATTTGGTTAAACTCATACCATAATGGCTCGGTGTAGGGCGGCATCAAGATAACTAAAAAGTAGGCCAATTGAATGTTCATATATGCATTCAACTACTTATAAACTCTCGTCACAACTGCCATCAAGTTAATCTTCTGGCCAGCCAATCATATATTTATTAAAATAAATTTTACATAAAATTCATACATAAATATCTCTCAATTTTTCCCATCAACCACATAACTTTTGGATTGTGAAACACCATTAATAACCCCTTTCCCCCTAACCTCTTTTTAAACCCTCCCCTCTCTCCTCCATGTAACACAACAAGCTCACACACATTGAGCCAACACAAACGCCACCCCTCTCTCTCTAGAAAAAAAAAATAAAAAAAATGGTCGCCCATCGGCGCTTCGAGCCGATATCGAAATGCAGCACCGACGGCCGGTCGAACCAAACGGTGGCGGCCGACTTAGACGGCACACTGCTCCAATCGAGCAGCGCCTTCCCGTACTTCATGCTCGTCGCTTTGGAAGCCGGTAGCCTTATCCGAGCGTTACTCCTTCTAACGTCGGTCCCATTTGTGTACTTCGTCTACCTGTTCGTGTCCGAGTCATTAGCAATCAAAACCCTCGTCTTCATCGCCTTCTCCGGGCTCAAGGTCCGTGACATCGAGCTCGTGGCCCGGTCCGTGGTGCCGAAGTTCTACGCGGAGGACGTGCGGCCCGACTCGTGGGAGGTGTTCAATTCCTTCGGCAAGAGGTGCATCGTCACGGCGAACCCGAGGATCATGGTGGAGCATTTTGTGACCAACTATCTTGGCGCGGATAAGGTGATTGGGACGGAGTTGGAGGTGACGAAACGGGGGCGGGCCACCGGGTTCGTTAGGGAACCCGGTGTGCTCGTCGGGGACCATAAACGAGCGGCGATCGTGAAGGAATTCGGTGGTGATTTGCCGGATCTTGGCCTTGGTGATAGAGAGACTGATCATGACTTCATGTCCGTATGTAAGGTCAGTTTTCTAACTTCAATTTCGATCACAAAAACTAGATAAATTTTGGAGAAATTATTGAGATCTTTTGGTTGACTAGCTAGATGGGAGATTTGATTAGTTTTTCCTTCAATTCAAAACTGAACTATATAATTATTTATTTTATCCTTTCTTTTTTACATATTTATTTATAATTAGTAAATCAAACAGGATAAAAAAATCCCATTTCAATCTTCTCCTTTAAATTTATATATATATATTTTTTTTTTAAAATTCAAAACTACATAATTTTGAATTTGATACCAATTGGACATGAATTTATCGGATAGGAGATCTCATCCCAATTTTTTTAATTTCTTTTCAGTAACTTGGTTTTGTAGCTGTATGATAATAGAGAAAATTAGGTGGGTTTGTTGGGTTTTTTTTCAAACATTTTAAGCATTCCATGTTTGTGGGGGCTAGTTCATATTTTCTAGACAAACATAGCTATCATATGACCACATGCGTATTTTGTGCTGTTAATTAATTGATTTATTGTAATAACCGACGCTTTTCTCATGGTAGTCCTTGTACCTTTCATATCATAATATTTGTATTTCATATGTGTTTATGCTTTTAAGATTATAAAAAGTAATAATAATATTAATTTTAATATATATGTCAATTACCTTATTCTCAAGTTTCCTTATCAAGAAAGTTTCAAAATCACCCTTAAAAAGCCAACTTTAGTGGATTCATTAGTAGTTACGTGCTTCATAAAAGTCCACTCTTTCTTTTGGCACCCTTCATCTTTTCTCAACTGACAACATTTAGTGTAGTTGGTATTCCCACCACCACGTAAGTGATTATCTAAAGTTAATCTAGTGTTCGATTCTCGTTAGGTTCGATTTAAATTAATAATAATACCCTTCATCTTTTCTCAACCCTCAATTCCTTAACAACCCTTTTTTACCTATCCATAAACATAAATTGTGGAGAATCTTAGTATTTCAAGCATCTATATTACATGCAGATCTCATCCCTCTTAGTTCTGATTTGCCCCTGATTGCACAAAACGATGCATATGTGATGTGTAATCAGGGGCGAACCTCAATTTTGTGTGTGAAATACCTATTATGCCCCCATCCTATTTTATATTTTAATTAGAAAACAAAGAGAAGGTAAATCCCATTTCAAAATCTCAATTTACTCTTCTGCACTTCTGCTCCAATGGGTGATGAATGACGGATAATAACGTGGTGATTTTATGTGTAATTTTTGAAAAATTGTTATTTCGCCCATTTATATTACATGCATATCTCATCCCTTTAAATTCTGATCCGCCCCTGATTGCATAAGACGATGCATATGCAAGGGCGGATCCAACGGGGGCGACTTCATGTCGAAACTCGATTTTTCAAGTGTAATTTTCGAACTTTTTTGTATTTCGGCCCTTCGAAATCTACTCTTTGTTCCCTTTTCTATCGGATTTCAAAATTTCGTCCCCTTCCTCGTAATCCTAGATCCGCTCCCATGCATATGTGATGTGTAATGGGAAGCTCTTAACTTGTTGTCCCCATCTTTCCCAACAATCCAAACATCCACATCACACCCTACAAGACCCCTAACTAACGAATTGTGTTTATTTTATTACAGGAGGGCTACATGGTACCTCGAACAAAAACCGAACCACTTGCAATAAACAAGCTCCTCGCACCGATCATATTCCACGAGGGCCGATTAGTCCAACGCCCGACCCCTCTCGTCGCATTAGTTACATTCCTATGGATGCCGATCGGCATCGTTCTCTCTCTCATTCGAGTCTACCTCAACATCCCTCTCCCCGAACGCATCGTCCGCTACACCTACGCCGCGCTCGGCATCAAGCTCGTCGTCAAGGGCACCCCTCCGCCGCCCCCCCGCCCGGGCCGCGGCGGCGTCCTCTTCGTCTGCAACCACCGCACCGTCCTCGACCCCGTCGTCACCGCCGTCGCCCTCGGCCGGAAGATCAGCTGCGTCACCTACAGCATCAGCAAGTTCTCCGAGATGATATCGCCGATCAAGGCCGTGGCCTTATCGAGGGAGCGTGAGCGGGACGCGGCGAACATAAAGCGTTTGCTGGAGGAGGGCGATTTAGTAATCTGCCCGGAGGGGACCACGTGCAGGGAGCCGTTTCTGCTCCGGTTCAGCGCGCTTTTCGCCGAGTTGAGCGACCGGATCGTGCCGGTGGCGATTCAGACCAAGCAGAGCGTTTTCTACGGCACGACGGCGCGTGGGTATAAAGTCCTTGACCCTTACTTCGTGTTCATGAATCCGCGGCCGACTTATGAGATCACGTTTCTGAACAAGCTGCCGCCGGAGCTGACCGTGAGGGGCGGTAAGTCGGCGATCGAGGTGGCGAATTATATACAGAGGGTGCTTGGTGGGACCCTCGGATTTGAGTGTACGAATCTGACGAGGAAAGATAAGTATGTGATGATGGCGGGGACGGATGGGCGTGTGCAGTCCAATAAAGAGAAGGATTGTGAAGAGAAGAAGAAATGAGTTTTATGGATTTTGAGTTTTATATTAATTTTTATGTTTGTTTCGAAAAACTGTGGCTGCCAAAATAACACTCATCATCAATATGTATATTTTGTTAGTATAAATGATTAATGAATACTACTATAATATTTTTTACTGACAAGTTAATTGCAGTCGTTGCTAAAGTACGCATTTAATAAATACGGATCTATTGCAATAGCTTGCAAGTCATTCAAGAAAGATAAGCCGTCACCCTATATCTTTAATATTTTATTAATTTAAGAAATTTGATTAAATAATTACTATTCAGTTATTGTAATATTTCTATGTCGAACCCATCGGTTCAACTGGTTAAATCGTTAAATCTTAATTTTTCTAGTCTATCTCCAAACCAAGTTTGAGAACACTAGATATAGATTATGGGACGGAGAGAGTATAAAAGTCTTATAACAATAAACGGACCAGCCGCATATGAAGCACCGACTTACTCCCATTTTTCGGGCAGAAGAGATTTGGCGATATTACAAAAAAAAAAAAAAAAGGGTTACATGGTTTTATCTTTGGTGATTTTTTTTTCTTTTTTCCAAATGTAATTTAAAAAGTTAACAGAGATATAATTAAAATTCAAAAAAACAACACAAACAGGGATTTCGCATCAAAATTTAAGGGGAGACAATTACCCTACTTAGCTACTCCCTCCGTCCCGCTAGTTGTTTAGTTGTCAATGTAGATTTTTTTTGAAATATTGATTATAGCGAAATGACCACTAGGGTATAACAAATTATATATATATATATATAGGGAGTTGATCATTTGTCTACACCCCGGTAGAAGGTGAAAAATGAACACCTCTACACCTTTTATTTCTAAGATCTAAGGCTATGATAAAATAAATATTATTTAATTATTAATAATCATTAAATTTTATTAAGGGTAATATATTAATATTCTTTTATTTTTTATCCCTACTACTAATCAAATATTTTTATCCCCACTCTCACATATTTCTCTCTCTCTCTCTCTCCCCCTCTCTCTCTCTCGTGTCTCTCTCTCCTCACTCTTTTTTTCTTTCTCTGTCGCCTCTCTCTCTCCTTCCTTTTTTTTATTTTTTATTTTTTTTCTTTCTTTCTTTCTCTCTCTATCATCTCTCTCTCTCTCCTTTTTCCCTTTTTTTTCTTCTCTCTCGTGTATTTTTTTTCACTCTCTCTCTCGTGTATCTCTCCTCCCTCTCTTTTCTCTCTCTTTCTCTCGATCGTGTATCACTCCTCCCTCTCTCTCTCTCTCTCTCTCTCTCATGTATCTCTCATCCCTCTCTTCTGTCTTTCTCTCTCTCTCTCTCTCCCTCTCTCTCCCTCTCTCTTCTATCTCTCTCCATTTGAGTGCATTAGATTTTTGCTATAAGTGCATCACGATATGCCTATAAGTGCATCAATATTTATCTTCGAAGCATTAGATTTCTTAATCTCCTTATTTTTTCTATTTTTTTGTTTTATTCTTTATTTATGCTTACTAATTGTTTTGTTTATCTTAGCAATCCTAAAACTGAACTTAATTAGTTTATTACTTTTTTTATAAACTAGATGTGATTTTTTAATTTTAATTTTATGAGTGCATCGAATAACAAAAGAAAGTGCATTACGATATGCCTATAAGTGCATCAGAATTTGTCTTCGAGAGCATTAGATTTCTCAATCTCCATTTTTATTTTTATTTTTATTTTTTCATTTTATGTTCACCAATTGTTTTGTCTGTCTTGGCTATCCAAAAACTGAATTTAATTATGGTCGGGCGCGACTTCGTTGTTAAAATCGGCCGCGAACCAAACAATATTTATAATTACACCCGTGACAGACAACTAAACTCATACAAGCACAGTTAGCAAGTAGGGATCGAATCCACAGGGAATGAGTTGATTTAAACAATTTATCTCTAAAGACCGAAAAATGGTTTGGTTAGTAACCACCATTAACTTTGGGTTTAATTAAAACTAGACAATGATCATAAACTGCGCAATTACAAAAAACAGGGGATGAGAACAAATATTAAAGGCGACTCGGCTTTGGGCAGATCCACACTAATCGGCCTCCAATCCTCGATTCTAAGATTAATCGGTTTCCTAAGGTTGTCCGATTAAGATGCCGTGTTGAGCACGGACGCACCTAAATCTTATTCTTGAAATGGAGAAGGAATGTTGAGCATTAACCTACTCCCTACCCTAGTGTCGATCTACCATGTTGAGCATTGCATAGATCTACTACTAAGGAGCATTAATATCCAAGAAACCGAACTAGCAAAGCTACCCATGTTGAGCATGAAAGTAACTCCACCATCTCCCCTGCCTGTTCAATACCAGCCCAGTTAACCTTGGTTGATAAGTCCTAAGTTATCTTAAACAGGCATCTACACAGATCTGGACAGAAACACTTAGCTAACCAATTTTAAGCACATTAAGATCTCATGGAAGGGAAGGATCGTGTGTTTCACTGCCCTAGCCGAATCTAGGGCTTAGCTACACATATTTAAACTACGAAAGCAAGAAAACATGCAAGAGAAAGACATCATAAATGCAGAAAGCTAACTGTAAGAACAATAACTTCTAAGCCTTAAATAAACAGAAATAAGTGCAGAATTAAATGAACGAAACAGGGCAGAAAACAGAGAACATACTGAGGCAGATCTTCGCGAATTAAATGCTTGAGCAGAGGCGAGAATTAAAGAGCTTTTAGTTATCTAACTTGAAGGTTGAAGAACATGAACATGAACTAGAGAGCAATTTCGAATTTAGAAAGTGAAAACTAAAGTAGTGAGAGAAAGTCCAAAGAGAGTTATGAGATATTTCCCTTACATAGCCAAAATATAATAATATAACAAAAAGTAAGTCTTTCATCAAATCAAGCTTTGCTTCTTGATCCCTCCATGCATTAATTACAGTATGGGCGGATTTGACTAAACTGGACGGGAGCTGATGGGAGCAGGTCGGCTGTGAGAGGAACCCTTGCCAGGTTGGGCGGCTGTGACAGGAAAACATCCTATCATTGGACTTTCTGCACCAATTCCATGTCATAGCTTGTAGCTCAACCAAAAGACCTTCCTTTCATTTTCTGCCAATATAGATGGGCTGGGCTTCATCATTTCTTTATTCAATTCATTTCTTCGGCTCACTTATGCTGGCCATAATGGAAGGTCCAAATCCTGCCCAGTTTCCGTCTAACAATCTGGCTCAAAACTCCTTTTATCATATATTCCATGCATGCATCTTCAATTACGTACATGGGCAACATTCACCACCTTTTCGCCTATTATCCACCTCCTACATGCACAAACCCGAGACAAACAAGCATAATATCGGTAATATAAACACAACAATTACGTGCTTATCAGTTTATTACATTTTTTATAAAGTATATGTGATTTTTAATTTTAATTTGATGAGTGCATCGAATAAAAAAAGAAAGTGCATCGAATAATAAGGAAATTGCATCGGATAACAAAGGAAAGTGCATCACGAACAATATTCGTATTACATTTCGTGTCTGACGACTTTAATATCCGAGAGAGAGAGAGAAAGAGAGAGAGAGAGAGAGAGAGAGAGAGAGAGAGAGCCGAGAGATAGAGAGAGAAAAAAGAGAGGGAGGAGAGAGACGAGAGAGAGAGAGAGGGAAAAAAAAAGAGAGGGAGGAGGGAGAGAAACGAGAGAAAAAACAAAGAGAGGGAGGAGAGAGAAAAAAAAAAGTAAAAAACAACACTAGTGTTACAATATTTAATTGAGCTTCATATATAACGTGTGAATGTGTTACGCATGCCTCTTATTCTTTTCCAAAAACCCAACTAAAGCTGCAAAACACACTTGAATCTAACTTTATTCCTAGCTTGCATTTGATCGAATAAATTATCATCTGATATCAGCACATGCTCACGGCATTATTTTCAAAAAGTATTTTACATGATCCGGCAGTTGAGTTTCTCTCTCTAGGCAGTAACATTCTCCCCTTGTTGCTGCTGAACCATCCATGCAAAGGAAAATTTCATTTAATACCATCTGAAATTGTTACTACTCATGGTAAGAAACTTTAACAAAGTAGAAACCCCAAAACAGAGGAAGGGATCTAAACTGAAAGAATGATCCTACTTAGCTTATATTAATCGATCAAGAATTTACATAAGCCCTCCAGCTATTCCTCAACTTGAAGTACGGTGCAACTATGGCAGGCTGCATCGAGGGGATTCGAAATGCCATTGCTAAATTGGGTAAAGATTTTAGTCTTAATTTCAAGTTTCAACCTAGTTTATATATAGCAATTGAAGTCTATGTAATTGTGTTGATTATTTGCATGGTTGCAGTGGGTGGTGGTATGATTCTAGCACCGATTTTAACCAACGCTTTGGTGCACCGCGTATTCTTTGTGATGCAAGCATATTTGACGAATGGGTGGAGACTAAGCTTTACTCATGCAGCTGGAATTATGAATGTTTGGGAGGGAATGGGACTTGTTTTACCAGCTTTGTTTCAGTTCTTGGCCGATACCTTTCTGGGAAATTTCGTGGTGGCCGTCATTTCTGCCATATTCTCCACTGCGGTGCGTGAGTTGATCAAAGCCTTTTGTCTATGTGTGTGTTTTTTGAGGCAAGATTATATATATATATATATATATATATATATTATATAAAAGGAGGTTCAAATGTGAACAACATGTTGTCGTGTGAACGTGTGAACACTGTACTTTAAAGACAAATGTACTTGCACTTTAAAGGTAAATATATCGCGATATCGCATTTTAAAGTGCGTGCTTAAAGTGCAAAGACATTTGTCTTTAAGTACAGTATGTAAACTGCAGTATTAAAGTGCAGTATATTTACATTAAAAGTGCAATATGTTTGTCTTTAAAGTGGAGTGTTCACACGTTCACACGATAAGGGTTGTTCACATAAGAACTACTCCCTCTATATATATATATATATATAGGAACCACTCCCTCTATATATATATATATATATATATATATATATATATATATATATATGGAGTGGTTCCTATGTGAACAACCTTTATCTATATATATATATAACGAGGGTGCAGTTGTTCTCGAAGTGCGTACTTGGTAAATTCTGCTTTTATACTCTGACCTGCAAGCAATACAGGAGAGACTAACTACCCTATGGTAACCATAGGTGACAAATTCATAGTTCAAAATTAAATTAAACCGACTATATATTATCTCTACAAATTCATAGTTCATTCCTTAAGATAAATTAACGAATATGATCCTAATATTTGATAATTGGTGAAATTGGTTCTTAAGCTATTTGTCATTACTGAATATGGTCCTTATAAAGCAAAAAGTCTATACTAACCTTTTTTTTACGAATATATATATTTTTTTTGTGAAATCGGTCCTCAAACTTTTTAAGTTTGGCAAAATTGGTCCTCGAAAATATCAGTATCAAAAATGTTCTTCGAATATTTTATTAGTTAATTCAAAATATCGTTGACTAATGGCAGACCGACTGAAAATTTAATGGAATGACCAATTTCACCAAATTTTAATAGTTGGGGACCGAAAACTTAAAAAATTAAATAAAATTAGGGATCAATTTAACTAAAGATGCAAAGATTGTGGATTATTTAGATCAATTTGCCGTTAGAAGCTATTTCTTATGTTGTTTAGTCGTGGCTTAAATTTCTTTTACAAAAGTGGTTTGAAACATATTTGCCTTTTTTTTTATATATACCAAATAACGTATAGGGGATTGGAATGGTTGCTCTCTCCGTACCTCGTATCCTCGAACACTACGGCGGCAGGTGCAGAGTAGTAGCGGAGGCGGAGTCGTGCATCAACGACACAGAGAAAGCTCTCTTCTTCACGGGCATGGTGCTGACAGCTTTGGGAAGAGCCGGCACCAGTTTCTCTCTAGAAGCTTTCCACGATCAACAGATCCAGTCTACACGCAAAACCTCATGCAGCTGCCTACGCACTGCATTACAAAAGTACATAGACTTCGTAGTCTGGACCGACAAATTAGTCATATACTTAATCGGATCACTCTTCATCTTAATGTGGATACGGAAGTGGAAAATCCTCTTCGGAATCCCCGCAATCTACAGCGCCTACGTCCTCGTCTGGTTTCTCCTGGGATGTTGCTTGTCCGACCGCAGCCGCTCGCGGCCGGAGGGGAGTCCGATAACCACCGCATGGAGAGTAGTAAGGAATCCCGAAACAGAGGAAGACAAACAGACGGCGAGATTCGTCGTACGGATGATTCCGATATCGATAACATTCATATTCTGCGGTGTCGTTTCGTCGATCGGGAATACTTACTTCGTGGAGCAGGCGAACCACATGAACCGCCGCGTCGGAAAATGGAACGCCCCCCTCCTCGCTCTGCAGCTGCCGGTGATACTCTTCAAGACGTCCCACGACTTCGATCTGTATTTATTCTACAAGATCGACAAGGACTGGATCCGCAGCCGCTTGAAGCTCGACCTCCCGATCTCCGGGATCGGTGGGGCGATGATATACTCTGTTCTGTGCTCCGCCACTGCTGCGATAATTGAGGTGAAGAGGCTTGGGGTTATCAGAAGGCATGATCTGACGGACATGCCGGACGACGTAGAGATACCAATGCATGCGGCTTGGCTGCTGTTCCAGTTCTTCCTTCTGGCTGGGCTGGACTCGTTCCTCCGGAAGAGCATCGAGGAGTTCTACAAGGATCAAGCTCCCCTGCACTTGAAAAGAAAACTCGGAGAAGATCGGGCGACGAAGAGGTACCTTAGCAGTGCCGTTGATTTCGTGTCTGGGCTGGGGTTCTTGTCGAGTGTGTTTTCGGTTTATGTTGTCGGAAAATTGAGTGAGATTGGAGGGAGACCGAACTGGTTTCAGTACACATTGAACCGGAGCCGTCTGGACCGGTATTACTGGGCGCTGGCCGGTTTGAGCGGTCTCAATCTAGTTGTCTTCAACTTGGTGGCTTTGGGGTATAGGACGAGGCCGTCGGGGGAGACTACTCGTCATCATGCATGAGATGAAAATGACATAAGAATTAATTAAATGATTAATTCCATAATACAAATCCAGACATGAGTATCGTCTAAACCATCCATATTTGTAACACTATTTTATGTTATGAAATAATCATATATCTATTTAATTATTGTCCAAGTTAAAACATCTATTTCTTGGTTATTCCGCTTTTGGAACTTAAAATAAGTTAGAATAAGCATAAACTTATAAAAATTGAAAAACAACTTATGAAAGTATTATGTATTACTACATGGGTGTTTGCAAATGTTTATCATAAGCATTTTTTATTTACTTTACTTAAAGTTGAAAATAATTATTTTAAAGCAAAAGTAGGTAGTTTTGGGTATTAATAATAAAAAGTAGATATATTTGTTAGTTTCGAAAATTATGGAACTTTAAGTACCAAAAGCATCTCAATAGATGCTTAAAAAAACTGCTTAAATAAACAGTTTAGTGCTTAATTTTAGAGAAATTATTGCATTAAGCAGATTTTCCAACCACAAAAAAACTGTTTATGCAGTCAATAAGCAAGTGTTTAAAATTAGCATTTGCAAACACTCTTTACATCTTCTAAAATTAAGCTATTTTTCTTCTAATGATAAAAACACTAATATCGTTTACTTAGAAAACCTTTAAGTAATTTCAAATATAAGTAAATAAAAGTTGCTTAAATATGTTTTTTTGCAAACACTATCTTAAACAATTTAACTACTTAATTTTAAATAACCTATCTCAGAAAGTACGTTTGGCAATCACCAAGAAATTAATTTGCTTATGCGTTTTAAAACAAATATACGAGTGATTAATTTAATGGCATACATGTGTTTCACATGCATTCTATTATTTTCTTGTACATTAACCTACCTGAAATTGCAATATAACTAGAATCTAACTAACTTTATTCTTTGCTTGGCTTAAATAGATTATAGATTAATGTATGCATTGTTTTTTGTTGACCATGCATGCAAAGTACTCATTACATCCTGCTAGTGTTGTCTTGCTTTTTTAATCAGGTTGTCTCCTTATTATTGTCCTTTTTCCTAAAATAGCAAAAATTATTCTTAATCAGGTTGCAATAATAGGTTGTCTCCCTATTATTGTCCTCTTACTTAATACTCACTCCCACATTATCATACTCTTTGTCTCTCCAAAAATCTAAGTATCTCCGTACTCGAAAATTTATGATTTTTAACTTTTTGAAAACTTAAGATTATTTCTTAAATTACAATATAAAAAAAAATCGATTGCCTCAACTATGCCCTGCAAAAATTTAGATAAATTCTCATTTCTTCCACCAACTACTCTTCGAAAATTGTGTTCTTTTCTTAATACAATTAAAACTCATAAAATACATACTTAAACAAAGTTTCTTAATTTTCGTGCCGAAACCAAATGGGACAGTAATAGCGGGACGGAGGGAGTAAAATTTTGTATACACTATCACAGTTTATCAAGTTTCACTTTCAAGTGGTTGAATCTTTTTTTATTCTTTGCTTTTTTTTTTTTGGGTACTCCTTATTGGTTACATTTAATCTTTTATATATATCATCGTAGGATCCTAATTTTGTAAAGTTTTCCATGCAAAATAAATTCTTCTTTTAATTGTTCCTATTTCACATTGAGATATAGAATTATTGAAATCATCAAAAAGCTGAAACCCAAAAACTGAGGAAGGAATATTGAAGTGGGGGCAGCTCTCTTTCTTCAGTCTTGCATCAATCTCTGCGCAACATCTTATCCTATAATTCTTTCTTATACATTTTCTGACAAGTAATTTGATCAACAATGTGCAAGTTCATCATAAAGTGCATTAGAAATTTCATCAGAGACAACGGTGATGAATTAACTTTTCAAGCCCTTATTACATTTCACGATCAGTAACACTTGCACTGGATTTTTGGCTTGTGCAAGTAATGTTTTATTTCATGGCTGGTTGAAGTTAAAGGTTGTCGGATCTTAGCATTGCTGTGGTCGGATACATTGATGCGGCGTGTATTTTTTGTCCTCCAACCGTATCTGACAAATGCTTGGCAACTGAATTTCAGTCATGCTGCTGCAATTGTTAATATTCGGGAGGGGACAAGCCTCTTGCTGCCGGCCGTCTTTCAGCTCCTCGCTGACAAGTATATCGGAAATTTCAAGGTGGTCGTTGTTTGCAGCATAGCCTCCACTCTGGTTAGTCTATGTATGATGCTATACATTCTCTTCTCCTTATGAATCAAATAGTTTGGTGGTGCAGCGGAAAATATCGAAATAAACCACAAATATGTATCGATCTATCAAGATCCGTATCGATCTATCAAGATCCGTTGACATCAGTATCGAAATAAACCACAAATATCAAAATAAAAATACAATGATAAAGAATAGATAATTGAAATCCGTATCGATCTATCAAGATCCGTTGACACGTTCGTATTTGGTAAGTCGGGATTTGTTTACCGAGATTGGTATTCGGTTATACCACAAATCCCAAAAAGATTATTTGATTTAAAAAAATGCTCTTGTTTGGTTTCAATCCTAGGCCATTCCCAAAAACCAGTTCTTATTTGCAAGTGGGTTGCGGGCCTGATTTTTATTTTTGACATAGACTCATTTCCGTATATTCTTACGATATCGATTACACCAAATTCCGGAATACTCACGAAATTTACCAAAGGTCGGTATTTTCGGTATCCCAATTCCGATGGTATCAGTTCGGGATTCGGTAAATACTGAGTCCTGATACATTAACGGCTTCCAAGCATCAATTCGCGGAGCCAATGACTTGGAGGAGACGACAGGCGTCGATTTCTTCAATTCATCCCAAAACTATCTATTACAACTCATATGATTCCAATATATAAAAAACTACTTCGAAAACCCTAAACGCCCAAAACTAAAAAAAATCCATAGAAACATAATTAAAGATAGCCCAAATCCAAAAGCCCAACAATGATTTATTCTTCAAATTAACTTCGCATCATTTGGTAGGCAAAAGAGGAATAAAAAAGATAATTTGTGATTATTGCTGGCGGACCCAAGTGGGGCGCCGGGCGGCTGCTCCCAACTCGTGTCGAAACGCGATTTTCTATATCTAGTTTCTTAGAGATTTTGTATTTGAACCCCCCAGCCCACCCTCACCCCACCCCAATATACACTTCACCCCCTTCTCTATCGAGTTTTTAAGTTTCGCCCTCCCTTGTAATTTTTGATCCGTCCCTTGTAGGGTGTTACACCCCGAGATGACGAAGAAGAGAAGGATCTCGGAGAACGATCGTCGGTCGGGGAAACAGAGGGTTTGAAAGAAGAAGAAATTAATTTAGGAATGTTTGACTATGTGGAAGAGCTGAACGATTTTGTTGATAAAGAGGAAGTGATCGCAGCCGTCGATAAAATAAGTGGCTAGATGAGAGCCACTGAGATAAGAGGCGGACGTGGCCATCCACGTGATATCTACTATCTATGTTTTTAATATTAAGTTGATTGATTAGGTCAAAGTTTTGTTGCTATATAAACCTATGCTGCGAATTATATTGAGGAAGAAAAGTTTATCTCTCTACCCCTTATTCTCTCCGCCCCTTTTCTCTCGTATTCTGCTCTCTCTCTATCTGTTGCATTAATCCTTTGTCTGAGTATTCAATTACAATTTACAATTCAGTTCGTTAATAAATTTGTTACATCCGCCGGCTGGGGTGTTTCAGTGGTATCAGAGCGTTCCTTCCGATGGCCGCTTCCGGGCTACCTCCAATTCTAGAAGATGGCCAGTTGGACTTAGAAGAAACCGTGCTCCAACCTATAGAGTTTGACGAAAAAACACAGATGTTAGTGGATGTGCTTAATAACAACATGAGGCAGCAATTTGCAGATAATAATCGTAATCTTACGAACAATTTAACAGGTATGATCAACAACTTATCCGATCGAATGGATTTAATGGAATCTCAATTTAATTTGGGGTCTAAACAAGGTATGGCTACGGGTAGACCCTCCACTCCTCATTATGCAAACCCCTTACCTAAAGGAAACCCTCGCTCACCCCCGGGATTCAAGCCGTATGGGAAGGGAATTGAGGAGGGAATTGGATCAATATTTGTGGAGAATTCAAGGACGGCAGGAACATCCTATTTGGACATGCCTAGATTCCAAGAAGATGTTCGTCCTTCAATACTAGGTAGTGGGGGAAGATTGGGAATGAACACACAATCAAATTACCAAGGATCAATGGGAGGCATGAGTAGAGGGATTGGGACCAGAAATTATTCACATAATTCGGGAAGTGCCTCAGGAATATTACCTACGGTTGCTAAAATAAGTTTCCCAAAATTCGATGGAAGTAGATCCCGATCTTGGTTAATTAGGTGTAATAGCTATTTTTCTATGGTGAATATCCCAGAAGAACAGAAGGTTGCTTTTGCTTCCATGCACTTTGAAGGAAAAGCACTGGAATGGTATGATAATTTACCCTTGAAGAGTGATGAGTTGATTTGGGCACAATTTGTGCGCATGATTTCTACTAGGTTCCAGGACTTGCAGGCTAGTAAAGCTATAGGGGAGTTACATAAACTCAGGCACACTGGTTCTTACGATGATTATGTAGAAATATTTGAGGAGTTGAAGGCTTTTATCGTGCACAATAAATCTGGGGAGTTCGATGAAGATTATTGGGTTGCAGCTTTTGTGAGTGGACTAGACAGAGACATACAAGCAGGTTTGGATATGCTACACCCTAACACTCTTGATTCAGCCATACATTTGAGCCGACAACAAGTGCATTTAAATGAATCACTCTTGAGGAAATTAAAGGAATTCACTCGAGGAGTAAGCGTCACAAGAACCAAAGACAAGAAACAAGGAGCCTAAAGTTTTCCAGAATACCGAATACAAACCAGTTCAGAAGCCACCACAGAATCCTAAACCAGGTTTCAAGCTACTCACTCCCCTAGAGATGGATCAAAGAAGAGCAAAGGGTCTTTGCTATAATTGTGATGAACAATTCACCCCTGGCCATAGATGCAACAACAAAATTAATTTCATGATAATGTCTGTGGAAGAACAGGGTGAGTTCTTGAATAATATGGAAATAGAATCTAAAGAGGAAGGCTATGGTGATGCTAGTGAAGAATTGGGAATGGCTATAGTCACCCTTGGATCAATGGAGGAAGAGTCAGGGAAGAGTATTATGAGGCTAATAGGAAGCTCTGGTGGAAGAAGAATCAGAATTTTAGTGGACACTGGGAGTTCACTCAGTTTCTTAAATTCAGAACTGGCACAAAGCTTGGGTGAAGAGTTTGAATCAGCTAGATCACTTAATGTCTTGGTGGCTAATGGCAACATTATGATGAGCAATAAGAAGGTAAAGAACTTTAAATGGAAAATGCAGAACCATGAGTTTACCTATGATATTAGATTGTTACCTACTGCGGGGTATGATTTAATTTTAGGTAGTGATTGGCTAAAGAAGGGGTCACCAATCATCCTTGATTATGAAGATAAATTTTTCTCTGTGATGCATGGTGGAGTGAGAGTTTATATTAACACAGCAAGGGGAAAAGGAAGCTCACCTCCCACCACGGCAGCAGCCATTTATCAGCTGCTGCAGACAAATTCTTCCACTCCAGAAGAATTCCTTTTACTAGCAATGGAAGAAGGAAAGGATTCAAATAACCCTCTCAGGGATTCATTATTGGAGTCCTACCAGGATGTGTTTGAAACACCTAAGGGGCTGCCACCCTCTAGAGGAGTGGAGCATAAGATTGTACTTCAACCAGGTAGTTGCCCTAAGCAACAATACCCCTACAGGGTGTCGCATGCACAAAAAGCAGAGATTGAGAAGACTGTGTCAGACTTATTGGCATCAGGAGAAATACAGGCTAGCAAGAGCCCATTTTCTTCTCCAGTCTTATTGGTGAAGAAGAAAGATGGAACCTGGAGAATGTGTGTAGACTACAGGTATCTAAATAACTTAACTGTGAAGCATGATTATCCCATTCCTATTATTGATGAGTTATTGGATGAGCTTTATGGAGCTAAATACTTTAGTAAAATTGATTTAAGATCTGGTTATTTTCAAATACTCATGGATCCTGCATCAAGGTATCTGACTGCCTTTAGGACCCATAATGGCCACTATGAGTATTTGGTTATGCCTTTTGGGTTGTGCAATGCACCTGCTACATTTCAATCATTGATGAATCAGGTGTTTGAGAAGAAATTGAGGAAGAATGTGTTGGTGTTCTTTGATGACATATTGGTTTATAGTGGTTCTTGGGAGGAACACTATCAGCATGTGAGGGAAGTATTAGACATATTAAGGAAACAGAAGCTCTATGCAAAGATGAGCAAATGCGAGTTTGGGAAGAAATCAGTCACCTATTTAGGGCATATCATATCCCAAAATGGTGTCTCAACTGATCCTGAGAAAGTTACAGCAATGATGGAATGGAAGGTGCCTACCAATCTGAAGAGCTTGAGGGGATTCTTGGGATTGACTGGCTACTACAGAAAGTTCATTAAGAACTATGGAATGATCAGTAAACCCTTAACTAATTTGTTGAAAAAGGGGGCTTTTGTGTGGGGATCAGAGGCTGAG
Organism: Lavandula angustifolia; assembly: GCA_028984105.1. Taxonomy (NCBI): domain Eukaryota; kingdom Viridiplantae; phylum Streptophyta; class Magnoliopsida; order Lamiales; family Lamiaceae; genus Lavandula; species Lavandula angustifolia. The sequence goes on along the minus strand of CM054810.1, from coordinate 725,894 downwards.
AGGGCTTTTCATAAACTGAAGGAGGCCATGGTTACAGCCCCTGTTTTGGCATTACCTGACTTCACAAAAGATTTTGTTTTGGAAACTGATGCATGTGGTACTGGAATAGGTGTTGTATTAATGCAGGAGGGCAGACCCATTGCTTACTTAAGCAAGGTCTTGAAGGCTTTGTCAATATATGAAAAAGAATTTTTAGCTATTCTCCTAACTGTTCAAAAATGGAAGGGATATCTACAAGGAGGACATTTTATTATCAAAACTGATCAGCAGGCACTGAAGCATCTACTGGATCAGAAGATCACAACCCCATTACAGCAAAGGTGGATCCCAAAACTGTTGGGATATGACTACTCTATACAGTATAAAAAGGGTAAGGAGAATGTTGCAGCTGATGCCCTATCCAGGAGGGATACCAACCAGTGTATGGCCATCACTAGTGCCATACCCTTATGGGTAAAGAAGGTGTCAGAAAGTTATGCTAAGGACCCTCAACTGGCCCTTATTATTTCAGCTAAAATGGTTGACTCGGCTACTTATCCAGATTATACTTATACAGGAGATCTCTTGAGAAAACATGGAAGAATAATATTGGGTGATGATAGAGACTTGAGGGAAAATATCATCAAGGAATTACATAATTCAGCTGTAGGAGGGCACTCTGGTGAGGAGGGAACATACCAGAGGGTGAAGAAATATTTTTCATGGAAGGGACTAAGGAAGGAAGTGATAGAGTGGGTCCAATCTTGTTCAGTTTGTTCAGAGAGTAAAACAGAGAGATGTCCTAGCCCAGGTCTTATTCAGCCCTTATCTATACCTACTCAAGCTTGGTCACATATCTCAATGGACTTCATAGAAGGGTTACCTAAATCACAGGGGATGACTGTGATCTTAGTGGTGGTGGACAGACTCACTAAGTATAGTCATTTTATTGGGCTAAGCCACCCTTATACAGCCCCTACTATTGCTCAGGTTTTTCTGGATCACATAGTAAAATTACATGGACAACCACTTCATATTGTCACTGACAGAGACCCCCTGTTCACTAGTGTTTTCTGGACTGAATTGTTCAAACTATTGGGCACTAAACTAGATATGAGTTCAGTCTACCATCCATAGTCAGATGGGCAAACAGAACGAGTAAACCAATGCCTAGAGACCTATCTCCGGTGCGTGGTCAGACACAATCCTAGGCAATGGCACAAATGGTTGTCTCTGGCCGAATATTGGTACAATACCAATTATCATTCGAGCCTGAGGATGAGTCCATTCGAGGCTCTCTATGGATATAGTCCTCCTATATTCACTACAGGACCATATCCTAGGACGGATTCTCCTGACAGTCTGCAAGTCGCGGAGGAGAGAACGCGAATTCAAAACACACTACAGGAGAACCTCTGGAAAGCTCAAGATAGAATGGTAAAAAATGCCAACAAACATCGAATTGCTAGGCAATTCGATGTAGGGGAGAAGGTGTACTTAAAATTACAACCTTTCCGCCAAAATAGTGTTGTGATGAGGAAAAATCAGAAGTTGAGTCCGCGCTATTACGGACCCTATACAATAACGGAGAGGGTCGGAGAAGTATCTTACCGTCTGGATCTGCCGGAGGACTCACGGATCTGGCCCGTTTTCCATGTATCTTTGCTGAAGAAAGCTGTCAGTCTGGAAAAATTTCACTCAGCTACCTTGCCTGTCCTCAATCCAGATGGGGGTGTTGCTTTCACACCTACCGTCAAAGGAAAACGAAGTAAGACGACTAGAAAGGGAAGAACCATACATTCATTTCTAATAGAGTGGGATTTTCAAGGATTAAAAATCGAAACTTGGGAGGAGAAGACTTATCTGGAACGACTTTATCCCTGGCTACAACCTTGGGGACAAGGTTGTTTTGAAGGAAGGGGTATTGTTACACCCCGAGATGACGAAGAAGAGAAGGATCTCGGAGAGCGATCGTCGGTCGGGGAAACAGAGGGTTTGAAAGAAGAAGAAATTAATTTAGGAATGTTTGACTATGTGGAAGAGCTGAACGATTTTGTTGATAAAGAGGAAGTGATCGCAGCCGTCGATAAAATAAGTGGCTAGATGAGAGCCACTGAGATAAGAGGCGGACGTGGCCATCCACGTGATATCTACTATCTATGTTTTTAATATTAAGTTGATTGATTAGGTCAAAGTTTTGTTGCTATATAAACCTATGCTGCGAATTATATTGAGGAAGAAAAGTTTATCTCTCTACCCCTTATTCTCTCCGCCCCTTTTCTCTCGTATTCTGCTCTCTCTCTATCTGTTGCATTAATCCTTTGTCTGAGTATTCAATTACAATTTACAGTTCAGTTCATTAATAAATTTGTTACATCCGCCGGCTGGGGTGTTTCATAGGGTTTGGGACCGCCGGTTCTGGACACTGGTTCGTGTAAAGAATTCAAGGCAGATTGTATTGATGGTGAGCGGAGAGGTTTATTGTACTTTGGAGTAGCGTTAACAGCGATTGGAAGCGGCGGTCTGAGTGTGTGTGTGTGCCTGCTCTGCATGAGGAACAGAGTGATGCTGGTCAATTTTACTTGTGTAAATTAGTGCATAGGCATGGTTCTATGGCGGAAAACCTTGCAGTATACGCAGTGGCGACTGTTATAATTTCAGTCATATCTTCATGGACTTTCCGCTTTGGTTCCCCAGCAATCTTCGCCGCCTATGTAAGCTTTTGCCTAAGGCCCCCAATTTTAAAGGGCCCCTAAATCTAAAATACGACCCGATACGAAGTAGCGCGTTAAAAAGAAAATTTAATATTAGTCCATTTTTATTTTGAACCCATTTATAAATATATATATATATATATATATATATATATATATTATGAGACCATTTCCAAGATTCAATATTGTGACTTCTTAAAAATTAATATGAGTCATAACAAATACGTGAGTTGTGAGGAGGCTGACTACAATTAATAGTTCTTTTTATTTTTATTTCTCGAATCTCTCTCTCTCTCTGTACTGTATAACTTTAAACGCAGAAACGAAAACGTCCCAGATCACTATTCTAATTCACTCGGCAGTTGGCAGTCGGCCAGGACCAGTCACCACTCACTAGTTGGCTTTCCTCTCTTTCGTGATCTGTTTTCACCATTCTTTTTCTTCAATTCATTGAAATTCCCCCCCCCCTTAAAATCAGGTTTTTTCGTTTCAATTTATGTTAATTTCTCTTTAAATTAGGTTTTGTGCTTTCAATTTGTGCTCATTTTGTAGAATAGGGGTTTGAGTTTTGTGTTGTATTTGAGTAATTTTTGACGTGTGAGTGCAATATGTTGCCTAGAAAATATGTTTACTTTTAGAAATAAAGTCAATTGGTGAAGTTCTTGAGTTTGTTAGAGCTTCATATTGTTTTCCTAATGTTTCTATTACATATAGAATATTGTTGACTATACATGTTACTGTAGCTTCAGCAGAAAGAAGTTTTTCAAAACTAAAATTGATAAAATCATATTTGCATTTTACTACTCCCTCCGTCCCGTTATTTGTGGCTCAATTGGTTTCGGCACGGGAATTAAGAGAGTAGATGATAAAGTATGAGAGAGAGAGTAGATGATAAAGTATGAGAGAGAAGATGAGTAAGATAATGAGAGAGTATGAGAGAAAGATGATAAAGTAGGAGAGAGAATGTAATAAAGTATGAAAGAGAAGATGATGGAGTAGGAGTAATTTTTTACCAAATTAGGAAAGTGGGCACAAATAATGGGACACCCCTTTCGGGAAAGTGAGCCACAAATAGCGGGACGGAGGGAGTATGTCTCAAGAAAGGTTAAATGGACTAGTGATTTTATGTATTGAAAATGAGGTATTGGAAAAACTTGATCTTGATGATGTTATTGATAATTTTGCATCTCAAAGTGCTAGAAGATCTAAATTATTTTAATAAATATTCGATCCTTTTTTTAAGTTTGTTGCACTTTAAGATTTTTACTTTTAAAGTTATGTAGATATACAAATATGGAAGCATGTGCTAGCTTTTGCAATAAATATGATTTACAAAGCTTTAATAAAAGACACCATTTTTGCTTTTCGCCTAAGGCCTTCGAAATCTCAGGGTCGGCCATGTATGTAACACTTTTTTTTTTTTAATTCATGGAACCCGCAGCCGCTACTTTCGGTGCGCACTGGGTAAACCACGCTCCATGTACAGTAGTCTGCAAACCACACAGGAGGGTTCAATCACCCTTAATGTGACAGGGTGACAGGCAATACCTAGCGGTCTTGGTGGAAATTGAACCCAGGACCTATCGGTCCCGGGCCACCCACCTCGACCGCTCTTTTCTTAGAGGATGGTGGTCCGTACACTGCATGACTGGTCCCAAGAGCAGGGGTAGTTTGCTAGGTACGATCTTCAAAGTGGCCAATTCTCGCAGGTTTGTTTTCAAATTTATATCTATTCATTAAAAGTGAAAAAATCATTTTTGATTAATTATCTTGGCATCATCGTTATTTTGATCGAGTTTAATTTTAATCTGTTAATTTGGCAAATTATCCGTTTTACAAAATTAGCCAAATTTATCCAATTTTGGTCTGTTGCGTTAGTAATAATAAAAAAAAAGAATTAAAAAATTACATTTTTAATATTTGAGTATATTTATAATATCAATTTTCTTTCTTTATATATGATAAATGTCTAATTTTAACGGATTATTTGTTTTAAAAAAATCCAAAAATGTGATTGATTGTTTTTCTTAATATTTATTATTTTTAGAATTTTCTTAAGTATTTTGTTCTGTCTTCGAGTTGGATTTTCTTAAAATCATTTGACAAACAGCATAAGCAAAAGATAAAATTCGGCCCGAAAAAAAACTCGTAAGATTAAGAAAATACTAAAAATAATACTACCTCCGTCCTACTGTTTCTGTCACACTTCTTTTCAGCACGAAAATTAAGAGAGTGAATGATAAAGTAGGAGAAAGAAGATTAATATTACAATAATTATAAATAAAAAGGAAAATTAACATACCTCTAAATAAATATGTCGGAGATTGAGAAATGATTTGCAAATTCTCCACCAAAGTTTTGTTGAAATTTTGTGAAAGATTTTTTATGGTTTGAATTATGCAGGTGGAATGCACCTTATATATAAGCAAGTTATTATTTAAGAAGTAAATAATCACATGTAATGGTTGTGATTTTACAATACAATTTAGTCACATCCAATTAATATAAAGCTGCAATATATTACTTCCTCCATCCCACAATTATTGTTCCCTTTCTTTTGGGCATGAGAATTTAGGAGGGTGATTGGTTATAAGTAAGATAGTGGGGCTCTCAATTAAAGTGTATGTAATAATTTACTATTTAAAAAAAAAAAGAACAACAATTGTGGAATATCCCGAAAAGAAAAGAGAGACAACAATAATAGGACGGAGGAAGTACAAATTTCGCAGGGAATAACATTTATCAAAAGCAATGAGATACAACAAATAAACAATTCCTTCTAGTTTATTTTCGAAGGCAACATTTAAAAAATAATATGGTGTAAGAAAAGTATGTGTATCATTTCAACATGAAAGCTGTGATTACAAGGGACAAATATCAATAGACTAAGTGTCAATATCTATAAAGTTAAGTTTTGAATAAAAAATATAATGTTGCTTATTTGTTGCATTTTTTAAGTAAAATGCCTAGTTTTGTAACTTGACAACATAAGTTGCCTCTTTCTACCATTTTCTCCCATTTATAATATAAAAAAGAAAAGTGATAATATAAATCCATTCTAATATTAAAAAAATATGATTTTTAATTTATTTTTTTTTAAATTAATTCAGCGGACAAAAATTGGCCAAAAAGGATTTTCTTCCCCTTTAATGCAAATTATTCTACTGTATTTTGTAGTCAGCAGAATGCCAAATCTTAGTTTGATTTAATTTGGATCTTTTACGCTCTTCTTCCTACTATACTCGTTTTCAACTCGTCTCGCTATCTCAAGTCAAGGTCAACTTGGCTCCATCTCAAGTCAATGTCACTTGGCTCCTTCCATGATACTGCTGCTCCTTACGCGGACTCAATTTCTTATAATTTTTCAAGATTTTAAGAATTTTTTCTTCTAAAATCAACAAGGCCAAGAGAGATCGTTCTTGAGGTATCGCTCTCTCTCTCTCTATATATCCTTTTTTGTGTATGTATGAGAGAGACGGAGCTAAATTTAACTGAAATTGAAGGTTTCTTTGATTTTCTGCTTAAAGAATATTCTTGATTCTTACATTAATCTCTTATGATTCTTGTTCTGCTTTTAGGAAACACTGTTTGGAGAGATTTTGGTGGCGGCCCTTCTACAATGGGAAGCTATGTGAGAATTTCGGGTTCGAGCTCTTCTCTCTGTTCATAATGTTTTTGCAATTGGAAGTGTTTTTCCGTAAATAGATTTAAGAGTTAAAGATTTTGCATATTTGCTGCAGCACTGTTGTGGGCTGACATATTGGTGTTCTATGCATTATTCGTGATGCAAAATTATTTGACTAAAGTCTGGAAAATAAGCTTTGTCCGTGCTGCTACAATTTTGAATATTTGGGGAGGAGTTTCCTTCATACTGCCGGTGTTCTTCCTCTTCCTCGTCGACACTCTTCTCGGAAACTTCGTCATGCTCGTGATTTCTAGCGTATCCTACAGTGTGGTGAGTTTGTTAACCTCTTAAAGAACTCGAAGAAGCATTATTTTCTTATTTGGTACTCCTTCGGTCTTATAGAAAGTGTCTTGTTTTTCTTTTTTAACCGTTCAATAATAGAAAAGTGTCATGTTTCTAAAAAAAGCAAAGTATGTGTGGCCCAAAATTAACCGCCTAAAAGTCAAACAATATACACCAAATAATCTAAGTTTCTTAATCTCCGTACCCCATAGAAAGGAGACACTTTCTATGGGACCGAGGGAGTAGATACATGCTGCACAATCAAGGGTTGTTCTGAGAATTATGGTCTTGATTTTTCCTCAAACATCCTTCCATTTGGTTGCTAATTCACCTTAAGTTTAAAGAACATCAATGTATGTGTGTACATCAGAAAATATTGATCGATTGTAGTCCTTTAATGTGGTTTTTATCTGATTTTGGTCCTATAACTTTATAAAGTATTCGATTTTGGCACTCTAATGTAGCAGTGACCAATTTTGATCCTATAACTTTATAAAGTGTTAGATTTTTGTCCTATAACTTTATAAAGTATCTGATTTTAGTCGTACTGATAGAATTTGTGAAACATAAAAGGGCACGTGAATTTCACAATTCCTCGAATGACTAAAATAAGTCATTTTATAAAGTTTATTGAGAAAAAAAGCGAACATTTTTTATTAACTTTATAAAATGCCTTATTTTAATCACACAGCGAAGAATATATATATATATATATAATATATATATATATATATAGTTTATGTGTCTTTTTCTATTCGATAATTTATATCAAGGGACTGAAATCGTACACTTTATAAAATTATAGGACCAAAATCACATATTTTAAAGTTACATGACCAAAGTCGAACGTTGCTACATTAGAGGACCAAAAATTGGACAGTATATAGGATCAAAATCGAACACTGCCACATTAAATAACCAAAATCAAACAGAAGCCACATTAAAAGACCAAAATAGACATTTTCTCGTGTGTACATATATTTGAGAGAGAGAGCACGCTTAATTTGCTCTGTCCATTTAGCTATGAAAGAATTTCATGCACTCAAATTCCAACTTATGCAGGGAATTGCTTTAGTTACCATGTCTACGCCGCCAGTACTTGCTGATATTACTAATACATGCAAACACTACGAACCAAAATGTATTGGTTCTACACAAAAAATCCTATTCTACATAGGAATGGCTCTTATAGCTGTTGGAGCTGCTGGTAACGGAGTTTCCGTAAAGCCCTTCCTGGTAGAGCAAAGTAAGAACAATGATGGAGGTGCAAAAGAAGTCCTTAGGTTATCAGGTCTGGTTGTCATAGTCATTGTACCTATAGTTGGAGCTTTTGCACTTCCCTACGTGAAGCCTTGGGCTCTCCGGTTCGGAATCCCTGCAATCTGCACTGTCATTGCAACCCTTCTCTTTCTCAGTGGTTTCTGCATGAAAAGCTCGTGGAGGTATAAAACTGTCGAACCGCAAGGGAGTCCGTTAACTATTGTATGCCGAGTGTTTGTAGCTGCAGCTTCCAAGATACTTCTTCCGCTCGATAACCAACAGTTTTTTAAGGAAAACGGCAAGGAAAACGAGACGTTTTCCCCTTCTCGACTCAGGTGTTTACTCCACTTTCTTTCTGCGCGGTTTTTAAGGTGGATTGTTAGTTGTGTATAGAGTTGTGTAAAGTTGTGGACCCCCTCAAATAACGTGTGCTTAATAATTTGCTAAAAAGGGAAACTGATAAACTTCAATGAGACGGAGGGAGTAGAAGCATAATCAATATTCTTGTTGTTGCTTTTTTGTAGGTTTCTTGAGAAGGCTGCCATTATCGTTCCAAGTACAACGCCTTCACAAGATTTGCAGAAGAGTTGGAAACTCTGCTCCGTATCAGAAGTCGAAGATACCAAAGCGGCTATTCGTATGGTCCCAATGTCAGCCACCTTCGTAGTTTGTGGGATCGTGTCCTCGTTCGGAAACACTTACTTCATAGAACAAGCAAGCCACTTGAACAGAAAGGTAGGGGAATGGAAGGTTCCCCTGCAGGTGCTTCCGCTGTTCGCGGTATGGGCAAAGAGTTTATTTTTCATCCCACGGGCGAAACGCCTTCTAACGAGCAACTCCAGATATAGACCCTCCGTAGGGATTGCAGTGGCGATGACGTTCTCCATTATGTGTTGCATAGCTGCAGCCGGAATGGAGCGGCTTAGGCTTGACGTGATTGAAAAACACGGGCTGTTAAACAAATCCGAGAGCAGCATTCCCATGAGCATGTTCTGGCTGCTCTTCCAGTTCTTTCTGCTTGCAGGCCTTGATACGTTCTTCGAAACGAGTGTTGATAAGTTCTACCGAGATCAGTCTCCAAGATGCATGAGCAGCTACCTCACTTGCTTCGCCAAGGGCGTTTCTGGCCTCGGATTCATGTGCAACGTGCTTCTGGTCCGTGTCGTGGGATCGATAAGTGAGGAGGGAGGGAGAAGGAGTTGGTTTCAGTCCACATTGAGCTTGAGTCGTCTCGACAAGTACTACTGGGTGCTGTCCGTTTTGAGCACCGTAAACCTAGCCGTGTACGCCCTTGTGGCGTACACGTATAGATACAAGACCCCGAACGAGCCACACGAGGAAGTAGCTCGTCCGGGAAGAGGAACGAGTAGTCTACCCCCAGATGAGAATGGTAGCAACCAATGCTGCAATCTTTTCGGTTAGGAAATTGATTTCTCTTCTTCTATATTTATAGCCTAGTATTATTCTATCTGAGATTTTCCTTCAATTCATTTTGATTGATTTATGTGATACTTTAGTAAAAGTGTAGATCTTGATATATTTATTAATGTATTAAGGATTTTTATTTTTGTGAAGACTCAATTGTATCCCACATCGACTTTGTGAAGATCATGACTCTTATGGAATTATGGTAGATCTCGTTCACATCTTTTTGTACATTCTATTTACACGTCTTTCTTTCAAATGAATACACAGAACGAATGTTTCTCATCTTCGTCATCCTTTAACATGGTATTAGAACGGGCCCTAGTCAATGATGGTTTTTTTTATCCTTATGTTAGACCAGTCCTTATAGACCATTTGTTTCCACGTGTAATAGTTAGATGTTCATACCGATCTACACGTGAGAGAGTGTGTTAAGACTCAATAGTATCCTACATTGACTTTGTGAAGATCATAACTCTTTTATATAAATTTGAATATTCATTCACCTTATTAGGCATTTTAAAGGGAATATGGTCCAACTTATCAATTTTACCATCCATAAGAGTCTATTTACTAATAACTACCAATTGCCAAAACTTCCGTCTCGCCCGACTTGTCTTGTATTCATTTTTCATCCCACACAACTTGTCTTGTTTCTTAAAAAGGAAAATAATTACTACACAAACTCTCACTTTTTCTTTGTGGGATCTACTTTTTTTCATACAATCACTCACTCATCTTAATTTTCGTACAAAAAAAAAACAAGACAAGTTGGACGGGACGGAGAGAGTACCGTAAAATTCTCATGAAGTGTTAACCTCCTCACCGTCATGTTAGTTAGAAGAGAAAGTCACCACTTGTGACTGCATGTCCTCTTGCCGAGAACCTCTCTACATGGTCCACTGTACTTTAAAAATTAACATTCTAATTTCTAAGAATTTAAATTCACGGGACCCACGTAAATAATTGAGCAAAGAAACATGATGGGAATTGGCGTTTTGAGAGTTTGTTTATTGTTGCATACTATTTTAATTTTCATCCAATTGCAGAGCTTGAAAATATATGAAAAAAAGCACACGAAAATGTTGAACATGAATGAAGGGATCAGATTCCTTATCGAAAAAAGAATCAAGAAAAAACCAAGGAATCAGTCTCTAACTTTTTCTTTGTTTTGTACTCTACTCCTTCCATCTACTGTTACGGTTTTATTTTTCTAATTAGGTTGTTCTAATTCCTAAAATGGTAATAATATATTCTTAAACATAAAATAAAATACACACTACTTACTCACTACTCACCCCCACATTGTTATATTCTCTCTCACATGATTCCATTCCGCCAAAACTCAAAAATTTATGAACTTTAACCTTTGGAAATTTTAAATTATTTCTTCAATTAGAATATAAAATAAATAAATAAATAGATGCCTCAACTATGTATTGCAAAAATTTGAATGAATTATAGTTTCTTCCAACTAATCAATCCTCGAAAACTATATTTATTTCTTCAAAATACATAAAATATGCACTTTAATCAATTTCTTAATTTTCGTGCCGAACCAAGGGGACAATAAAGATATTGAAAAATAATAAATTGGCTATGGATTGGGAAAGCAGCTAAAATAATATCTAACAAAAGTTTTATCGCTCTCTCTCTCTCTCGACACAGCAAGCGAAGACCAGAGACCGTTGATCTACAGAGAAGGTACGGTCAACGCGGCTAACATAGTATTTGATCTCAATTTTATCCTCTGCTTGAAAACAATTGCTCTGGTTTTGTTTCCTCTACATATTTCTTGATTGCAGAGCTTCATTCTCTTGCAGAGAGAAAAGGCGAGCATTGTCGGAATTTCTGCAACAAAAAAGCTTAAAAAGCTTTTGTATTGAATCAATAATGAGGCAGAGCTTCGTCAGAATTAGCGGTAATAATTCGCTCTTTTATTACATACATACATTTGATCTCATTGCATACTTAGAAGTCTTCATTGCAGCTCTGTTATGGGCTGACATATTGGTGGCTTACGCCCTCTTCGTAATGCAAAACTACTTGACCGATGTTTGGGATCTAAGCCTGACTCACGCCGCCGGAATCTTGAATATTTGGAATGGGATTTATCGGATATTGCCACTTTTATTTCTCTACTTGGTTGATGCATTTCTGGGCAATTTCATGCTGCTCTTCGTTACTAGCATATGCTATAGCGCTGTGAGTTTCTACTTCAGTTTAATTTTTTCCGGCAAGGTTTTTAAGGAGAGTAGTTGATGTGTATAGAGTTGTTTTAAAGTGGAGGAGTAATTCATATGCCTATCTATGATAGCTCAAGATCTTGAAAATGGTTTTGCAATATATCAAAGATTGGCTTGGATTATTGCAGGGAATCGCGTTTGTGGCTATGTCAGCCCCTCCGGTTCTAGCAAATTCGACAAACACATGTAAGGAATACGAACCGCGATGCATCGGCGACACTCAGAAAGGGCTCTTCTATGCCGGCATGGCATTGATAGCTGTTGGAGTAGCCGGGAACATCGTTGGCGTAAAGCCTTTCCTAGTCGAGCAGAACCCACAAGGCCAAGCAAACAACGCTGCGCCACGACGCCAAGCAAACAACGCTGCTCGGCGGGGCGGGGCAAACAACCCTGCTCCGCGAGGCGATGTGTATCAAGTAATAGGCCTAATAGGTGTGGTGGTTGTAGGCATAGCCGGAGCTGTCGCACTTCCGTACATCAGGCCATGGCACGTCCGCTTTGGGATCCCAGCCATCTGCACCGCCTTCGGCACCTTCCTCTTCCTCAGCGGCTCCTGCAGTTATAGAAAGGCTCCACCAAATGGGAGTCCTCTATGCAAGGTCTTCAAAGTGTACATAGCTGCACTAATCAAGATCTTTGAACCGTACCCGGCTGATGAACAACGGTATCATGGGAATGGGGTAAATGGGCGGAGATTTTCAAGAACAAGATGCCTAAGGGGACTGCAGAAGGCCGCCATAAGACTAGAAGAAGATGGATTGATCAACAAATGGTTTCTCTGCACCGTTGCAGAGGTTGAGGACGCTAAAATAGCTATACGAATGGTGCCGATGTGGATGACATTCGTAGTTTGTGGGATCGTCACCTCGGTTGGAGACACGTACTTCGTCGAACAGGCAGGCAAGCTTAACCGCAACATAGGAAAACTAAGACTGCCTATTCAAGTCCTTCTACTAGCAAAGAGGACGACAAAGGGGTGGGTTGATGGGATTCAATATGCGAGAAGGGCACCCCCGTTCGGGATTGCAGCAGGCATGATATGCTCAATCCTATGCTGTGTAACTGCAGCTCTGGTTGAGACAAAGAGGCTTAAGGTTGTTAGGCGCCACGGGTTACTAGACAAGGCTGACGAAGACGTGCCAATGAGCATGTACTGGCTGCTTTTCCAGTTCGTTCTGCTGGGGTGTGTGGAATCGTTCCTGGAGAAGAGCGTGGGAGCGTACTACAGAGATCAGTCGCCGAAATGCATGGTGAGTTACTTGGGGAATTTGACTCGGGGAGTGACTGGTTTGGGATTCATGTGTAGCGCGCTTTTGGTTCATGTTGTGCGGACGGTAGAGCCGAGTTGGTTTAAGCACACCTTGAATGGGAGCCGGTTTGATCGGTACTACTGGCTGCTCGCGGCTCTGAGCGGCGCCAATTTGGTGGTTTTTGTGGTGGTGGCGTCGTGTTACACTTACGAGGACCCGGTGATGGAAGGGGAGGCGCCGGAGGGAGGTGGTGGATTCACGGAGGGATATGTCGAAGGAAGAGATATGGACAGATCCTGCTCTTGCTCTTGCTCTTGCTTCTAATTCTTGCTTTTTCATTGCTTGAGATTGCGATATTTTCTACTTCATGGCATTTTTTCAAAGGAGGTTAGAGTAGTTATTATTCATGTCGAATGTCGATTGAACAGTTAACAAAAGTGCAATTTATGGAGCATAGATTATCACTCACGAGTTTTTTCAATTTTGTAATTTTAACACGAATTTATAAATTTGATTAATTAACAATTTTGTAATTTTAACACGAATTTATAAATTTGGTTAATTAAAATACGACACGCTCTGTTCTTCAAATTTTCTCAACTGCCGAAAAATACAAAAGCGGCGTCGCTTTGCACACGTGGTGGCCAAATATTGGATCTTTTTTCCAAATTATTAAAACGGAACAACATATGTTTTTTGGATAATCTAGTACCTTGCAAAATATAAACATGATTTCAGAAAATTCTCAACACGATCAAGTATATTGAAATACTTAATCAAAAGATAAAGAGTTGAATATGACCTTCAACTGAAACCCCTTGTTATCTTTACCTTCTTCTCCAGCGGCCGAAAAAAAATTAAAGAGTTCTTATGTAGTAAAAAAAAATATTTTAGGTCACATTAACGAGGTTTATTTAGTGCGCATTTCGATAGCGGCTGCTGATTAACATCGTCATCAAAAAACAAAAAACAAAAAAGAGTATTTTATGTTATCTTACGCAAATTGTATCCATAATCGTGACGATTTCATGAATCTTAGGCCACGAAAAAAATAATAATAATCATATACAAATAATATGAATATGGTGATTGAAAGTCAAACATAATTGAGATACGACAACGATATTTATATAAATTACGATGCATATCATATTACTGTCGTGCCCTTTAACGTGGTATTTTGAAACATGTTCTATTTTTCTATTGACACTTATGTCCTGGACAATTTATTTTAACCAAAAGTAATCCTTTCAATGATAATCTTTAATAAACAAAGATTGTCAAAAAGTTTCTTTATTATTTTTCCAACATCCCAACTTCTACTTTTTATTATCATTATTATTTTATTTTATTTCCAAACTTCTAATTTTTTTTATTATTTCTCGCTCGATTAGTATGCTTACTTTGTACTTTAAAATGCTCGCATTATTAAAAAATTAATGCAAAACTATTAAAGATAATTACTTTTATGAATTCGAGTATAACAATGATAATTGATATCCCGCTATTACAGTTCTACTTTTCTAATTGGGTTGTCCCTCTATTACTATCATCTTTACTAAAATAGTAAAAACTATTTTTAAACAAAAAATGAAGTGGGTCCCTCCTAGTTAATACTCATCCCCACATTATCATATTCCCTCTTTCTAAAAATCTATATCTCACACGATTTTCGTTCCACTCCGTACTCGAAAATTTATGATTTTTAACTTTTTGGAATCTTAAGATTATTTCATAAAATATAAAATAAGATAAAATAAAAAATAAATCGATTGTCTCAACTATGGCTTGCAAAAATTTGGATAAATTCTCATTTTTTTCACCAACCACTCCTAAAAAATTGTGCTCATTTTTCTTAATACAAATAAAATTCATAAAATGCACACTTAAACAAAGTTTCTTAATCTCCGTGTCAAAATCAAAGAGGACAGTAATAGCGGGACGGATGAAGTATGATAGTATCGTGATTGAATATAAATATGGATGATTTTTGAAAGGTGTTTGATACTTACTAGTGAATGAGTGCGACAGCTAAATGAGTACGATGTTTAGTTATATTTAAGCCTAAATGAGAATTGAAATTAGTTTTTTTTAATAAAAATATTTATCAATATTTTGTACATATTATAATATTTTAAAATAATAATGCCACGTGACATTGTTTAAAAACTCAAATGTTTCGGTCTTTAAAAAACCATTTCATTCCTTTATCCTGATAAATTCTTTTTCTAAATTAAAGTTGGAGAGGAAAAGGAAACGTGGGGCCACTGAATTGATGCTTCGTATTTCAATAGTGGCAATGTAGCTAGGCTGCCTACAAATTTGTCAATCCGGATCCTTTGGCCCAAAATTCGTATCCCACTCAATGACCCACCAATCACGCAATGCCACGCGTGTATTGGTGGGCCATGTTAGCAATTAAAAACTATTTAAGTTATAAAAGGATGGCCCACCAATGCACGCGTGGCGGGGCGTGATTGATGGACCATCATATGGGCCACCATCATATGGGACAGAGGATGCTGAGCGCAAATTTGTTAAAATTACTTTTAAAAGACAAAATATACACATATTGTGTTGTACTACTAATTATTGAATGAGATATTTATAACGATTTTAGACTACAATATACACCGTCACATTATAACTAATTAATATTCACTCTGTCCCCTACTGTTCTACTTTTCTAATCGAGTTGTCCCGCTATTAGTGTCTTATTTTCTAAAATAGCAAAAACTACTCTTAAACAAAAAATGAAATGAGCCTCTTCTACTTAGTCATCCTCGCATTATCATACTCTCTCTAAAAAATTATCTCTCACACAATTTTCCTTCTCACTCCGTACTCGAAAATTTATGATTTTTAACTTTTAGGAAACTTAAGATTATTTCTTAAAATACAATATGGAACAAAAAAAACAAAAAAAAAAATCGATTGCCTCAACTATGCCCTACAAAAATTTGGATAAATTCTCATTTCTTCCACCGACCACTCCTCGAAAATTGTGTTCATTTCTTAATACAATTAAAACTCATAAAATACACACTTAAATAAAGTTTCTTAATCTCTGTGCCGAAACCAAAGGGAACCGTAATAGCGGGACAGAGAGAATATTTTTATATCTTTATACACACTATCTTATACGTGGTCAATCTCATCGATGTAATATTGGGACAAATGAAGTATTATCAAGAATTGGAAATCACTTAAATATTGGGACATTTGATATGAGCGTTTGAAAATTAGGAAGATAAACCTCGTAAAATTGATATATAGATTAGATGTATCAAAATTATAAAAATAAAATAAAAATTATATTTAAAAAAATTGGGATTTGAGAAATTCAATTACATTAAAATGATATCCAAAACCTTTAATTCTTTGAGTGAATAATCTCAAATCAAGATTCAATTTCAAGCTGGTATCAAAATGCCCGAAGTTTTATAACTTTTCAATCATAAAACTGAAAGCCGCCAACGATTTCTCTCATTAGTTTACGTAATGTAAATGGCTGCAAAAGCATATCCTCTCTCATCATCCCATTATTCCTCAAAAAGAATATCCCTTTGGAAACTCCCTTCCCATGGCCCCTCTTTCTTCTCTCTCTCTCTCCTCTCTCTCTCTCTCTCTCTCTCTCTTCTTTCATCACTTGCATTTGTTTATTCAAATTCAACCCCTAAGAGAATCAAGATTATCCAATTGCCTCCGACAAGTATATGCTTTTTATTACAAGCCACCAAATATTTTGCACAGTTGGCTCTTGTTGTTAATTAACGTGATCAAACCCAAACCATCATGTGCACGCTTTCTCTCTCTATAAATCCTGCTCTCTCTCCTCCCCCATTATTCTCCTCTGTTTCATATCCTTCCTCCTTTTCAGCACCCATATCTCAAATCTCTCTAAAGCTAATAACGAATCGAGGATTTAGAATCTTGGAAGCTCGCACTTTTAGAGAGAGAAAGTTTGGTTCAGGCAGCGGTAGAGCCGACATGACTATTCGTGACTATAAAGAAGAGAAAGAGGAGAACCCACCTCCTTTCTTTGAGGCTGAGATGGATTCTAGGCCCAGACGCATTGCTCTGTTCGTTGAGCCGTCTCCCTTTGCGTGAGTCTTTCGTTTTTTGAAAATTTCTTGTTTGTGATGATTTTGCTGAAAAGGATCTTCTTGATTTGGGTGTTGGTGATGTGAATACTTCTTGCAAGCCCATGTTTAGTTAGATTAGCCTTACCATGTTCAGTTAAACCTTAATAAAGTAATAATCTTCGGATTGAAAAAATAATTTATTTAACGATATTATTGTTTTATCGAATATTATTTTAGTGCATTTATCATATCGGGACCGAAAGAAATTATTATCTTAACGAGATTATTATTTTATCGAATATTACTTTATCGAGGTTTAACTGAAAGCAGATTATTTTAAGCATTTGAGATGTTTTTTTGGTGCTTGAAGGATCATAATTTTTGAATTTATAAAAAATATCTATTTTTTAAAATTAATTCAAAAAACTCCCTAATTTTGCTGAAAAATAATTATTTTTAACTTAAAAAAAAACAATTAAAAAATACTTATAAAAAGCGTTGCAAACACACCCTATATCTTAATCTTGCCCTGTCAAGGTGGGTTGTACAATCATGCATTATCTCATTTCAAAGTCTTGAAATTGTTCTTGGAATTGTATGCAGTTACATCTCTGGATACAAGAATAGGTTCCAGAATTTCATCAAATATCTACGTGAGATGGGAGATGAGGTATCATGCTCTTCTTCCTTCTTGTTATTTCCTCTTATTCATTAGAGAAGATAGCATGCTTCTACTTGTATGCTTGGAAGTTGAAGTAACTCTTTTATGTCGAAAAGGGGGATATCAGACCGGGATACGAGATTATTCAATTTTAACTCATACTACTAAACCATACCTCCTACCCTTGACCTTCATTCTCTATATTACACGGTTATTAGGTGCTTCCTTCGCGCAACAGAAATCTTATAAGATTATGTCAGAAATTGGTGATAGAATACATTCCTACAGCGGAATTAAGTAGTAGATGATTTCTTACTTTAAACTTGATGTTCCAGATCACCGGTGATCACAAGGATCATGGTTTGTTTTCACAATTTAAGTGTTTGAGATTTTCAGTAAAGAGAAGAATGAGAATTAGCGTACGGTTTATTTCTCAAAAATATGTATCTTATGTTAAAATTAACCGCTTCTCATTTAATATATATATATATATACTTAATTTATTGCATATAAATCCCTTACTCATATGATATTATGAAATAACTCCATGAGTGTATATATTTTCAACAGATTATTTGGCTATATGGCATGATTAGAATGATAATTTAAAATCTTTAATTTCCATTGTTTCTTTGGATATTTCCCAAGAATCACTTTGTTCAACTGCCACGTTGAATGTTCAGGTCATGGTTGTGACGACGCACGAAGGAGTGCCGGAGGAATTTCATGGAGCTCATTTGATTGGCTCGAGAAGGTTAGGGCTAAAGGATGATATAACTGTTAATATCTTCACCATACTACTCCATCCGTCCCAATAAACACGTCCCCTTTCTTTCCGGCACAGAAATTAAGAAGTAGTGTAATATGGTATATATTGTTTGACTTTTCGGTAATAATCGGCTAATTTTTATATCAGCTTCCCCTTTCCATGGTACGAGAAGGTACCTCTATCACTGGCACTGAGCCCAAGAATCATCTCAGCAGTCTCCCAGTTCAAGCCTGACATCATACATGCTTCATCTCCCGGAATTATGGTAAAATCTTGGCAAATTTATTTAATTTCTTCTTCCAAAGGCAAGAAAACATTGTATTTTTTGTAATATAATTGCTTCATCTCCCTTTGATTGTTAGGTATTTGGTGCTCTGGCAATTGCAAAATTACTATCCGTTCCCATTGTGATGTCATATCACACCCATGTTCCAGTGTACGTCTTCTTCAGTCGATTCACATTACTTAGCTTGTTCAACTCTGAGATTTCTGCTGATTGCAAAACTTTGATTTACAGATATATACCCAGATATACCTTTAGCTGGCTGGTTCAACCAATGTGGCTAGTCATAAGTAAGTGAGGCTTCACTACTTCTCACAGTCTGATACTCCCTCCGTCCCATTGCAATTGTTCAGTATTCTTTTTTCGGGTTGTTCCATTTCAATTTACCATTTCCATTTTTTTAGTAAAACAATACTCTAAATAAATTAGTGGGTCTCATCACTTTATAACTTCTCTACACACAACTACCAACTTTCTTATTTCCGTGCCGAAAAGAAATTAGAAAATTGATAGTGGGACGGAGGAAGTATGAATTTTCATGATACTTATAAGAATCTCGTACTACTTCACCAGAATTTCTGCATAGAGCTGCTGATCTTACTCTGGTCCCTTCTGCCGCTATCGCAAAGGATCTAGAAGAAGCTAATGTAACTACAGGTGAAATTTAACATATCTTATTATCTTAGTTCTTTTGAATTATTGCATTCAATCTGAGGAATCTCATGTCTCTTTGATTACTGCAGCCAACAGGATACGCCTCTGGAATAAGGGTGTTGATTCCGACAGCTTTCACCCACGGTTCCGGTCTCATGAGATGAGATTAAGATTAAGGTAAGAAAATCCTCCTAGGATTGCTATTTCAAGTTCAGACTACCTTTAAACTTCGATAAAGTAAATAATAATTTATTCCGGTCCGTTACGAGTGAATATATTAAAGTAATGTTCGATAAAATAATAATCTCGTTTAATGAATAGTTTTTTGAACTCCAAGATTATTACTTTATTAATGTTTATAACTGTGGAACTCGAATTCTTACTAACAAAACTGTCTCAAATTAGCAACGGCGAACCCGACAGACCTTTGATTGTGCATGTAGGGAGGCTTGGGGTTGAGAAGAGTTTGGAGTTTCTCAAAAGGTACAATTTCTGCCAGTTTAGGGAAAGATTTTACCTGAAGATTTTTGTGATCACTGTGATTGTTGAAATAGGGTTATGGATGAGCTTCCAGAGGCTCGAATCGCCTTCATTGGGGACGGACCGTACAGGTAAGGTTGAGCGGAAGAATTACAACGACACAATTGAGTTTCTGGAATCGAAAAAATTTGATCATTGCTCGGTTTTATTTTTCCGATAGAGAGGAGTTGGAGCAGATGTTCGCGGGCATGCCAGCAGTATTTACGGGGATGCTGCAAGGCGAGGAGCTTTCACAAGCGTACGCCAGTGGAGATGTTTTCCTGATGCCTTCAGAGTCCGAGACTCTCGGACAAGTCGTTATGGAGGCCATGTCATCGGGCCTCCCCGTGGTGGCTGCCCGTGCAGGGGGCATCCCGGAGATCATACCCGAAGATCAGCAGGGGAAGACTGGTTATCTTTTCAACCCTAGAGACGTCGATGACTGCTTGAGCAAACTCAAACCTCTTCTGCATGATGGAGAACTACGCGAGACCATAGGCAAAGCGGCTCGTGTGGAGACGGAGAAGTACGATTGGAGGGCAGCTACGCGCAAGATACGCAACGAGAACTACAATGCGGCCATTTGGTTCTGGAGGAAGAAGAGGGAAGAGTTCTTGCAGCCGTTCCAGTGGCTGTTCCAACTCTTGTGCCAGACCACCCCGCGCGCAATTCAGATGTAACCACGTCGACTAAACGGGTTTTTCAAAGGAGAAACCACTGCTAGCTATTCAGTTGTAAGCAACTAAGCATTGTGGATTGCTAGTATTTGTGCTGTGAATCCTTATAGCAAGTTAGGTGAGGGTAATCGATTCATTTGTATTGATTGAAGCGTGAAATCAGTGCCTCAACAACTGTAGGTTTGGTTGGATTATTTCTTCCATGTATATGTCTTGATGGAAGCTTGTTCTAGTATTTGTATAATGTCGATTGAAAGAATAGGACAACTCCATCTTATTAAGGTATTTCATATAATTCCATCATTTTCTCTGGTCCCAACTCGGGCCGGTGTAAAAAGAAAATTAAGTTTGATAACATAATAAGATATATGGTCTCGTCAATATTATAAATTAAAAATTATTTAAAATTATCGATAACATTAAGCCAATTTTATAAAATATGATTATAGTGTTGCCTGTATTTTTCTTAAAACTTAAATATAATTGAATCTCATCTCAAACTTTTCTAATTTCATCAGAAAGCTCCGATGTTATTGGTCTCATCTCAAACTTTTCACGAACTACAATTTCAAACTTAAATATAATTGAATTTCATCTCAAACTTTTCACGAACTACACCATAAAATTGTGAAGAATTTTAGACCTAATAAGTGATTCCTTGTGCGTTATTGGTCCCGAAGGAATTATATTATCGTTAGCATTTTCTTAGTATTCTTAGGGGTATTTGCAAATGCTTATTTTAAGTACTTATCTGCTTACTGACAGCATAAACAATTTTTTTTTGTTTGAAAAAATTATTTACTGCAGCAGTTTCTCTAAAATTAAGCAACTAAACTGCTTAATAACTAATTTTTTTAAGCGTATATTGAGAGTGCAATTAAATTGAAAAGAAAATGGATAATATAATTGTGACGTATTTTTTAATGTATTTTGTAACGTGGGATAAAAACCACGGACGTAGAGTGCGTAAATTCCTTGTGGAAACTGGATGGACTGCGTCACCACCGAAGGCGAAAACCACTACTTTCTCTGCATACCAATTTTAATACCATCTCTCTCTTTCTCTTTCTCTTTCTCTTTCTCTCTCTGCCACCACAGACCAAGTGTATCTTGTTTTGACCCCATCAACAACATCAACAACAGCAGGGGGTTGGATACACTGGATTTTACCCCTCTTCCCTCCTACTTTGACATGTAAGTATGTAACTGCCATCTTATCCTGTCCGATTTATCACCCTCCATATTTTTGTTGTTTTCCCTATTTCGTCTCTTCTCAAACTTCCAACTAGTAATCATTTCCAACTACTTCGTTTTACAACCAAACATTACATGAATCTCCACACCTTTTCCTCTGTCCACATCGAGTCCAGATCTTTTATCCCATTTTTGGTGTCCCACTCGGTAATTCACCAATTTTTACTGGTAACATGACTCATCAATACACGCGTGGCACCACGTAATTGGTGGACCACCGAATGAGACACCAAAAATTGGGATAGAGGATCCTTAGGCATCCACATCACTGTCCCATATCTTCGACTTTCAAAAAAAGACAATTTTTTTTATATATATAAATTTGTCATGTTCAACTATACCTAGTCAAACGAGGCTCACCCACTCTATACACTTCACCAACAATCTTTCATCATAGTTACTTTGTTGTCAAATGTGTGAATCTCATTAGTACTATGACACATGATTAATGTGGTTTGCATCTTTTGTTAACTTACAGAATATTACACAAAAGCAAAATTTATTTGATATGAATATCAGTAGGAGCGAAGACACCACTCAAAGATATAAATCCATGTTCTAGTTTTAGGAAAAGATAAAAAGTTAGAGCATTTCCAACCAAAGGCGGATTCAAGGGGGAGCGGGTGGGTACGATCGGGCCCCTCCAAAAAAAAATCGTGCATTAATACGAGTTCTCTTTTATTTCGAGTAATTTATATGTTTGTCCCATTTAAATTTTCGAATTCGCCCCCCGAAATGTTTATCCTACATTGAAGTAACAATGAAGAATTAGTGTTAATGTGACCACTAACTTTGAAAAATATTAAAAAAACGTATATTAGACGTCACTTATTTTAGTAGAGATGTAGAATTTAGAGTTTTAGACATCTATTTTGATAGAGTTATTCGACATAAGTAGAAAAATGTTCTAAAAAAAATTTCTCGAGGGCTCCGCACTTGTCTCCAACCCTGCACTAAATAGGTGTTTGCAGTAGGAAAATCATCACCAACACATCTGGATTATCAACACCAAAATGGTGATATCCACTTTTGTCGTTGATAAAATGCGAGAGAACTTTGATAGGCAATAAACAATTATTAATTATTAAAACTAGCCAGCTATTAACTACTCTTATTTTAATTTTGTCATTGCATAAATTAATTTATTGTTTATATAAATCTAGTTGTTTTTATTTATTTAATACTTATAATATATATTATTAATTTAAATGGATCATAACGGAAATCGAATATTAGATCACTTTTAGATCAACCACTTACATAGAAAATGGAATACCAACTACACTATATGTTACCGGTATTTAATATTTATAGTAAATTATATAGAATATGAATGTGTATAATAACTACATTATCTTAGTTATTTAATGCACAAGTAATTTATTTATTTTTATTTATTTATTTATTTTCAATTATATATTAAAAAAGTATTTCACATATAATTGTTGATTTAAATTATTGTGTATCTAATGTGCAATATTGAGAAAAATATAATTATGGAGATTAAAATCAAATTCACGAAATTTCAACAAAGGCAAGGGTCTGGAATGGAGATGCAACATGAGCTTATAGTGGTCCATAATCATATGCTTCCGAGGACATGCTACTCTGTTCCAAGTGCATTGCACCGGGCCGTCAATCTCCCAAAATCAAGATCAAGTCGGTCAAGATACATACTGCATAAACTCCAAATCAAGCTCTAGAGCAGCCATGGTCTCCGGCGCAAGCACCACCTCGAGATCAACGCTCCCGTTCCCTTCAGCCCCCGGGAAGGCGGAGATCTTGCCGTCGAATTTGTTGGCCCTACCGCTCCTCACAGCCAACGGCCGGCCCCACCCGAAATCGTTGTCGTACATCGGGAACCTCGGGGAGCTTCCCATGGTGATCATCGCGCCGTCGAAATTCCCCAGCGGGAACAGCCGAGGGTTGCTTTCCCAATCCTTGACACCGCGGCGCACCGTAGCATCGCCGTGCGCCACCACATTCCGGTGGAGCATGCCGGCGCTCCAGCTCAAGTCGTTGGACAGCAGCTCGCCGACGCTCGCGGCCGTGGGGATGCTCTGGATCAAGTTCCCGAAGTAGAGCGGCGCGAGCCGCGGCTCCAGCCGGTGCCTGCAGTTCACGGCCATCCGGAACGTCGTCGTTTTGCCCGCGCTTAATTTCCTGGCACGTGTCACGGATCTCCACAGCTGGGCGCTCAGCGACTGGAATGACGAAATCAGAGCCGTAGGATCTTTCGCTGCCGTTATGTTCCCGTTAGTTTTTCCGTTGGCAGCCCAACTGTCGTTCCTCTGTTTCCCCAAGATTTCCGGCGCGTAAAATCCGGGTTCTCGGGCCGGGTTGTTGGCCCGGGTTTTCAACTTCGTGATCGCCTCTCTGCTGAAATGGAAGATCTTCTCCCGCAACGGCTCGTCGCCGGAGAAGGTCGCCGAGGGCCCACCTTCCGGGAATTTCAGCACCGCCGGCGAATCGAAAACCGAGTAGCGGCTGAAGACCGGTGGACGAGAGATCTTCTTAACGCCCACCGCCACTTCCGTGAAAGTATTAAAGAAGTTCCAAAAGGAGGTGCCGTCAACGACGGCGTGATTCGCGGAGCACCCGACGAAGACGCCGTCACTAAGCTCCGTCACCTGAACCGCGATTAACGGTTTAACATGACCGGCGTAGCTGAGCGTTTGGTCGAACTGGAAGAAACGATGGAAGGCTGGCGGGATATCGTGATCGGGCGGAGGAAGGAGAGCTCCGGTGGAGAGGTGCGGCGCCTTTGCGTGGAAGAAATCGACGCCGGCGTCATTGCAGACAATATGGACGTGGCCGGCGTCGTCGGTGTGGAGGCGGCCGGCGAGAGCTGGGAAGTGGGAGAGTGTTTTAGAGAGGGAGAGTTTGAAGAGAGAGAGGAGGTCGGCGGAGGAGAGAGGCGGCTGGGGGAGGAGCACCCCCTTCTGGATGTATTGACAGGAGAGCATTGGGAGATCGGAAACTGACAGCCGGAGCATTTTTGCGGTGGATTTGAGGTCGGGGAATATACTGCATTTTGAAATTACGACTACTGAAGAAGAAGGCATAGTTTTTGTGTATTTGAATCAAGAATTTGAGAGTGTGTGGGTTGTGGGAGTTGTATACAAGGGTTAATATATATATATATATATATATATATATATATATAGACGGAGAGAGAGAGAGAGAGAGAGGGAGAGAGATGGGTTCATGCACTTTGGTAGTTAATTAGAGAATTGTGGTCGGGTCGTTAGTCTACTGTTTTTATTTGTTTCAACAATTAAGGTGCGCGCACTAATCTACTAATAATACATGTCCACGACGTCGTGGTGAACTCTAATACGGAATTAATCACGGTTACCACCGCCTCTCTTAAATTTCATTACGTACTTCCTCCGTCCCGTTTGGAGTGATCCATTTCATTCCTACATTAGAATTAAGAAAATAGATGATAAAACAATCTGAATCATATGTCATACTTTATTATGTTTCACTCGTGTTTCACTCATATTTTAATTGTAAGCATCTAAGTGCTTACGATAATCCGAAAATTCAAATCGTGGACACTTAAATGCTTACAGTTAAAAATAGCAGTGGAACACGAGTGATACATAAGAAAATGAATAACTTATGAAAACAGTTGATTCTAAAAAATACTAACTTAAAACAACTTATGAGTAATGGATCATCAGATCAAATCCTCTCACAATAATTTTTTAAACTATATATATATTTTCCTAATTAAGTGTTTATTTATAAATATATCCAAACGCAACAGTTTATTTAATTTAAGCGCTATAACATAAGCACTTATTTAAACTGATTTCTCAAACGGAACCAAAGTGGGAAAGAGAAAATGATAAAGTAGAAGAGATTGTAGTAATATTTTTTGAAAATTATTTATATATTCAGATATAGGTCACTTCAAATGTGACGTCCCAAAAATAAAAACATATCGATTTAAACGGGATAGAAAGAGTATTAAATATGTGCGTGTCGGAAGATACCTAATGTTTCTAGCGAATTGTTAGACTAATTACTCTATTTAGGGCAACCAATAAAATTAATGATTAGTTCGAAAAATCTTCATTACACTACCTCTCATTCACAACCCTTCACAACCCAGGGCTTCTATCAAGCCTCAACTAAGAGTTCATCTATTGCACATGTATAGTCATATAGATAGTGATCCACGATTTATTTTCTCATAACAATTAGGACATATGTGCGAGTTTATCTATTTGTGCCTTACTTTCATAATTGAGACGTCTCACTAAAAATGATTCGGACCCGATTTGACAAAAGTTATTATTTTTTTCCTACTTTATCAGTTATCTCTCCTATTTATCATCTGCTCTCTCATTATCTCATTTATCTTATCTCTCTTACTTTATCATTACTCATCTCTCACACTTTATCATTTACTCCCTCCGTTCCGTTATAAGTGGCTCATTTATTTTCGGCACGGGAATGAAGAAAGTTGTGTTTTGTGTGTATATTGTTTGACTTCTGATGGTTAAATTATGATCACAAATTCTTTGTTTTTTGGAACCGAGCCACTTATAATGCAATGTCCCAAATAACAAAGTTAGTCATTTATAATGGAATTGAGGGAGTACTTTTATAATAATTTTGCCGAAAATTTTTGAACAGCTTATAGCATAATGAAGAGAGCTGTTTTGTCTACTGAATATTTAAAATAATATTTTAGTTAAATGATTTTTGTGTACATGGTGGTGGAAATCGGGATTTACTATTGGGCGTGCGAGCTAGAAATTTTGTAATTTTAATAGTGCAAAATCAGTAATTCGCACGTTAAATCTGCAAATTTTAATATTGACTGTGGTGAATCTCACCCGCATTACCTTAAATCGGAAATTTCTACTCTAGATCAGGTCTTGTAGACCTTATGATGTGGAGTAATGTCAATCACATTTTGAATTTTTTAAATCTTTCTTATTTTTAAAAACGAATGAGATAATATTATTTTACACCACATGGTTTACAACTTAAGTTACAGATCTGATCTAGGATAGAATTAAACCTGTGTGTAGTCGAGATATGAGATGAAATATGAAAAATGAAAAATGTAAGGTCTTATAAAGTTTATTTTTATTTATATTTAAACTAAATTCGTCTTGTACATGTGTTTTGTGTGGGTTTGTGATTTAGTTGCATCTCACCTTATGATATTTTATTTTGTTGAGAGTGACCAACAAAGTTTGATTTTCATAGATTATGATTGGACTAAATTGAACTATACTCCAAGAAAATATTAGACATGTTTTCCTTGGTTTGGATGCAATACCAACTTTCGCTGGCCCCAACTTACATTGAGCACGAGTGTTTTTCCACTCAATTTCCTTCACCGTCCATCATGTTTCATTTGTAGTAATTTCATAGTACTACTAAATCTCATTTTTTATAGACTTATAGTATGATAAACACTATTTTTATATGGTATGTAAATCACATAAAATATGTAACTTATACTAAATCATGTGTAGCAATTAATATATTACTGAATTCGAATTTGTAACATTCGATCGCAACTGATTTCTACTACTACAAATATATGCATGCGCTCTACAAGAATATGCAATTTTTTTTTTACTTACAATGGAAGAATTAGTTGTAGATATATCTGTATGATTGTAGGGTGTTCTTGATAAGTTTTACATACTTTAATTTCTATGTACATATTCTATCCAATTCGTTTATTGCAGTTTTATACTCCCTCCGAAAGTGTCATCTTTTTATAGGGCACGGAAATTAAGAAACTTGTATTGTGTGGTGTGTGTTGTTTGACTTTTGAGTTGTTAACACTACAAGAAATTCACCGTACACCGACGGAAAATTCCGTCGGTAAACCGTAATATTCCGTCGGTAAAAATATTACCGACGGATTGCCGACGGAACTCTAACGTCGGCAGACTGTCACCGAATATTCTGTCGGGGACGTATCACCGATGTTTTACCAACGGAATATATCCGTCGGTAACATTACCGACGGAAATTTCCGTCGGTAATTTTAGAACTTTACTGACGGAATTCCGTCGGTAATCCTTCGGTAGGTTTTTTTTTTAAATAATATTTTTTTTCCGTACCTAGTTCTCGACAACCTGCATTTTTTAACCAACCAACACAGCACATACATATAACTATTCAAATCAAGTCAAAAAGCAAACCTAAACGAAAATATAAATATATAAATCATAAAATTCAAATATTCAGTATATATACATAAAACATAAATAAGTCAATCATAAAGAGGTGCCAGGAGGGGACTGATCAGTGCTGTCGTCCGGAGGCTGTCATCGGCTAGAGGAAACCATCATCTCCATAAGCTGGGTCATCTGCGCATTCATGAATGCGACCTGCTCCTCGAGGCTCCTCCTAGCTGCCGACTCCTCCTCCAGTCGGCGCATGATCTCGGCATTGCTCTGGAATGGCCCAAGTGAAGAAGTAGAAGAGCGGCTGGCGGAGTTGATGTAGCCGCTCCCTTCCTCGCCGAAACCGTACAGCCGCTGCTTCTTGTCCCGAACCCCTTCCAACCGCAGATAAATCACGTTTTTATCGCGTTGGGGCCTTCTTCAGCAGCAATCCGCTCCACCTCCGCCTATTACAATATAAAAATAGAAATTAGTCAAACTCAGAATTCTAGAATAATATTCTATATATTGTAATTGTGTGCTTACATGAAGTATCGCCGTCTTCATGTTGGAGAAGTCTCCACCTTTGTAATGGAGACTCCGGAAAGTGTCAAATGCGGTGGACTCTAAGGAGCATCTCATCTGAGAAGCCTATTCATCACATGCATAAACAAAATTATGTCAAAAACAAAGATAAAAGAAGCTAAAAAACATATAAAATTAGACTTACCGTAGACTGTGAGTACTGTAGGGCTGACCGGGACCCTCCTTTGTGCTTGCTCATCTCGGCGCCCGGCTCTGGCTCTGACCTGAGGCACTGGGAAGCAGTCTCAGACTTCTGGAGTACCTCTGGCCGCATCCAGTACTCGTTGAGGGCCGCCCACCTCTCTGTGTTGATGTAGTCCGATTTTTGAGCGCGGCCCTTCTTCATTTCGAAGTGCCAATCACTGAACCTCTTGGACGCCCTCTTGTGCCACATGTGGTGGACTGCCTGGTCCCAGTCAGCAGGCCAGCGGAAGTGCTTCTGCAATTTACATGTTTATATATGTTAGATATATATAAGTAAATGCTAAATTATAAGATTGTAAACTTTAAAGAAAAACTAACCTTAAATTCCTCAAAATACTGCTCCTTAATTTCAGGAGGAGTCAGCTTCCAAGTGAACCCAGTCAGGTTATTGATCTTTTTAAAACAATCAACGATTGTCGAGGCCAATCCAGATGGCTCAAGCAATCGCCTATTATTGAAAATTGGTTAATCCAAATTATATTTAATATATTTAAAATTAATAAAAGGAATTATTACATACCCCTTAGGTGAAATCTCGAAACAACGACGGCTATCCACCGAGTAAGAGTCGGTAGAACCCTGATGGGGTTCACCCGACTCAGGGGGACTGCCCCCATAGCCAGATGAAGATGGGGGTGCTCCACGCCCAGCAGGAGCTGATACAGTCCTGCCACGACCTCTGGGAGGCGCCTTGTACCTGAAAATACGTTGAATATTTCCTGCTTATGTTTTAACAGAGATACGTTGTAGTTTTACAATATAGCAAATACGTTGTAGTTTTACAAATTTTTCAGACTTCAATTAACACAACAGAAATCATAGTAACCATAAGACATTGAGAAATCATTTAAAAAGCAATTAGAAATCACAAGTCACATTGTCGAAAAAATTGTTCCCTCCAAGTTTAAAAAATGAAAAGCAAATCAAATTCCCTAATAGCTCAACACCAAATTCAAATTTCTCATCATTCCTTACTCCTTAGGAATTCAAATTTCTCACCATTCCTTACTCCTTAGGCTATTTATAGATTCTTGTTAAGCTCAATCATTCATTACAACACAAAATCAGTTTCTAAATAAATAATGACAGTGCAGTTTCTACTACGAAGCTGGACCAACGAAAACCATTACGAATCAAGAATAAAGATTCAAGCTCTACGAAAGCAAATCAGCAATATGCACCGAAATCTAAGCCTTGCATTCACCAATCAAAACAGTTTACAAAAAAATATATTGGAACTAAATTGAGAAATTAGGAAACAAAGATTATCAGGAAACAAACCTTCTTGTGCAAGAAGAGGGGGAAGAAGAGACGCAGCCGGCGGCGACGAGACGGCGACGGCGAAGGGGGGCAGCGAAGGCGACGGGGCGGGGGAGGAGCGGGGCGGCGGGAGAGGCGCAGGGCGGCGGGGAGGCGGCGGGAGAGGCGACGGGCGGCGGTGGAGGCTGAACCAGCGAAATATGCTGGTTCAGCAAGGTTCTGCCCGTATATGATTTAGGGCTTACCGACGGATTTACCGACGGAATTATCCGTCGGTAAATTTTAACTTACTACCGACGGATTATTCCGTCGGTAAATAATTATTTAATTTTTAAATAAAAATACAACTTTGCCGACGGAATATTCCGTCGGCAAAACAAAATTAAAAAAAAATTAAAAAATCAAGACTTTACCGACGGAATAAATCCGTCGGTAATAAAATTTCATAATAATTATATAAATTTTAAATTAAAATACTGCTTTGCCGACGGAATATTCCGTCGGCAAAAAAAAATTAAAAAAAATATAAAACATCAAGATTTACCGACGGATTTTTCCGTCGTTAAGTCAACGAAGGATATTTTCCGTCGGTAAAATCGTCTGTTCGGAATCCGTCAGTAAGCCGACCCGTGTTTTTATTTCCGTCGGTAAAAACGGTATTTCTTGTAGTATAATTTTGGTCCACACATTTTATTTTTTTTAGAAACAAGACATTTTCTTTAAGGCAGTCCAACAATACATTTTTTATGGGACAGAGGAAATACTATACTGTCTATACAATAATAAATAGTCAATCCAATTTAATGGATGGACTCAATTTAATTTAATTTATAATGAGGAGGAGAGTAGATGGACTTTTTTTTTTTTTTTGATAATGAGGGCAACTCGCAGCCAACTTGTATTGTGTGGTATGTGTTGTTTGATTTTTGAGTTTTTTTTTTTAGAAATAAGACATTTTCTATAAAACAGTCCAAAAAGTAAAATAATACATTTTTCTATGGGACGGAGGAAGTACTATATTGTCTATACAATAATAAATAGTCAATCCAATTTAATGGATGAGCTCAATTTAATTTAATTTATAACGAGGAGGAGAGTAGATGGATTTTTTTTTGGATGACGAGGTAAGAACTCAATTTAATTTAATTTATAATTAGGAGGAGAGTAGATGAATTTTTGTTTTTTGGATGGCGAGGGTAATCCGCAGCCGTTACCGAAGTGCGCACTGGATAAACTTCGCTCATGTGAAATAGTTTGCAAACCACACAAGAAACTTAAACCATCATAGATTAAACATAAATGATAGATACACATAGTGGTCCCAGTAAAATTTAAACTCATAATCTTTTGATCCCGGGTCACCTACCTTTACTGCTACCATATAGCATGGGATGAGTAAATGGATTTTTTATCACATCCACTAATGGTGGCAGGCTATACTATTTGAGAGTGGTAGTCGTAGTGGCATGGCGCGTGTCTAAATCTTATTGGCCAGCATATCAAATGATTACACAACTAAATACTGCTGTGAATCTTGGTAATCATTTTATGGTATTAAAATTATGAGAGAGGAAATATTTAAATATACATAGATATAGAGTGACGACAATTGATCAAAAAAAATTATGTTGGTTCATGCACCTTGTATCATTAACGCCTTTTAAAATCGTGGGGCTGGTTCCTGGTCCCCGCATGATCTAATGGCCATAAATGACGCATCATTTATATCATATTATCCTTCCAATTCGATTTTTAAGAAGAGTTATTAATAATATATAAAATTATAAGTTTTGGATCATTAAAAAAATTATGTATAATAATTTGCCAAACAAGAAAAGTAGACAAAATTTTTGGAACGAAATTGATATATTTTAGTTATATATTAATAGGGTTTGTGCGAGAATTAAGAACCAATCGAGATTATATAGTGATGTACAGCCAAATATAATATCATCTTAGAATTTTATCTACCTTTTATTTGTTATGCATGGTAAAAATATAAAATTATCATATTTTACATTACTTTTGGAAATTTCACGCTTTTAACTGCAAATACATATTAATATTTCATAATTAATTGAATCTCGATGTTACAAATATAAATAAATTTATAATATCAATCTTATTAATTATTATGAGTACAAATAATGCCTTGTTATATATTTTAATATTGGAGGTGAATTCTGAAAAAATGAAGGGCACATTCTTGTTTATTTCCTAAGTTCTTTCCCATGTAAATATTTACATCAAATAATATAAAATTACTGCATGGAACTGATATGTGACGCAGATCAAGTAAGTAAAACATTGGATGGTTTACCTTCAAAATAAAATCACGTTGTATTGGATGAAGGGGTATTGCCTGAATTTACTAATTTAGAATATTTTTTTGATTTATTTTTCCGATAATCTTCAATCTATAACAAAGCGTGAACATGAGCTTGTTTTAATATAATAATACTCTTCAAATAATCAATTTTTACTATGTAAATATCGGTCGGTAAATTTCAAAAATCCGTAGGTATTTATCGACATACCAATGATAGAATCATTTAATCGGCAAAACGATCGTCAGTAACACTACACTAATAAATTGGTATTATTTCGGTAAGCACCGGCGGAAAGTCTATCACTAATTCTATCAGCATTCTTTTTTTTAATTTCGTCGGAAACGGCTACTAGCGGTGACGCCAGCAATGGTGGATGGGAGGTGGTTGGCGTCTTGGCGGCGACCGGCTATATTAGCCGGCGGCCTGCACGTGCGTGTAATAGCCGGGACTCATCAGTAGTTGTAACTGAAGTTCATTGATATAGAAAGGGGCATTTGCAGCAGAGGCCAAATAGTACCAATTGAAAAGCAAATGTAGTCAACCACTAAAACAAAACACAAATCTAGCCATTTTGTCCTTATACGGCGGTGGGCCGATGGGGGGGCCGATGTGGGAGTCAATCGGCCCATAATCGGCCCTGATGATTACAGGCGAAATATCCCCATCGGCCGATGGATGTCCGAATTGTTGTTGTCCATCGGCCCTACGCATCGGCCCTACCCATCGGCCGAAAAGAAATGGCCGAAAAGATCCCCATCGGCCGAAAAGAAATGGGCGACGGCCGAACAAGCTATCGGCCGAAGAAGGGCCGAAAAGAGGCCGATTAAGGGTGTATGTCGGCCCTACATCGGCCCTAAGCCCCTCCTTCGAGACATTATTGGACAAGACACTGCAAGACTTTTGCTGCAAATTTCCAATAGGGGCCGATTGAGGGCCGACGGGGGCCGATGAGGGCCGATCCCTGACTTTTTGCTGCAAATCAGCTTTATCTGCAGATTTGACTAGTCGAATATTACTTGCACATGCACGAAGTAGAGGGCCGATGGGGGCCGATCGGCCCGATTGATATTTCACGTGAAAATTTGTCAGAACAATTCCTTATAAGACGTAGGATAGCCGATTTGGTTGATTCACACCAAATTTTCATCATTCCACTTCCAATCTTCTCAAACAAAATTTGGTTGATAGAAATGACAGATTTTCGATCAATTATTGTGAAATTGAACGCCAATTCGATGCGAGTCGAATTATGTCGGGGGGCATGAGTTCATTGTTTACATTCCTTCAAACAATATTTCTCTCGAATATCTTCGACAAAACATTGATCGGTGGCTCGCTGCTTATTCCCTTCCTTTCAACTACTTCATTTATTATACTGCTGCTTCTCGACGAACCGGCCGGATGATGAAGGCCATTATGGGCCATGATACTGATCTTCTGCGATTGTGCTCTATAGACGTAGAGCCGGTTGTTTTTGTTGTGTATCCTGAAGTGCAAAATCCTCAATTTGGTGTTCCGAATCCGAATCAATTTCCGAAGATAATTATAATTTCGGGGGTCCTAATTGCTTTACGGGGCAAGGAAGTAGAAGTAATGATGGCGGACGGGGTCCCCAAAGGAATGTTCGTGTGGAGACGGATTCGAGATGGTGAGACGGACTTGGACTCATCATCGATGATGATGAGGATGAATATATTCCTTCCGCCTTGACTAATTGTTCGTTACAAGATTTTGCTTGCATGGATTCGGAGGGAGGGTGGCGTAAGTGAACTTATGTCTTTGCTAGTTCCGGTCAATCGTTCTCGAACAAATGACGAGGCGTACACGACAACACGAAGCGCATGCAACCGGCTACTTCTGTTGTTCCCCTTGATGTATCCGATTCGGTAGCATCGCAGAACCCGATTCTTGTTGTAGACGGAAGTCTGCAAGTAGGATTGATGTTGAGCTCGAAAGACGAAGTTTATGCTGCTGTAGCTCTATTCCATTTGGAAAACGGTGCGGATTTCAGAGTGCAACGTTCTAGTGCTTCCCGTTTGGAATATTTGTGCAGAAGAAGTGTTGATTGTCCATTCTAGCTACGGGCATACTGTAGAGGTCAGACGTGTTGGGAGGTTGTTAGATGGGTTGCGGACCACAACCTGGCATAACCGATTTATCCGGACTTGGCGAACGAAATGTGAGGTCGAAGGTCGTCGTCCGCTTATATAGCCCGTAAAATGCGTCATCAAAGCAAGTTAATGAAACCGGGCCGATATTCGGGCCGATCCGTTGGATAAATTTGGAATAGAAGCAACCTACGGTGTTGCCCTCCGAGCGCGCAACGCAGCCTATATCGATGATTTACGGCGGACATGCGGATTCGTTCAAAGAACCGCCAAAATATCTCGCATTTGTTGGAACAAACAAACCGGGAACATATACGGATCTTGATGTCGGTGAGGATGGTCGTTTCCGACATTTATTTATAGCGCTTGGTGTATCGCGAGCCCCTTGGTTAGGCAACCTCAGGAAGGTAATTGTGGTGGATGGTACCCATTTAAAAGGGAGAAATAGGGGAATATTATTCGTCGCAGCTACTTGTGATGCGAACGAGCAAATTTTCCCTCTCGCTTTTGGTGTAGGTCCTATTGAAAATGATGTTTCCTGGACGTGGTTTATGATGCGACTGAGAGCCGCATTTCCAACGGATGACAGTTTAGTGATTGTTTCAGATCAACATAAAAGCATAGCGAATGCGGTAAGAGTGGTTTTCCCTGATGCACAACATGGACTTTGTTAATACCATTTATCGAATAAGCTTGCTAGGCACGGTGAGTGGGTTATCCGGTCATTTTATTGAGCGACTTATGCTTATCGGGCAACAGGAATTCCATGACGCCATGAACGCCATCCGTCATGGAAAACCCGCTATTTACGAAAAGCTCATGGAAATCGGATCGGAGAAGTGGTCCCGACTTTTTAGTAAAGGTCGTCGATACGGTTCATCGACATCGAATCTTTGCCGAGTCAATAAATTCTCGACTGTTGGAGGCTAGACGACTACCCATTCTAGCTATGCTCGAGGCAATCCGTCATATGATAGAGTCGTGGTTCGATACACGACGGGTAAAAGCAAGTTCCAGAAACAATCCGTTGACGGAGGCTTCTGAGTTGAGGATGCGGAATGAAGTAGAAGCGGCTCGAAGGTTTATAGTTACGCGAGTCACTAACCACAAATACAAGGTCGACGCAGGTGAGCGCCGGTGGAGAGGTCAATCTTGTAGACGAAATGTGTGAATGCGGAGTCTGGCAAATTGACTTGTTACCGTGTAGTCACGTTGTCGCCGTTTTGTATCATCGCCGCGAAAATTTGTACAATCATATTAATGATTATTATACGACGGCGACGTGGAAGGCAATATATGCCGGAGTGGTTAATCCCTTGCCTCCTCGAAATGAGTGGGGTGTCCCACCGGAAATAGAGGACATTGTTGTTCTTCCACCAATTATTATGCGGCAAGCCGGACGCCCGAGAAAAAGCCGTCGTCCTTCAGGAGCAGAAGCTAGTACATCTGGTACGCGCCGTAGCAAAAAATGTGGTAACTGTGGAGAAGAATGTCACACAAGGCGGAGATGCCCTTTATCTAGAACGACAACAAATGATTAAATTTTATTGTCAACGATCGGTTTAATTATTTAGGGTTCATTAATGATCTATCGGTTTAATTTTATTGTCACACAAGGCGGAGATGCCCTTTAATTATTGGAAAAAATAAAAATAAAGGCCGAAACCCTAAAAGGCCGATGGTGGTAAACCCATCGGCCCTCCATCGGCCTGGGCCGAAACCCGTCGGGGCCGAAACCCTTCGGGGGCCAACAACCACGGCTCGGCTGTATCGGCCCCAGCCGATACATGATTTTGTCGGCCTCGGGGCCGATCGGGTTGGGGCCGATAACTAATCGACCATGTATCGGCCCTGAGGCCGATACATGATTTTCTCGGCCTCAGTCGAGAGGTATAGAATCTCGGTCGAGGCCATGCATAGCTCGGGGCCGATCGGGCCGATAACTAATCGGCCATGTATTGGCCTCAGGGCCGATACATGATTTTCTCGGCCTCAGCCGAGAGGTATAGAATCTCGGCCGAGGCCATGCATAGCTCGGGGCCGATCGGGCCGATAACTAATCGGCTGTGTATCAGCCTCAGGGCCGATAAATGATTTTCTCGGCCTCGGCCGAGAGGTATAGAATCTCGGCCGAGGCCATGCATAGCTCGGGGCCGATCGGATTGGGGCCAATAACTAATCGGCTGTGTATCGGCCTGAGGGCCGATACATGATTTTCTCGGCCTCGGCCGAGAGGTATAGAATCTCCAAAAAAAATGTTACGAAAATTTCCAAAATGTTACAAAATATTACAAAATGTTACAAAATGTTATAAAATTAAATTTACAAAATGTTTCAAAATGTCACTGAATACACTACTCATTGGGAGAGCTAGATCCAAAATCTCCGTAATGGCACTGCTCGAAACATTTCCAAGCCATCCACTCCCAATAGACTCTGACGTTTGATTTCAAATTACCCCATTTCGGAGTAGGGTATCCAGTTATGAGCCGTTCAATTGCCATACACGTATATGGACCACAACTATGCGAATCCTCTTGCTTGAGCTTGCTCCTTTTGCGGCATCAATACCAACTCGGGAGTCCGAATGCCCGGATGCGTCGAGATGGTACTTGTTCATTGTCCAGTAATTAGTAGCCTACCAAAGATCGATTAAAAATAATTAGTAGCCCCAAAAAAATATTAAAAATATTAAAATACGTACATCTAGCAATCGACCGATCAGTTTACGGAGTGGCCGCAAAACTTCTTTTCGGTACTCATATATATCCTTGTCTCCACGGCGGTTAAGTGAGTCATACAACTCCAACTTCCATGACTCGATACACAATCCGACTGACCATCCAATGACCGGCGGCCAACACCGGGAATATAACCTATTAAATAAAACAAATTAGTAAATATTAATAATAATTACGACTTAGAAAAAACAAAATTGAAAAAATTGTAAAACTTACGAATTTGGCATCGAACCACGGAATCCTATCATCACCAAATGCCGTATCCGCTCCAAAAACGGCATCCATTAAACCCACGATTTGGGATCCGGTCACAATAATTGACCTCATAACGTTCATGGAAGTCGTTATCGGGCTCAACTATATTGGACGTCCAAGCCGAATGTAAGGACGTTCGTAAAAAAAAAATATACACATTAGCGGAGGACAATTAAAAATAAACATAATTTATATTTAAAATATAAAATAAATATATACTTACAAAAACCGACGTAGTCGCTATGACGGTATAGCGTGAATCGGGTGTACACAACACGTCACGTTCTTTGAAATGAAGCCTCTACGGAGATAGCATATGTACAAATCGATCATTGCGTGACCCATGTCATACTTAGGATCCAATAAGTTCTTGAAAAAGCCGTGGGAGAGGTTATCTTTGGGAAACAGTGACATTGGCTGAAATTTTCATTCCCATGAACTTCTCAAAATCTCTCCTCAGTGCGTCTGCCGGATCAAACATTCGTGGAGCTCCACTAGGATTTGGGAGACGCTCCAGTATGGGCTGCAAATAACATTGTATTAAAAAAAATCCTAAATTATATAACTCAAAAAAATGTTTGTACCTCACTGCTTTGTACAATTATGCGCTCCGACGGTTGGCTATGATACACCTGTTGTACATGCTGCGTATCAAATAAGTCATCCACGACCGACTGATGTTGCTGCATTTTGGACAAAAAATCATGGTCAAATGAAATAAAAAATATAAAACGACCGACTTAATTTGAATAGAATAGAAACCTGTACAAGCGGTGGGGACCGTGGAGCCGTATAAGGGAGTGGCTCCCAACGTCTTGGGACCCAAACATTTCGGTCCTCGTACATGCTATGCCGCCCCATATCAACGCGACGATTACCCATTCGAGCAGCCACATCCCACGGATTTGCATCGCCACTTGTCGTATCTTCCACATCTCTCTGTGGTTGTTCGCCTACTTCATTCCAGCTGGGCCACTCATGTACATTAACCATCCTCCCCCGTGGTGGCTCCGATGGTGCAGATGTCTCCTCATCCAATTCATTACTAATTTCCTCGACATCCCACGAAGAACTGGATCGTATGCCTTTACTCTTGTCCTTGCCCTTGCCCCCGAAGATACTTTTTATCAATTTCCCCACTTTTTTGAAGAACTTTTCCTCATTCTCCTTCCAATGATCCACTTTTTTCTAATAACTCGGTCTCGCTGCCTTGCTGAAACCGTTCATCTATCGATCGGATCATTCCTTCATAAGTGGGCAAACTCCAATCTTCATCTCTCCGAGGCCCGGGATGACCGACCCTCCGCCGGTGCACGTTTCTTCTTCGATTTTTTCTTACGTGCTACCGGCGGAGGATCCGGTACACTTGCCCTCTTCATGAATAGGATTCTCTCCAATCACCCGTCTCCGATGTACGGTGGTCGGTCTAGGAAACTCCACACCGATAGGGTTCTCTCCAATCATCCGTCTCCGGTATTCCGATAGTTGCTCCTCGGGAGTGGGCGTAAGAGTCTCAAATGGCGGTGTGTCCATCTCTGTTCAAAAATTTTAAAAAATAGATTATAATACGTTTCATAAAAGTTCATAAATATTTAAAATGTTACTTACCGGCAAGGCAAAGAAAGTAATCCATTCCGTATCGGTGGCGTGACAAATACCCATTTCACACATCGGGGCATACCACCGTCATTAATAAGGCGTACACACGACATCGGCCAAATCCGGTATCGCCTCATATGCCCCGAATCTACAATATGATTAAAGATCAGTACAACTATAAAATATAAAATAAAAAAAAGAATTATAAAATCCAAAATTTGTACCGAAGAGCCCAAATCTGGACCATAAATATTATACTTCGATTTTACGGCTTCGACTTCCTTCGGTACAAAGCTCATGTAATGCAAGAGAGCATTGTACGTGTATGCTCCCCATGGAAAATCGTTCCACGCGTCTATATCGTCGGCAAGAACCCACATCCAGGTCTCGACCTTCTTCGTGTCGGCGAGTGCGAAGAAAAAGCACATCGAGCCAAGACATTGGCCACCTTCAAATAATCGTCTTGAGAGAGGTTGCCGAGCTTGTCATTTTTCCATAAATTTAATAGCTCGCCTCCCATTCTTGGATTCCCTTTTGTGACTCTCATGTACACTCCGGACTCTTCGGGGGCACGAGCGCCGTCCTATCGAAGGTAGATGCGCCGAAAAATAACCCGGTTACTGAGTGCATACTGCATCGTGAAAATCGAATCTCCCGTCCGGATATGTGAAAACGGGCCTCCCCGGGCGGTGCCTGCACCTCATAGCACATCAACTGATGCAAAGCTATGATCGAACTCTTACCCTTCCTCCAACAGAGCAAATGTCCAAACTGTCCGTCTATAAATCGACGAACTAGGTCAGTACCCCCCCGTCTAGAAAGACTGTTTTTTATTAGTTCGGGTAGACCATCTCTCCAATATGTCGTGACTTTTGGGTTCTTTTGTCTAACCGATAGTCGGATATAAGCGGGCTGCAAGATTTATCGAAAAACAAATGAATTACCGAAACAGAATAATTAAGGGCCGATGACAGGGCCGATTTTACTTTTATTCGGCCTTAATGTTTTAGGGCCGAAGGTATACCTTCGGGCCGAAGTAGGGGCCGATTTTACTTTTATTCAGCCATTCGGGGCTGAATTTTATTCGTCCAGCCGGGGCCGAAGCCTAAGCCTCGAAGGCCGCCGGGGCCGATGCATCAGAGGCACAATTCTGTTCGGCCATTAAGGGCCGAATTTCATTCGGCCAGACGGGGGCCGAAGCGTAAGGCTCCAAGTGCAGCCGTGGCCGATTCCTCAGAGGCCGAATAGAATCGAATGGCCGAATCGGCCGATCGGGGCCGAATGGCCGATCGGGGCCGTTCAATTATAGATCGGGGCCGAATGGCCGATCGGCCAGCCGGGGGCCGAAGCATATGCCACGAAACCCAGTCGGGGCCGAATTCTCATCGGCCAAGCCGCCATAGTCAGGGCCGATGGAGTTATTCTTCATCGGCCCCGAAATCGGCCCTCCAATCGGCCCCCGATTCAAGAATTTTGCACAAATTAAACACTACAATTCTCTCCAAATTCTCCACAATTTCATCAATACATGGACATTACAATGTCAACCCAACCATATTTCAACCTAAATTTCGTCTATGAATGAAAAACAAACAAAATCATGCAATAAATTACTTACCTCAATTTCGCCGGAAGACATTGAGAGCGGCGGATGTATCGTTCGACGGCGGCGGCGACGGCGTTGGCGTCGATTTCGGCGGCAGGACCGAGCGGCGGCGAGAGGGAGGAAGTGGTGAGAAATTGTAAAAACTGTTTGTCTACAGTTTTTAATCTATCGGCCCTCCATTATTGAAAGTCGGGGCCGATGGTTGGGCCGATGGGGGGCCGATGAGTATCGGCCCTCAATTAAAACAAACGGTTTCGGCCCTCAGTAAATTTCGGCCGTTACATAACGGCTACTTAAGCGTCAGGGCCGATATCTCGGCCGAATAAGTAAGGGCCGATAGATCGGCCATATATTTATTTTTTTTACTTAATTATTAAAAATAAATTTTTGTAAATTAAGTTTATTATTTTTCGAGGGCCGATGTCACGGCTCAATAGGGGCCGATCAAAATCGGCCCTTCAATTATAGACATTTTTCTTGTTTTCGGCCGACTGGGGCCGATAGGTCGGCCGATCACGATCGGCCCTTTCTCTATATATAATCGGCCGCAATCGGCCCTCAGAATGTTAATCGGCCCTCATCGGCCCTCCATCGGCCAGCACCCACAAGAAGACAAAATGGCTAGATTTGTGTTTTTATTTTTAGGATGGCTACATATGTTCTTTTTTTTTTCATTTTGGCTAACGAGCACATTTCCACATATAGAAATGTAAATAAACCCACGTGGGTATGATAATGACAAAGACATACTCCCTTTGTCTCATTAATTTAGTTTTCTTTCTTTTAGTACGACTATTAAATAGAGTTCAAAGTTGTGTGTAAATGAATGAATTTTCAAAAAAAAAAAAAAGAATAATTGCATATAAATATACTGATATTTTTAAAAGAGAACAAAATTGATGAAACAATCTAAAAAAAATAAAACAAAATGAATGAAACGGAGTGTAACAATTTCAAGACATAAAGAATCTATCATCAAAAGAAATCAATGATTACATACTATACAATTCCAATTAAGTTGTATCCAATAACTAGCAAATAATTAATTTAGAAAAGAAAAAATTAGTTTAATGTTCCTAATTAAGCATTATATATTGTAAATTAGAACGGTTTGTGCATACCACAATTGTATACTCTTTGTGTGTCTTTGCACTATAAGGGTGTCGACATGTGGCACTTTTCATTCAAAATAGTGGATCACATATGCTACATGTCGACACTCTTATAGTGTAGTACACACAAAAGTACACAATTGTGGTACACCTAAACCTTAGTGATTATATATATATATATATATATATATATGTGCTGCTAACACATAATTGAAGGAAAAGAAAAGGTGTCAATTTAATCAACATTTATAAATTGAGGGCCAAAAAGGGCAAAAAACGCTAATATGATCATCATGTTATATTCCACCTGTCTACTTATAACCATTCACAATCATTGTACTTATAATTTAAATATGTATTTCCAAACTAACATATTTTAAAGCATATGTATGCTCTCTTTACATTCATCATCGCTCATTTTGTCTGTTAATTAAATCAATTGAATGATTTGTTTAATATATTACTAGCCCTGTTCTATTAAGATTGGCCTTATTTCTCAATTAGAACGTCCACTAAAATTGGTCACTTTATGAATTTGACAAGTAATTAAAATTATCTCTGCTACTTTATCATCTACTATCATTCAACTTCTCTCTCCTACTTGTACTAATTTCTCATACTTTATCATATATTATCTTAATTTCTATATTGAAAAGAAAATGGCCAACTATAGCGGGATGGAGGTAGTAGTATAGAAGGAAGCCTATAGCGGCTGAACTCATACTCCCTCCATCCCGCTCCAATTGTCCAATTTCTTTTGGAAATTAAGAAAGTCGGTCGTTGTGTGTAGATGAGTAATAAAGTGGTGGGACCCACTAATTTGTATGGAGTATTATTTTACAAAGAAAAAGGAAAGTGGACAATTGGAGTACACGGTCCGAAACAGAATACTGGACAATTGGAATGAAACAGATGGAGTAGTAAACTACACTCCCTTGTAGTAATATTTAAATAGCCGATTTTTTTTTTTTTTTTTTTTTAGTTCGATCATATGATTCTTAAATATGGTTGCGTCGATTTTTGTTCTAAAAAGATTTAATTGTTAGCTTTTTGTTAGAAAGTTTACATCACGTATCATATTTCCAATTAGTTAAATATATGTCTAACGTTGTGTTATTTGATTAATCTTCGAGTTATCCGTAATGTATAGGCCCATTCCTTGTCAACAAGGGTGTGTGTGTACAAGTGGTTGCAACAACTGGCAAAGGAGGTCTATTGGTTTTGTCGAAATTGAGAAACTCCAGAGCCCAAGTTGGCAACTCCCAACAACTCCAGGTTGATTAAAACATACTCCCTCCGTCACGTTTGACTTGACTCATATCTTTTCGGCACGGAGATTAAGAAAGTGATTGATTATGTGTAAGGGGGTGAGTCTCACAAAGAAAAAGTGAAAGTTTGGTGTAGTAATTATTTTCTTTTTTAGGAAATGAGATAAGTAGAGTGGAACAATTCAAAAAGAAAAATAAGACAAGTCAAACGGGATGGAGGGAGTATCATTTGTTTGTGTTGCAACGTTAGACATGGCTTTGGATAAGATCCTACTTTAATTTCCACTCAAAATACTTACCTCCAAATCTCTATTAGGTCACCACACAATAATTAACTACACTAATTCTTACCTCAATTAAACTTCTATCCATAAAAAAATACTCTCTCGGTCCCATTTGAAACAACCCGTTTCAAAAAATAGAAATAACTTATTTCATACTTTATCATTTATCTCACCTACTTTATCTATTCTCATTATATTAATCATTTTCTCTCAAAAACTTTATTATCTATTTTCTCATTATCTCACTCATCTTCTCTCTCTTACTTTATCATCTACTTCTCTTTCATACTTTAACATCAATTTTCTTAATTCCCGTGCCCATTTGAAACGGGTCGTTTCAAACGGGATGGAGGGAGTAATTCATTACACTAAAATATGCTACACATGAATAATTTAACTAGAACATAAGTGTGTGCGCGATTGGTCATGGGTTCAATTCCCACCTGGACATGCTATGTGTGAGCGTCGTCACTGTCACATTAAGGGTGGTTTAACTCTTCTGTGTGGTTTGCAGGCTATTGCACAGGAGCGAGGTTTACCCTGTGCGCACCAAAGGTAGCGGCTGCGGGTTCCTCGTCAACAAAAAAAAAAAAAAAAAAAGTGTGTGCGCGATTGTGATTCATGAATTATTAAATAGTCATTTTTCTATTATTTCTCGAGAAGAAAGAAAATTTGCAATTCCTTTTCTAGCCGTAGTGTA
Source organism: Lavandula angustifolia (assembly GCA_028984105.1). Taxonomy (NCBI): domain Eukaryota; kingdom Viridiplantae; phylum Streptophyta; class Magnoliopsida; order Lamiales; family Lamiaceae; genus Lavandula; species Lavandula angustifolia. The sequence goes on along the minus strand of CM054810.1, from coordinate 681,950 downwards.
GTGGTAGGATGGATATGTCTTATGATTTAAGATAACGATTACGATTTGCACTCTTATCAATATTGAATTTATATAATACATAATTAATTTAATGTGGTTTGCATCTTGCTTTATTCAGCATGCAATTCTAATAAATGTTGTGGATTCTCGTCACACAAAAAATAATAAAGAAAAATTATATATTTTACCTTTCTAACACGGTTTGTATATTATTAGAACATGCATATAATTTACAAAGTGCCCATATAATCAGTTTTTTTTTTTTTTGAAATGGAATAATATTGTCTATTTCATATAATCCTAATTTCAGACATGAAAATACAAAGGTTAGTTTGAGAAAATTACTTAAATTTAATAAGCTATTTGTATTTGGATTTACACATTCAGAATAGTTTTTACAAAATAGAATATAGTGTAATAAATAGGAGTCAAAATTCAACGACATAATCTTATTAAAAGGTAAGCACGATTTTTGCAATCAATTTACGAAGATAAGTTAAAAATGAATTTATGGAGGGCTTATAAGTTATTTTGATAATTTACAATGTATGTATAAATACTTATTTTTAATATAAACTCAAATAAATTATTAATAAAGTAAATCGGGCCAAAATCATAATAAATATTTATGTATATTTTTATTACAAAGGGAAACGTAAAATATTTATCTCAAATGCCTAAAAGTTAGAGTGCAGCACCTATCAAATTTATCTTCACTTTGCATTTACCAATAAAATAATGACATACATCATCATTTAGCAAAAATATATGGATTTATTTATCTTAAAAAAATTAATTATTTTAAGTAATCTAAAATTAAATGGAACACATATCACATTAATATTTATATTGATGATACCATTAGAAACTTATCTCATTATATAAAATATCTTCCTATCCATTTGTAAAGGGAGAAAAATGTCTGAGTTATCTCTACTTTAAAAATTGCAATGATTTTTGTACCTGACAAGGTCTTACACGTAAGTTGAACTGATCATGTTTATTTTCTCACAATAAAAAATGTCTTATTTTCTTTTTTCGAGTCCTTCTATAGAAAATGTCTTATTTCTTAAAAAGACAAATAATATGTGGACCAAAATTAATAAGTCAAAAAGTTAAATAATATGCACCACACAATACTATTTTCTTAATCTCCATGCTTCATAGAAATTAGACACTTTCTATGGGACGGAAGTAGTATTGTTTTATAAATTATTACTCTCTCTGTCCCGCTACTTTTCTAAAATAGCAAAAACTACTCTTACACAAAAAAATGAAGTGGGCCCCTCCTACTTAATATTCATTCCCACATTATCATATTATTTCTCAAAAAATTTATCTCTCACACGATTTTTGTTCCACTCCGTACTTGAAAATTTATTATTTTTAACTTTTTGAAAACTTAAGATTATTTCTTAAAATACAATATGAAAAAAAAAACAGAAAAAAAAAATCGATTGTCTCAACTATGCCATGCAAAAATTTGGATAAATTCTCATTTCTTCCACCAACTACTCCTTGAAAATTGTGTTCATTTCTTAATACAATTAAAACTCATAAAATATATACTTAAAAAAATTTCTTAATTTTTGTGCCAAAATCAAATAGTCAGTAATAGCGGGACGGAGGGAGTAAAATACATTCATTATGTTAAACTTCCTACTAATATTCATAAGAGACAAGAATCTCGTCACATCCTTGCATGTTTTTTTATTTTTTGCTATTTCTTTTTTCACCTTTTCAGACGTGTTATTACACATACAATGAATGAGAATCAGCCTAAGCAGCCTACCGTGACTAAATTTTCCCTATTCAACCTATTCCAATTTTGACATTTTGTTTGATTTATAAACCTGCTGTGATTTATTTTTGGAGTTTTGGAATAAAATAAGGCTTTTCATCTGTTATTAAATAATGTTGTATTAATTTAATGTAAAATGCTCTGATTAAGCTTATTCGGAGGTGGTTATAGACGGACCAACTGTCCTCTGTTGTTTTATTCAACGGCATATTAAATTAATTTACTATCATACGTGATTATATTAATGTATGTATAGTTTATTCAATAGAATTGGAGAGAGCAAAGGCTTATGGCTACCGTCCTCTTAAAGTGGTGGTTACGGTTTCCCTCATCACATAAAAATATATCAACTATTCAGTACCAGGGGTGGATCCAAGAGGGGGCGTCCGGCGGCGGTCGTCCCCCGATTCATGTCGAAATTCAGATTTTTTCTTGTGATTTTTGGATTTTTTTATTTCTCCCCTCGAAATCTATAATTCGTCCTCTTTTCAATCGAATTTTTAAATTTCGCCTCACTTCTTCGTAATTCTAGATCCGCCCTTGTTCAGTACATATCTCATACTAATTTTCTTTCTCATACAAAAAAGTATAACTACCCACCAATAATATGAATAACTAATGAATCATGGTTAAGAATAATATTAGGTATCTGCTCAATCATCCTAATGTATTAAATTAAAAAGATTTATAATACATTCAACCAATAAGATGAGTATTAAAAGATAATAGCCATAGTTTGCATTAAAAAATAAAATTCTTCCAATCTAGATGTCTAATTTTTAATAGTATTCCAATCGTAGAATTGTATTTATATTTATTTTGGGTTTTCTTTGAATTTACTAATAGTTTTTAGTGGACCATTGTAGTGTTTTATTTGTTTTGGGCTTTTAATAATAAACTCTTCCTGGACATATACGATACTATTGAGAATGAGTTGTTGACATAATATTTTTTTTTTTTATTTCATTATACTATATGTCGGAGCCGTTTGTATGTATCACATTCGTATAGTTTCATGTGTAGCATACACAAGAGTATTGACATGTGACTTTTTTATTAAAATTGGTCGATCACATTTATCACATGCCAGTATACTTGTGGTGTGGTATACACAAGTGACTATATACAACTTTAATTTCAATTTCTCTATACCATGAATCTTGCTATTCACCAGTGGCATCTCTCTCCTCTCTCTCTCTCTCCTAATCGTGTATTGAGGAACAATGCAAGCAACAAGGATCCACAAAAACTGCATGTTGCCGGTGAACCCTTTTAGCCAGATATGTTCTTGTGCTGTGCATCTTTGTGCATGGACACATAAAGAAAGCATCAAGTCAGCTCTCATTATCCCTCTCCTTTTCCAGAATCAGCATTAACATCATTATTGGGAAAAGGCATCGGAATCGGAATCGAATAAAGAGCGCAAAACATTAAATTTTCTTTTGAGGAGATTAGGTATATGGTCTACATATATTCCCTCCGTCCCATAGAAAGTGTCTCATTTCTATAGGCACGGAGATTTAGAAAACGGGAGTGTGGGGTGTATATTGTTTTGACTTTTTGATTTGTTAATTTTAGTCCACATATTATTTGTCTTTTTAAGAAACAAGACACTTTCTTTTTAGACAGCTCGAAAAGGAAAACAAGACACTTTCTATAAGACGGAGGGAGTAATTGAGAAGGATGGAATATCACATCAGAATATATAAAGCAATAAAGGTTATTTTAGTGGTGCAACTTGCAAAAAAGTTGCCTCCCCTCACAGAAGAAAAGAGTGGGCATGCTTTGTCATTTACAAAAAAATCTCTGGGCTAGTGGTGTAAGATTAATTACATAAATCCTAAGATCTTGACTATCACATGATATATAAAATTAGTAAGAGGAATCAAGAATGCCTCCTTCCATGTGTCTTGGATGGTTTATGTCGGTAGATGTCGCTGCTGGAAATTTGTTTATTTCTCCTTGCCTATGAATCATGTATTATGGTTTCTTAAGTGTAATTTATGATGATTCTAAAGCAATATATTTATAGGCTTAGAGAGGACATATTTCTAATAGGAATAAGATAGACATTAAATATCTAATCCATCATGGATAGAGATTATCTCCTTAATAATAACTATCTTATCGAATTTAATATATATTCCTTATAAAAACGTATTCCTATTATATCACAATAATATATTCCTTATGAAAACGTATTCCTATTATATCACAATAATATATTCCTTATAAAAACGTATTCCTATTAGACCACAATAATGAGTGAGATATGAAAATTAGTACAAACAGTTAGCAGAACTAGGTTAATTTGGACCAGTCCGGATCTTCTGGCCCATTTCCGGTGGACCACTTGGTGGCCCACCAATCACGCGGTGCCACGCGTGCATTGGTGGCCCCCCAAGCCAATAAATTAATATTTGAGTGTTAAAAAGGTGGCCCACCAATGCACGCATGGCGCCGCGTGATTGGTGGGCTACCAAGTGGTCCACCGGAAGTGAGATAGGTGATCCCCAGCGAATTTGGACAGCAGCATAACTAACTCTGATTCTAATCAGATTCATGTTTAAAGTAAGTAACTCTGTAAACATGGTTACAACAGTTTCATTCCACTAAGAAAAGAAGGATTTTTCAAACTGTTTTGAAGATATCAAGAATTGATCATTTTTATGTGGTTGGTATCTTCGCTAGGCCTACAACTTTATGGAAGATATGGTACTTGGAATCCAAATCTAAGATGCCTCCTAACGATGCAATAAAAATCTATGAATCAAGTCAGCAATCTCACTAGAAATGTCATTCAAACCAGCAATAGCTTCATCCCAATATTTGTGGCTCACTTTTCCGTAAATGAATGTCCCAATATTTATACTCACTTCTAAAAAATGTAATGATTGTATGGACCAAAATTAATTATCAAAAAGTCAAACAATCTACACCACATAACACTATTCCTAATAGTGGCAGATCCAAAGGGGGCGTCCCGAACTCATGTCGAAACGCGATTTTTTATATGTAATTTTAAAGAAATTTCGTATTTCGCCCCCGAATGTACACTTTACTCTATTTTCTATCGAATTTTTAAGTTTTGCCCCCCTCCCCCCTCCTTGTAATCCTGGATCCGCCCCTGAATCCTAAATTCCTATGCCGAAACTAATTAAGTCACAAATATTGGGACGGATTGAGTATAGTGTAAGGAATAAGCAAACCATTAAGATTTTCAATGAATAATAATAATATCTATCATTCTCCATTAGTAATGAACTCAACGAAACACGTGATGGTGTAACCGTAGTCCGTACGGATCAAGGTGGAGATGGTGTACATTAAGGCCTAACGAAGACGAAGAAGTCACCATCCCCTGAAGATGACTCATCGTTAAATTACTATTTACCCCTCCTTGATGAGTATCATACGTTGCTGTGACAACGACATCCTCATCCAGACTGCGCGGCGCCTTCTCGGGCGAGTCGTGACCCTCTGTATCCGGTGAGGGGGGCTTAATGTCGAGATGGACGGTCGTGATGTCGTGGATGCTCGATCTCCTCTTGTCCTTACCCCCGGAGACCTGCCGGATGAAATACTTCTGCGCGTGGCTCGCAACTTGCGTCGGCGTCCGACTCGTCACGAAGTTGCGCGAGATGTTTCTCCAGTCCCCCTTTCCGTATTTCTTCAATCCCAACAGAAATTGTCTGAAAAAAACAAACTCAAATTAGGCTTCAAACATGTACTGCCTCCGTCCAATTGAAGTTGGTCACATTTCTCGATTGGAACGTCCACTAAAGTTGGTCAATTTCCGAATTAAATAAATAATTAATATTATTTCTTCTGCTTTATCATTTTTCTCTCTTACTTTATTATCTACTCTAATTCATAATTTAGGATTACGATGAGGGACGAAATTTGAAAATTCGATAAAAAATGAAAAGAATTGTAGATTTCGAGGGTACAAAATACAAAAAAAATCGAAATATACACATAAAAAATCGTGTTTCAACAGAATCGGGGACGACCCGCGGGTGCCCCTTTGCATCCGCCCCTGCATCTACTTCCTCTATCATATTTTATTATCTATTATCTTAATTCCAAGACCGAAAAGAAAAGTGGTCAACTATAATGGGACGGAGGTAGTAATATGGAAAGAAAAAAGAACTTGTACCTATGTTCTTCCTCCGTCCAGGGCACGCCTTTCTTCCGCTCGTGATCGTTGGAGCGAGTGGGGCCGGTCCGTTTGCCGTGATTAACGGTCATCCAGTCCAACGTGAACGAGCTGTGGGCGTAACCCGGGATCGGAATCAGACCGGCTTCGATGTCGCTCACGTCTTCCACCAATTCCCTGTACTGCTTGACGACATCGCTGACGGTTTTTCCCGGGATCATGGAGGCCACATTGTGCCACCGGTCGGGCGTGTCTTTGTCGAACAATGCCAGCGCGTTCTCGAACCGCTTGTTCTCCTCCGGCGTCCATTTCGCCACCGTGTTCTGTTCGAACAGCCAGTTCGGAGAAGCACCAAGATACGAGACGAGGCCGATTTCTCTGTTCATGAAAGAATTTAGAGAGAGAGATGTAGAGAGAGAGAGGAGAGGTTAGTTATGACCGGATGAACAATTTGATGGGAATCTGATATATTTGTGATGACACATGGTGAGGAATCTGATGAAAAGAGAAGTATACTTTCCTAAATCCAAGGAAAAAAAAAGGGTGCAGAGGGTGCAGAGGATCTAAACAAAGCTGCGGCGGAGATGATTGAAGAAAGCGGTTTTGAGTAATGAAGGTCTCTTTGGGGACTGCAGCTGACTCTTAAGAGAGAGAGAAGCTGCGTTCATTAATTGCATATAAGGACAATCTGTCATTGCAGAAGGGCACTTGTGTAATTTAAGATCAGTGGTAAGATAAATAGTTCAGGTACACTGTCTAGCTAGAGTTGGACATTTTTAACTAGGGGTGGGCAAACGAAACGGGTTCCCGTTCCCGTATCAGTCCCGTTTGGATATTTTTCGTACCCATTTTGCGGGTACCCGCAAAAAATGGTGAGGGTCGGGTATGGGAACGGGTAGTTCCAACAATTACCCATTCCCGAACAGGTATCCGTTTATTTTTATTATTATTTAATTAATATATTACATATTTTATTAATTAATATTTATATATATAATAATATATTAATGTTGTAAGTTTAAAAGAAAAATAAAATAATTAAACGACATTGTTGTAGTCTCAGTAGAGAGTCAGAGACGGGACGAGAGTCGCTTGGAGTAGAGCTTAATTAGGACTTAGGATTTTCTGTGCCGTTACTCGCCGTCCACCGTCAGCTGACTGTCCCCGCCGTCCGCCGATTATCCCTCGCCGTTTCGCCAATTGTCCGTTCGCCGTCCGTTCTTAAGGATTTGTGTTAATTTATATGATGTTTTGGATACAATCATACAATTACTTGGACTTAAATGTTGATTTGGATTCGATGATTTGAATTTGTTTGGTGTTTTTATTTTGTTTGATATCTATTGATTTTTTTGCTAGTTTGTATTAATGAATTTAATTATAATGAAATAGGTGGTAAGGCGTGTGGGTATTTCCGTTCCCGTTCCCATTCCGTTCCCGCGCGGGTACCCGTAGTCGGATACCCGCACTATGCGGGTCGGGAAATGGGTAGTAAAATTTAGTACCCGCAGATGCGGGTATCCGCATTTGGGTACCCGTATCACGGGTACTTGTCCCGCGCACACCCCTATTTTTAACCGTACCATAAAATTGAAAAAAAATCTCTGTTATTCCTTCCGTTCTGTTTGACTTGTATTGTTTTTTTTCTATACGAAGATTAAGAGGAATAGTTGATTGTGTAGAAAGGTAAGTTCTATAAAGAAAAAATGAGAGTTTGTGTAATAGTTATATTCAGGGGCGGATCTAGGATTACAAGGAAGGGGGCGAAATTTAAAAATTTGATAGAAAAGAGGATGATGTGTAGATTTCGAGGGGCGAAATACAAAATTTTTTGAATCGGGCGTGCGACAACCCCCTCCCCCCCCCCATCCGCCCCTGGTTATATTTCATTTTAAGAAACATGATAAATCAAGTGAAACAATAAAAAAAAAAAAAAAGAGAAGTCAAATACTTGGAAATTTATGTCTTAATGTTGTTTTCCAATTACATAAATACTTGGAAATTTACAGTCTACCTATTAATCCGTACCATAAACACTTAAATTTGAATGTTTGGACATATTAAGCTAGCGGCATTTCTAAACCATAGTCCCAATGATTTAACAATAATATTCAGATTTCCGAAAATGGGAATGAAACTATTTGTCCAACAATTCCATATCTAATTCGTGTCCAATTTCAAGATTGAAAGGATAAGATTGAAAAAAAGATTCGTTTTTATTTGTTTGATTTACTAATTGTAAAGCAGTAGTGAAGAAGGATAAAATAATTTAAAACTTCGCGGTTTGAAATCAGACCCAAATTTGATAGTGATTTATTGAGAATGTGATCTCATACCCAATAATGATAAATCATAACCGAACTGTCATCTTATTTATTACCGTTTGAATTTCATAATCTAATTTCTCACAAATCCAATACGCTCTAACAATCATCTAACATTTTCTCTGTTTTCTGATAATTATGTTCAATTTGCTTCCTCATATAATTTATTTTCTAAAGAGGCAAGTTTCCTCTTGATTACAACATATTCTTTAATTTTCTTTTAATAATGAATGTTGATTTAGTGCTGATTTGATGGTTCATCTTTTTTTGACAAGGACAAATTCTTTTTTAATTATTCTAAATTATAAAGTAAAAACAGAAGTATAGCTCAAGATTCCTCCCATTATTTTTTCTTTTTTCTTTTTTAAAGGAGAAATTTCCCATTGCGTACAAGTTTATCCAGCCTTAATAATATAAGTAGTGTTAAAAAAGCAGCCTCTTTTGACCAAATGAATAAACCTATTCTGCTAAAACATTAGAAATTGTAAGCAAATGAAGCATCATTTAGGTTCAAGTTGAGGTGCTTAGCAAATGTTTTGGGTTCACAATTTATCAAAATCGTTATGTGACAATCTATCACTTATAGTTAGTTTATAATAGTTAGCTCTTCTTGTGTGGTATACACATTAGTAAACAGAGATTATATTTATCCAATACGTATTTTAATAGTTACTCTGAATTACCCTAATCATTAAAAGAAAAATGAAGTGTCATTCAATTATAAATTCTCATAGTATTGCCGAATTCTAGTTTTCTAATTTTGATCCATCACACTCCAAACCATATTTCGTTTTATTAATTTATCAATGTCTCTATAAATATGGGATGTCATAAAATAGTACTCCCTCTTCTCATTAATAATGGCCCCTTGGCTTTCCGGGAAAGTAGAGTAAGTGATAAAGTAAGAGAGAAAAGACGAGTGAGATGATGAGAGAGTGGGTGATAAAGTAATGAGATAAATAATAAAATATAAGAGAATATAACATTTTTTTTCCTTTTCTTAAAATTAGTCATTTCAAATAGGATAAATCGAAAAGGAAAAAAAAGGTCATTACCAACGAGACGGAGGGAGTACTAAATGGTGTGGACTCATTTCTTCTATAAAAAATTATTTCCCCCATTAGCCACGTTGATAGTTTTTTATTGCTGAGGCAGGAATTAGACAATTTAACATTCAAGCATGATGAAAGGTTCAATGTACTTATGGTACGATATATATTATACATCAGAATTCATACAAATAAACTGTAGGAGTTAATTAAATTAATAGTATTTCTTGTCACAATCTCCCTACTTTCTTACTTTTGAGTTTATTACGACATTATTATTATTATACATCAGAATTCATACAAATAAACTGTAGGAGTTAATTAAATTATTTTTTTTTTTTTTCACAATCTCCCTTCTTTATTATTTTTAGTTTATTAGCATTATTATTATTATTATTATTATTATTATTATTATTATTATTATTTATTTTATTTCTGGCTGTGGACATGCAGCACATTATTCGTTTGCTTTCAATTATTGGGTGTAGGTATATTATTAAATACATTTAAAAAAAAATATTGGCCTATTTAAAAATATATTCTCCGGCAGCTGTTCAATTTTTGAGACCGTCTACTGGCTGGACCTTCCATTGAAGTCATATTTAATTTTGAATTTTATTCTTCATTTTAAATTATACCTTATGATATTGATAGGCAAGAAATCTACGGTAACATGACATGTGAAGCTAATTCTATTGATTTTTAAAAAGCAATAAGTTTGTTAGCAACTTAGCATCAGTTGTTTATTTCATAGTAAGTATAAATTTATCGCCTTTAATTATGATTTGTATAAATAGTTAGTTGAAGCATATAAAATATACTAGCTCATATAAATATAACAAATTATTTGTATCCAAATTAATAGGCGAATCAACTTATTTATGATATACTTTTTCTATGACGGTGATAATTTGCCGCCTCTATTAAAGTGCTTCAGGGTAAACTTCGCTTTTATGCAATAGTGTGCAAACTGCAAACCATCAAAAATTGTTAAATCACCATAAAACTAATCTTAAATGATATGCTCACACAATATAACTAGTGAATTTTGAATGCGTGACCTTCAACGATAAACTAACCACCTTAACTACTTGGCTAGTCAAAGTTATTACTACTTTTATCCTTAACTTACTTATGGGTGTTTGTAATAGCTTAAACTTTTTTTAAGTGCTTAAATTAAGGAGAAACTGGTAAAAGTGGCTTATTAGAGAATTTAGAGTGTGTTTACAAAAACTGCTTAAAAGAAGTAAAAGTTGAAAAAAGTATTGTTTGCAAAATTTATACTGTAGTAGCTTATTTTGTGATTTATAAGTAAAATGTCAAATCATAGCTTATTCGAAATTACAAATATGCCATTAAATTGGAGAAGTTGGTAAAAACCAACTTAACCAACTTCAACTTATTCAACTTAAATGTAAATTTTTTTCCGAATTTAAGTTGTTGCAAGCACCAAAAAATAATTTTTTCTTAAATTAAGCTAGAAGTTAAATAAATGAAACAGTTGCAGACACCTACTTAGGGGCAGCTCTATGGATAAAGTCACTGAAACGGTTTATTTGACGCTGGGGGAGACTACCTAGTCCTCCCTCCCCAGCTAGTGACACGTGTAAAGCCAACTCCACACCACCTTCTTCTCTCTCCTCTTGCACATCTAATCATGTTTAAAGGTAGATTAAAATTTCAAATGCTTCTTTCTTTTTATTTTTTATAATTTTTCATCCTCTATCCCGACTCCAGTTTCTATAATTTACTTTTAGCTAATTATATTTTTTTAATTAAAAAAACATTTTTTGAGTTGAACGTGGGTTTTTTGTCTTGAGAGTGTTCTACAATTCATCCAAGTATGATTTTGGAAACTAAAAATTTAAATGTGATGAAATTGATTTTAAAAAAATTTAAATTTAAAATTTAAATTCGACAACTTAGTAAACTATGTTCGGATTCATTTCACATAGAACATTTCATCAATAATTTTTAATCTAAATATTCTATCCAATAATGAACTTTTAAAACTTCAAACATAAATACTACACCCTCAAACATGATTAGATGTGCAAGAGGAGAGAGAAGAAGGTGGTGTGGAGTCAGCCTTTACACGTGTTAGTTGATGGGGAGGAAGGACTAGCTAGTCACGCCCCCAGCGTTAAAGAAACCCACTGAAGCCGCCTCTTTAGCCCCCACCCCCCACCCCCGCCGAAATAATAAATCCCCTATGGCGATATATCTTTAGTGTTGAAGATCATAAATTTTATTTGTTTATTATTTTCTTATTAAAAAAAGAAAAAATAACTTAGTTCAGTGTTAGTAGTATATTAGTCTTTTAACGACATACAGGGTTCAGAACCTATCTTTATTATTTTTGTTTTATTTTTGAGACTCCACAACAACATAAGACTAGACATGTAGAATTTCCGACTCGTAATTAAGTGATTCAACAAAAATTGATAAGTATTTTTCACTAGATTAGACATGTTTATATATATTTTAGGCCTCCAAAAAATTTGAATCGCAGTTTTTCAGGTCGTACATCTACTAGTCAGTACCCACCCTAAATTACAAATCAAATTGAATATGGAGGTATAATAGCTAAGATCAGAACCTAATAGAATACTCAGGAGTCAGGACAACTGTTTCTTACGAATTATTAGAATACTATATATTTTACCTATTTCCCATAAGAAAAATAAAATCTAAAAACCTTTGCCCATACCCTGAAGGAAATATTTATTGGAAATGATGTAAATAGTACGTCCTATTTGACTTGTCTTATTTTTCTTTTTGAATTATTTCACTTGAATTGTCTTGTTTTCTAAAAAGAAAAATAATTACTATACAAATTTTCACTTTTTTTTATGGAATCTATTTTTCTACACACAATGACCTATTTATATACACACAACCATCCACTCATCTTAATCTTCCTGCCGAAAAAAAATAAGACAAGTCGGGTGGAACGGAGGGAGTAATATAAAATAAAGTTAAGAGACTTTCCTTAAGTGGAAAGATTCTTTTTAACCCCATTGCCAAAAAGGACATTGTGACTGAGTTGGTGAGCTCATGTGGGGTCTTCTACAGCTTCATGTCTATTTAATATTTATATATTCCTTTTTAGTTTAAAATTCATCTGCCAATTTATTTATTAGATAAAAAGTTTTGATCTGGTCCAACTTGTCGACAAGACAATTAAATAAATAATGTCTAACATGCAAATCGATGTGTATTATAAAAGGTGAAAATGTTTTGTAGATCTGTCAAAATTGACTTATTTAGTTATACAATTACTAAGCTTTATCCACTAGTCATAAATTAAATTAGTTTGAATCTCATGAATATGTTTAGATCAAATATAAATAGATTTGTGGCAAAATCGACAAACAAGTACAAGTACTAGTCAGAGATCAATCCAGAAATTTAATTAAATGGAAGAATTTTTAATTTTGAGGGCGAATAACTTTTTTAAAGACACTAAAAAGAATCATATTTGATGAATTGATTTTAGTTATTGAAACCTTCTCCAATCTCCGCGTGCCAGCTAACAAGCCAATTACAGTGGTAATGTTTAGGGACTGAACTAAAGGAGGGGGAGGGTCGATCGATCTTCCGACTGTCGGAATTTCATCTTTGTAGGGATTGAATTTCTGTGTTCCGCCTTTGTTTTTTCACTTCATTCGACCCTCCGATCGACAAAATTTATTTCTTATGCCTATTTCGACCCTCCGACTAAAAAGTTATAGTTCCGTCACTAGTAATGTGATCCAACCATAGTCATAGTAGAACCCTAAACCCCCTACATTTTTTTTAAATATATTTATCATATTTTTGTATTTTTGTATGATAAGAATAACTCCAGTCACCAATAAAGTGTACGAGGGTGTGTAATAGTTCCTACATTTATGTTAATTTCTATTTGATTTGTGGAAAATTCGCAATCAACTATTTTTTTTTTCTAGATTAAAAATGTTAGTATACCGTGTTTTACATATTAATTTGATTTTAAAATGTCCATTTTTCTAAATTTTAAATAAGGTATGGGATTTATTTGAATGATATAATCAAACCTCAATATACTCAGTCCAGCAACAAAAGAGACAAAGCTCTAACGGCTCAACTGTAATTATTTATTTATTTATTTATTTTCTTTTCCTAAAAAGAGTAAACAGTTAAATAGTCATGTAAGTTTAAACATTTCAATTTTAGTCTATATAAGCCTATACATTCCAATTTTAGTCGGCATATTCCTCCTCCTCTTCACCACTTTCCCTCAAATTTTAAAACGTAAATCAACCACAATTTTTATTTGAGGGAAGAGTTTAATCAATCAAACGATGTATTTCGATATTGTAACAAAGTTAATGCTTCGAATGATCCTTGTCAGCAGAGAGAGAAGATGAGGCAAAGGGGAGGACGAATATAATAGACTAAATTAAAATATTTAGGCTTATATGATTCAATTGGAAGGTGGAAGGGTAATTTTAATATTATGGGAATGAGGAAGACAAACCCAATATTAGTTCTTTGATATTTTACTCCAATCGTTACAAGTTGTCACAGGCCCATGTGAGAGCGGATGAGACTTTGGTGTCACACAATTATCTCCACTATATGTCTTCTCCACAAATCATTTGCATATAGAATACATTTTAATTAAATAATCAAATCAAAATCAATTATGGTGGACCATATATGCCACATGTCAACACCTTATAAAGTGTGACATACAAGAGAGTATATTGTGTGACACACAAGTCTTTCTGATGTGAGAGAGAGAACAGCTAACTGGGAGATTAACATTAATTATTCCGAAATTTTGGGTAAAATCTTAGAGAATGTGTATATATAAATCACCAACATGTATACTTATTAAATTCAGCTTGAGCAAAACAAATTTTGGCCCAAGAAACAAATAGAGCTTGGCTCTGAAACACTCTTACAACAACTATATGAATTTCCAAACTTCTCCTTTCTCGGCCTGAAATTTACTATCCAAACTCTAAAGAAAAAGAATCCATTCAACATTTTGGCAGATCTTTAGGTGGGGGCAAAATAGTCTCATTAGGTCCCTTTCCATTGTCCACCAAAAATGCCATTTTTAGCCCCCATGTCGTGTGCACCTCCAAATGACAATGCATGAACCATACACCTGCAAAAATAATAAAAATAATAATAATAAAGTCTCTTGAATTTCGATATATTTCATCGAGTGTAGCATCTATTAGACGTCGTTTATATTTATATTTACCCGGATTATCGGCTCGGAATCTTATGGCCACCCATCCACCCGATGGGACGCCAATTGTGTTCCTCTCGACTGGATCAACGAGATTAAAGCTTTGAGGGTCAGTTTTGGGATTGAAATTTCCTAATCCTTTGCCTACTGCAAAGAAGTTGAATCCATGCAGATGGATTGGGTGGTTTTCCGGTGCAATGATTCCGGTGTCTTGCAAAACCACTTGAACAGTTGCGTTGTATGCAAGCCTATAAACCTTGGTCCCGCTCGTCGTTGCCATGTTAGCCGGCGGCGTGCCGGTGTAGTTGAAGGGAGTCGGCGGATTGCCCGGAAAATCGGCGGTGAAAATCCCCTTAACGTTGAAGACATGCGCCTGCAGTAGAGCGGTCGTCGGCATCACAAACGTCACGTTGTTCACGCTCGCCACGACTCTGGTCCCGTTAGCGGCCTTGCACGACGGGCAGGGGTTGATCCCCAGCCCGACGGC
Organism: Lavandula angustifolia; assembly: GCA_028984105.1. Classification (NCBI taxonomy): domain Eukaryota; kingdom Viridiplantae; phylum Streptophyta; class Magnoliopsida; order Lamiales; family Lamiaceae; genus Lavandula; species Lavandula angustifolia. The sequence goes on along the minus strand of CM054810.1, from coordinate 666,903 downwards.
GAAGAGCAGAGAGTGGTCGACTTTTTGCGGCACGTTGGCCGGAAACTTGTCGGAGTTCAAGCTTCGGAGCGAGTCTATGAAGCTGTTGGCGACGGGCGTGGCGTTCCGGGCGGGCGGGCTGGTGAAAGTCGTCGGAGAATTGGCGAGTGTGCCGGAGTAGTGGAGCGTGGCGGTGGCCGTCATGTTGTCCACCGCCACCACCGGGGTGTCCATGAACGGCGAGGCCGCCACCATGTACTTACCGGCGCCTTGGTCGGCCGACACGATGACATTGGTCGTCTGCCCGGGTGCGATGAGGACCGTGTCGGTTTTGAAGGGTTTAACGTAGGTGGCGTCGACTTCTACTACCGTCAATTTGTGGCCGGCGATTTTGAAGAAGAGTTCTTCATTGAGTGCAGCATTGATTAGGCGGAGCATGTAGGTTTTGCCCGGCGACACGTTCAACGAGAAGCCACCTACAATGACCTCGATTAATGAGTGATCAATAAAGAATGCAATCTACGAGAAATCTTAAAGTTACCCGTTGAAGGGCAGTTTGTAATAGGGCCGGGATGACCGTTGATCGTGTGAGCATCCGACACATTTGGCGCCAATCCCGATTTCAAAGCCTCGTTGATCACGGCTTCAGTGTCCGACTTCCACCATTCATTTGGAAAAGTATAAAGTGGTGGAGTCCATTTATTTAGATGATTGTAGATTACTCATTTATGTTCGTGGTTCCATTTACTTATGAAATGGAATATAGTGGGACAAAACAAAAGTAGCAAATAAGACAAATAATAGGACAGAGGTGTGATTTACCTAAAACGACGACGTGTTCGTGGTCGGGCTTGGGGAAAGGATAGGGGAGGCCTAGCTTAGGCAAGATGACAATGGCGCCATGAACGGTGGACCTCAACCACAGAATGTGTGCGTGCCACAAAAGGGTGCCCCTCTGCCCGGTGATGGTGAAGTTGTATACATAGCTGTTGCCGGGCTGGATCGGGCACTGCGTGATGTACGCTGGCCCGTCGGCCCAGCCCGTTTGGAGTTGCCGGATTCCATGCCTATCACCACCATCATCGTAAGTTTTGATTGCATGCATATAAAAGTTGTAGCATGCTAGAAAATCTAGTTTACGGACAAGGATTTTAGTTACCAGTGGATCGACACGTTGTACTTGACCTGGTTGATGACTCGGACGAGCACCGTGTCGTCTTCCCTCGCGTAGATCGTCGGGCCGGGGAATTTTCCGTTTACGGTGACGATCGATTTTGACGAACAGAGACGGCTGGTGGTCTTCATAGCCACCTGCATGCACAACGTAGGAATTTTTTTTATTGGACACGTGATCTCATCCCGTTGAAATTGTTTTTTAACTTTAAGAATAATCCGTAATCTAACATATTATTTTTTATTTTTATTTTGAGTAGGATAGTGATTGTGTAACAGAGAAGTGAGTTAAGCCCTCGATAAACTAATAACCCGAGAAAAAATATTAATTTAACGAGGTTAATTATTACTTTATCAAATATTATTTTAGTGCATTAACCCATATCGGGACCGGAATAAATTATTATCTTAACGAAATTATTACTTTATCAAGATTTAACCGTAATATTAGTAGAGACCCTAATTTGGTTTAACTGTAATATTAGTAGGGACCCTAATTTGGTTGTGATTTAGGATAGACAAGAAAAATGGGATTGAATGATTTAGCACTTATCCATGAATATTAATTATTTTACACACTAATTTAAAAGGGGTAATAATTAAGACTACCTAACATGAAACAACCAACACATTTTTAGCCTAACCGGGTACTCCTAAATTAATTGCTATAATTATTTAAATTGGGTTGTAATATTAATTAATGCAAAATCCAAAAATGGATCAAATTAAGGTTGTAATAAAATAGAATAAACATTATAGAATGCAAACTCACATTAAACTGGTAGCGGCGAACGGCGCAGTCAACCATAACAGGATACATGCATGCTACGAGGATCAAAACTCGAACCCACACTCCCATTTCTTTTACTTCTTCTTCTTAGAGAGAGAGTAGAGAGAGAGAGAGAGAAGGGAGTTTTGTTGTTGAGTTGAAATGTCGAGTGGCAGTGAGTGATGACCGGCCAACGCAACATTTTATAGGTGATAAGCGCCTGCCGGCTGCCCCGACGTCGTTTTTCATTCGTTAGGTGAAACCAATTAATTCTTCAAACATAAGCCTTCTTACCCTAAACTAATTAAGCTTTTCAATTCCATTTCGTATTAGTTACATAAAGTGTACGTCTCCTAGTTTTATTGTTTTTTTCCCCTTGAATTTGTCGGTATACTTAATTACTTGGAATACCTTCTTAACTAATATATTCCCATGAGTTACATCTACACCAGTTTTGGTCACTCCCAACTAAATTCTTCATAACACTCATAACGATCAATTTTACGAAGATCCCATTGTATTCCGGAAGCTTTGTTTGTTTTAGCATATATTTTAATTTATTAATTTAGGCTGTCTATATATAGATAAAATTCATATTGTATTTATGCATTTCCTTCTCTTTTTATCTATTGATTTTCTATTATTGTTATTATTATTATTACTATTATTATTATTAATTATTTTAAATCAACCCTAACATGGATTGAACACAAGATCAATTCTAGATCAACCATTTAGACAGAAGTGGAATACTAACTACACTATATGTTATCGGTTGATTTTCTATTATTAGACCTCAATATATCTGGCATTTTTTTTTGGGATGATTTTCTATTATTAGACTTCAATATATTTGACATGTTTTTTTTTAATGACGAGATAATTCGCAGCCTCTATTGAAGTGCACACTGGGTAAATCTCACTCATGTATTCTAGTCTACCTGCACATGAGGGGCTATATCTATTGATTTTTCTAGTCTACCTGCAAATTACAATACATGAGGGGCTATATCTATTGATTTTCCATTATTAGACCTCGTAGTTGCTACCGAAGTGCGCACTGAATAAACCCTCTCATGTGCTCTAGCCTACCTGCAAACAACACAAGACGGGCTTACCACTCTAGGCTTACCATATCTAAGAGGCTCAGACATAATGGTCTTGATGGGTTTTGACTTTTGAACTCATAGCCTTCCGGCTATAGGCTAGCCACCTTTATCCGCTATGTCATTCCAAGGGGACAAATATTTGGGATTTTTGTCAATCAATTTGTGTAGTCTTCTGTGATACCCGACACACTACACAAATCTAACTTTTATACAAGATAAATGATTATGTGTCCAAATATATATATTTATTAAATAGGAGAATAAAATAGTGGTAAGGACAAAACACATTGTATACAAGTATAAAAACTGCTTCTAGTATATAAAATCACAATATATTAATGGTACTACTTGTTCATTTGCACCTCCATTTGTGAAAACGATTCTCATATTTATGCATCAATACTTTTAAGAAAAGCTCGACCTCAATTCTAGTCAAGTATGAATTTAAACCCAACATCTAAAATTGTACAAGATCCAAACTGTCCGTCTTATTTTGAATCATCCAAACAAGTATGAATTTAAACCCAACATCTAAAATAGTGGAATGAATACAGATTCATTCCACTAGAGAATCCGTGTTGACTAACCTTTTTATCTCAACTTGAGCATGAACTTGTATTTTAGACTTAATTGATCTCCGTATTTAAGAAACAAATATCCGTTAATTAATTAAGCTCACCGACAACTTAAATTAATTAACATCTTATTGTATTCCTAAGTAGTACCACTCGACCTTGTTAACACACCTGAACTTAATCAACCGGTCGGGTTTAGTGTGATAACCTTATGAGTTCCTCAGGGGATATTATCAACCCACTTTACTAGGATACGGTTGCAAGATACAGACAACCAGCCTGAGCCATAAATAACTACTAACACCCAAGATATGTAGATCCGGTCGCGATTACGTTCACCATAGTAGGTCAAAGTGACAGATAGCCAAATGCACTCAGCTGAAGTCTTACCAAGCTTAAGACCAGCTAAGTCACCAAGATCTTGGTTCTCCACTAAGGTCAATCAGGAGAACACATCTCATTGTGATCCATCAATACACCACCTTAAGTGTAGCAGTAAAGACAAGCAGCCAAGACAAACCACTTCTTATATAAACTGCAGCTTGAAACGACAACTTATCCATAAGTTGTCTCAGCTATGATAATTGTTTATATCTTGTCAGTTCAATCAATTTGTGTAGTCTTCTGTGATACCCGACACACTACACAAATCTAACTTTTATACAAGATAAATGATTATGTGTGCAAATATATATATATATATATATATATATATATATATATATATATATATATATATATATATATATATATGAGTTGGATCATTAAGGAACACTATCTTAATGAAGGAACTAGGAACACATCCTAGCCTTCCATTTTGTAGATGTATGGTCAAGATTGTGGTAGAATTTTTTAAGTTAGAAAACAACATTTATTATCATTAAGGGTATAAATGTCCTTTTAAAATTTATTTCATTTTAATATTTATATTATGAATCTTATATTTTTAGAATACACCTTCGTACTCACCATTATTATTCTTCAAATTACTGTTTATGTATTTTATTTAACTTTATTTGATTTATTTTATTTTATTTTAATAATTAATTAATTAAACCACCCAAATTATGTGATTTTTCACATTTGTTTTTTCATTTTTTTTTCTTCTTCACCTTAATTTGAATAATTAACGAAAGTCTGTACAATTATTAATCAAAGTGCATATAATTTTCAATCAAAGTGCATATAGTTCTCAAAAGTGCATACAATTTTTAATCAAAGTGCATAAATTTTTTAATCAAAGTGAATCCAATTTTTAATCAAGGTGCATATAATTTTTTTAAATTAAAATGAAAAATCATGACTTGAATATGAGCACATAAACAAAAACTACAAAAAAACAATCGAGTTTCAGTTTCTCCCCATTTCAAAGCCTTCGTGCATAAACATTTTTTATCAAAATGTAGACAATCATCAATAAAAGCGCATAAACCTTTTAACCTGAGTGGATACACATTAACTCGAACTAAATCTGCAATTGAAACTGCATAAATCTTTTAATCAAAGTGCATACAATCATCAATAAAAGTGCATAAACCTTTTAATCAAAGTGAATCCATTGCTCAGAGTTCTAAAATTTAGAAAAAAAAACTATAGAAATTAATTTAGTATTAAAAAAAATTGATCTCTCCATATCAGAGTTGTAAGATTAAAAAAAACGACATAAATTAATTAAATTTGAAAAAAAAACTATAAAAATTAATTTAGCATTCAAAAAAATTTGATCTCTGCATATCAGAGTTCTAAGATTAAAAAAAAGGACATAAATTAATTTAGCACTGCAAAAAATTTAATATCTGCAAATCTCTACAGATCGCGGCGGCAGCGAAGCAGAGATAATCGGATCTATGCAAATCTCTCCGGATTGCAGCGGCAAAATGGAGGTTGACCGGATGACTGTAGATCTCTACAAATCGTGTGCAGCAACACAGATGGTGGCAGGATCTTTGTAGATCTGAGACGAGAGAGATAGGGAAATAAGAGATAAGAGAAACAATCAATAAATTTGGTGCTCTTCAGATCTGGACGCTGACAGCGGTGCGACGAGGTTGTCAATTGAGAAACGGCGACGCGGCGGTGAAGGGGCCGTGGGACTTGGGCGGCAGATTTAAGATTTCTGGTAGAGAGGGGAGAGAAATATGAGAGAGGGGAGAGAGAAATATAATGGAGAGAGAGAGTGAAATACGAGAGGGGAGAGAAATATAATGGAGAGAGAGAGTTTGAAGAGATATTATGTAGTTCCATTCTTTTTTCAAAATTGTATAATTTCTACCAATTTTGCCCTTTACTACATCTAACATAATCTAAGCTTTGTTTTTTTTATTTTAATTCAATAACTGATCTATACCACACATTTAATAAATTGGAGGGATGGATTTTGTTCTTAATTCCTTCATTAAGGGGGTATTCCTTATTGAACCCTCCCCTATATATATATATTTATTTATCAAATAGGAAAATAAAATAGTGATAATGACAAAACACATTGTATACAAAATCCCAACATATTAATGGTACTACTTGTTCATTTGCACCTCCATTTGTGAAAAACGATTCTCATATTTATGCATCAATACTTGTAAGAAAAGCTCGACCTCAATCCTAGTCAAGTATGAATTTAAACCCAACATCTAAAATTGTACAGGATCCAAACTGTCCGTCTTATATATTTCGAATCATCTTTTTAATATTACATGACGAAATCCAGATTTCATAAGATCCGAAATTTACGAGAACTAATTACCTGGAAACAAGTTATAAAGTTTTAGTTGTGATAGGTCTTTCACGTAATTTTCAATTGCTAATAACTCAACAATTGTTTCAAGTCTAAGATAGATTTAGAATATATCGACTATTTAACCAACCTTTCTCTAACAAACAATACTTCCATCTCATCTATATCACTATAAGTATGTCCAATCCAACTGCTTTCTTTGGTTCGATGATCCAGCGACATGTAAATGGTGGGATTGGTCTAGATTTTCAACCGCCGAATCTTTTTATTGATCAATCTATTCTAACCTAACCCCAAAAAGAAAAATTGATGCGTTGACCTAAGCTAACCCCGACACTTTAACAGCAGTCCGGATCTTCTGTTCCACTTTTTTTTTTATCTCACTCGTGTCTCATTCACATTTTAACTGTAAGTAGGGTTGTAAACGAATCAAATAGTTTTGATTCGATTCAGTATTCGTATTCGAGATTTTGAGATTCGAATTCGATTATAAATATTTGATTCGATTCGTTTACTAATCAAATACAAATACAAATATAAAATTGTAATATTCGATTCGATATTCGTAAATATTCGATTAAATACAAATTATATATACAATAATTATTTTTATATATAGTAACTTTTATAAACTTATTATAATTTTAGTTTAAAAATATTTATGTTAAGGGCCTACATCAAGATTTAATAACTCATCCCCTCTTTTTAATATATGTATTCTTTAATATCAATTAAATATTAATTTCATAATATCACAAAGCCTGAAAAGTGAAAGCCCTACTCAATCTTATTTCGTTCCCTTTTCCTCCCGGAGGAGGGAACGAAATAAGATTCAGGTTGTAAACGAATCAAATAATTTTGATTCGATTCGGTATTCGTATTCGATTTTTGATATTCGTATTCGAAATTTTGAGATTCGAATTCGATTATAAATATTCGATTCGATTCGTATACTAATCAAATACATATACAAAATTGTAATATTCGATTCGATTCGATTCGTTTACAACCCTAACTGTAAGCACTTAGGTGCTTACGATAACCCTAAAATTCAAATCGTAAGCACCTAGATGCTTACAGTTTAAAATGACAATAAAACATGAATGAGACACTAGAAAATGGGACAGAAGATTTTGTGGGCTTTAACAGCCTATTGATATCCTCTTAACATGTTAGGATAAAATTGTGTACTTCCATAATCAAGTATTCCTTTTTATTTACATATGGAATTTTTATTTAAGCAGGACATGGAACTGTGATCTTCCATAATTCGAATCTCTTTTTTTATGAACTTAATGGTTCTGTACATCATTTCGTGTAACACTGTCAAATTTATTTAGTTTTTATTTTTAAATCTAGTACTATATTTTAGTTTAATCCTACAATTAGGTAATACTATAATAGTTAAGCTCGAATATACACAATCATAATTTATAATTTATTCGATGTTTATTTATCAATATTCAGTTGAAAATTGTTGAGTGTGGTTAGTTGTTCCATAAATATGATCCTTACCTTTTTATCTCGATTTTGCTGATTAATGTTGATTATGATAGATACGGTTAATTTGTACTTCCTCCGTTCCGCTATTACTGTCCCCTTCTTTTCGGTACAAAAATTAAAAAAATATATTTAAATGTGTCTTTTATGAATTTTAATTGCATTAAGAAATGTAGAGAGGAGTGGTTGATGGGAAGAAATGAGAATTCATCTAAATTTTTACAATGCACAGTAGAGGTAATTAATTAATTTATTTTTTTCCTATTTTTCTCATTTTGTAATTGAAGGAATAATCTAAAGTTTCTAAAAAACTAAAAATTATAATTTTCTGAGTTTTGAGCGAAATGGAATTTTGTGAGAGAAAGATTTTTGGATAGAGAGAGTATAAGAATGGTGGTGGATATGAGTAAAGAGAGACAGTAATAGATGAACAGTCCGATTATGAGTTAATTTTTGTAAATTTAGGAAAGAATACAGTAATAGAGGACAGTCTGATTAGAAAATGACAGTAATAGCGAGACCTGTGTATTTATTTAACTATTATTAAAATAATAGATTTGATATTAATTAAGTTTATTTAACTATTATTAAAATAATAGATTTGATATTAATTAAGGTAGTGTTCGAATAGCTTTTATAAAATTTATACTTAAAAGTCGTTTTTAAGAAAAAGTTAATAGTATTTGTAATATTAGAAAAAAAAATATCTTAATTTAAAAAAATATATATTTTAAACTAAGCTGTTTTTCAATTCTTTTTAACTTCTACTTATTCTGGCTTATTTTAAACTCCAAAAACATAAAAGTCTGCATTCTAAATATTAAAAAAAGTGTTTATATAGTGAAAAGGTCAATAAACAGCTTATTTAAATTATTTCAAATACTATCTAAATACATAATTAAACTACAGCTGTTACATGTTCAAAGATCCAATTGAACCATACAAGATGAAATAAAAGGCAAGTTTGACTAAATCCATGCTCAAACTTCAAAGTGGAAAAAGCAACAATCCTGGGCCCACAACAAAAACGAATTCCTTTTCAAATAATATATGTACGCCATTTTCAGACAGATAATGAATACATAACGGAAGGTCCACAACTCTTCCCACAGTATCCATACATTCTCTCTCTACACACCAAAACTCCCACAACTATTACTCTTATGATTTCCCTTGAAGCAATCCAAACTGCCTTCACTCCCAACCATGCTCCCTTCACTAAAAGAGAACCTTCCTTCAGGAAGAGGAGGCGGCTTGTCCTCTCTTTCTGCAACTCCGACAATTCCGATCAACAACCTCCACCACATCAAGGAGGAGACAAACGCAAGCAGGAACTTCTGGCCAGGATAGCAATGCTTCAAACACAAAAAGTTCGCCTCACCGATTACTTGGACGAAAGGTCGGACTATCTAACCCAGTTTGCCGACGAAGCCAACACCGAAATCGACCTCATCGGAGAAAACGCCCTCAAAGAGTTGGATGAAGCTGGTGCCAGGGTTTGGCTCAACTCTTTTCTCTTGTTTCCCTGCAAACAACAAATGGGATTTTATATTAATCTTTAGTACAGTCAAACCTTGATAAAGTAATAATTTTGAAATCGGAAAAAAATATTCATTTAACGAGGTTATTAATTATCGAACATTATTTTAATGCATTGACCAATATCGAGACCGTGAGAAATTATTATCTAAGCAAGATTATTACGCTATCGAACATTTACTTTATCGAGATTTAACTCGGTGTTTATGTGAGCAGATAATGGGAAATATAGAGAGCCGGATGCAGGCTTTCGAGGAGTCTATGGGGATGAACAAGTTGGAGATTGAAGAGAATGAGAAAAAGGTGGAAGACTTTGAAGGCCGAATTGAAGAAGATCGAAACGAGGGGCTGTTCTTCAAGAACTTGAGGGAGAAAAAACCGGTCGACATGGCTAAAGCTAAGGAAGAGGCAGAAAAAATCAAGGAGCTGAACAAGAAAAGTGCTGGCTCGGTAATTAGACGGAACGTTTACCTTGCACTGATGGGGTTGGTAGTAGTCGGGATTGCTGATGCTGCCGTGTCCGCATCGCCCGACTGGAGGAAGGTTGCATTTCTCGGGGTTGTTTTGGCGGGTTTGCTTACTCAACTTGTCTATGAACAAAGTATGAAGGACAAATAAGTAGAGAAGAGCAGAGAATCTAAGAGAGTCGATATGATGTTTGATTGTATAATCTATCGACGAACATACAAACCCCGCGTTATTTTGTGAATAGACTTTTATTGAAAAAAAAGTATTTATGCGGTGAAAAGGCTCAGAAGCAGCTTATTTAAGCTATTAAGGAAAAATGCTTAGTGGATTAAAAAACAATTAAAATAAAATACATAAATAAAGCTTGTACCTTGCTCTCCTTGGATTCTGAGGAGACAGGAAACCAAGTCCAGTAGATGAGCTGCTGGTTCCCAAGTTAAAAACAAAAAAACAAGTCATACCATAATTGTAAGTTAAGAGTTGACTCTCTCTTATATACCCTTCCACACTTTCATGTGGAAGCGATGTGGGATATCGTAACAAAGGGGAAGGGTGAAGAAGATACGATACGACGGTCGAAATTAAACACACAAAGCTTAGGGGCTAAGAGAAAGAGTGGAACTTTAAATCTACATGCATTTTGCGATGCTCGCGCCAAATGTAGCATGGGTTATAACTCCAAATAAAACATTACTATCTGGAGCTGATATATCAGGCCGGACTTGCTGTTGCATCAATTGAGTGTTCCGTGATACGAAAACTACGATCACCGAAGCCATGTTATTACTGATGCTGACTACTGAAACTCTCACCAACATTGGAGGGGAAAGAAATGAAGGGAAAAGTAGTAACGGAAACAGCACTGCGCTCCTACTCGATAAATCTCCAAGTTTTAGCCTAACTCAAAAACACAAAATGTAGCATGAGTTATAACTCCAGAAAAAATATTAATATCTGGAGCTAATACATCAGGCACTCCGTACTTTCTGTTGCATCAATCTAGTGGTCCAAGATACAAAAACTCTGTATCACCAAAGCCATGTTATTGTTGATGCTGTGTATTGAACGGGGAAAAAATCAATTTTGGTCCATTACGTTGGCGTTTGTCCACTTTTAGTCCGTTATGTTGGTCAGAGCCAATTTTAGTCCGTAAATAGTCCGATTTTTGTCCGTTTTACATAAATGGACAAAATATCTTTTTTCCATGCATGTATACGTGCGGATAGTTAAAAAAAGTAAAATAAAAATAAATTTTATTTGTGAAATAACTTTATTTTTTAATTTCACAACATGAGAATATTTTTTTAAGAAATCCGCACGTGAGAATTTATTTATTTTTCTAATTTTTGGGTTGTGTACACGCACGAAAAGGACTCGAAATGGACCAAAATCGGACTATTTACCAACCTAAGGGACTAAAATTGGCTCTGACCAACATAACGGACTAAAAGTAGACATGAGTCAACATAATGGATCAAAATTGATTTGTCTCCCTATCGAACTTCTCATAATACAAAAGTGTGCTTTTGAAATGGAAAGAAAAACATGAAAGGGAGTTGGGGGCAGTACAAAGAAGAAGGCTACAATTAAATAATCCCTCCGTCCCGCCTAACTTGTCTTGTTTCTTTTCGGCATAGAGATTAAGATGAGTGGGTGGTTGTGTATAGATGAGTGAGTGGTAGGTTGTGTAGTAATCATTTTCCTTTTTTGGAAACAAGACAAGTCGGGTGGGATGGTCCGGAAAGGAAAACAAAACAAGTTAAACGGGACGGAGGGAGTACAAAGTTGTGCTAATTGATTTCAAGTTCCATTCTAGCCTAACCCGACGCAGAAAGCTGAAGTAAAAGCATGAAAAGCATGATTCCAAAATCCAAAATCATAAATTCAGAAAAATAAATCAGTGAAGAAAACAAGCCAAAGCAGACCAGTAATACCTTGTTTTACAAAATGGCTAGCCAATGAACTCTGCCAATAGAGCACGACGGAAATGAAACTGCCCAAGTTGGAGTCCTGCAACAATTACAATGAAAGAAGAAATTAATTTACCATCGACAACAGATGAAATGATATCAAAGAAAATATAGGTTCCGATATGCTAAGTACGAATGCGTAGGAAAGCACTTAACTTCCAGATATCTATCCTACATAAGTGAATCAGTTTGGTGCCTAGAATTCACAACAGCTCTTACGAGTATGTTCCAAGTTATCACAGTCGGGACAATTTTATTGGCCACGGCATTATCTAAGAACAAAATCGCACGCGATACTCTGTTCCAAGAACAAAGACCTTTCAGGGTAATGTTATAGGAAATAACATCTGGCCGTAGACCTTTTCTCAAGAGGCGAGCCCAAATTACCGATGCATTCCTTAAGTCGCCCTCTTTGCAAAAACCTTCCATGAGCGTATTGTGGGTGACAAGATTCGGTGCACAGCTACAACAATCCATTCCCAAGAATAGCGAGAGAGCAAGACGAGTTTTCCCAGCAGAGCAGAGGCCGTGAATCAAAATATTATGCATCTGTGCATCAGGTTTGAAGCCTTTGCTCGTCACTTGGTTCCAAAGATCAAGAGCCATATTCTCTTTACGACCCAAACAAAGACCTTTTATCAGTATGCTATAAGTGATAGCATCCGGCTTCCGCCCTTTCTCCAGCATTTTCTTCACGAGGTCATACGCTTGGCCGAACCTTCCAGCCCTGCACAATCCGTTTATAAGAGTGTTATAGGTAACAACAGTAGGGGAACAATGTGTGTTGCCCATTTCACGGCACAAATTCAATGCATCCTCAAACTTAGAAGCGCCAACAAAGCCGTTGATCATAGCATTATAAACATGAGCGTTCGGCTTATAGCCGTATTTAACCATGCCATTCAACACAGCAGCTGCTTCATTCAAGTTTCCTTCTTTACATAGCCTACTGATCATTGCAGAATAAGCAAAAGCATCTAGAACGCCACCATTCTCCTCAGCACTCTTCAGGACATGTAAACTCTTGTCAATGTACCCATTCTCACAAAATCCATGGACCAAAATTCCGTAAGTTGTGGAGTCTGGAACAAGACCGCTCTCCTTCATGAGAGCCCAGATAGAGGTAGCTTCTTCTACGTCTCTGCGATTGAATAATCCTCTCATCATTATATTAAAACTAGCAACGTTTCGAGTGCCCTCCCTTCCCATCAACTCCCACAACTGAATACAGTCTCTAATCCTCCCAGCCCGAAAGAACCCGGTCAAGATTGAATTATATACAACGGAATCGGGAGATATCTTATTCCCAGCCATCTCCTTATAAACTTCCTCAGCCCTATCAATATCCCCCGACTCGCACAACCCCTGAATCAAAGCACTGTACGTGTACACATCCATTTTCCGGTCATTTTTCCTCATCCTATCCCACAGCTCGAGGCCTTCACGGAACATCCCACACTTGCACAAACCACTGATCATAACATTGTATGAAACAACACTTGGATAAACCCAAGAATCCTCTGTCAACCTCTTCCAAATCCCTTTAGCGGTGTCATAATCGCCGTTCTTTAGAAACCCATCCATTAGCATGTTATAACACGTAACATCAGGCTTCAGACCTCTCTCAAGCATTTCATCGAACACTTTCTGAGCATCGTTTAAATCCCCACTTTTCGCTAGCCCATTAATCAGAGTTCCATAACTATAAACATCCGGAGGTATATCCCTTTCCCACATAGTATTGATCAGCTTTCTCGCCTTCTCGAATTCTCTCTTCCTACAAGCAATTTTGAGCAAAATATTAAAAGTTTGTAAATTAGGAGATACGTCCATAAAGCGGAAGTTTCTCAAGAACATCTCCGCCTTGCTCAGTTGGTTGGAAACCACAAAAGCATTCATCAAACAGTTATACGACCTCACCCCGGGTTCACAGCCAAAAACCTCCTTCATTTTCTGGAAAATCTCCACGGCTGGCTCTAACATTTGATTCCGAGAATAAATCTTCAAAACGGCCAGCGCCGTGTCTTCGGTGCAAGGGCATTGCTGGAGGCGAATGAGGTCGACGATGCGGGTGGTGTTCGGGAGGAGTTTGGGGTCCCCCGAGGCGGAGAGGCGGCGGAGGATGTGGTGGTAAACGGCGGGGGAGTGTTCGTAATGAGGGCGGCTAGTCGCCGAGTTGAAGAGGCCGAGAGCAGCGGTGAGATTCTTCTCCGATTTGAGAAGCTTAAGGAGGCATTTGGGGGTCAGGTTTTGCGGCAGCTGTGCCATGAGAAAGCGATACTCAAGGCCTTGCGCATTGGCTTTATACTATGGTTTTACGCTCCTCTGTCTTATAGATGTTGTTAGTTGTGTATAGAGATGATCTCTCAATTTATGGTTGATTCTTAATCACACAATTTTGATTTTTTTATAAATGAGACATTTATGGGACTATAAAAAAAGATAAATGAGACAATATCTATGGAATGGAGTAAGTATTATTTTTCATTTATACTACTAAATTGGATTGTCTAACATAAATGTCTCGTATTCTAATTTTCGAAAAAAATTAGCAACACACTAATTATATTGGTGTGGGACTCATTCCCCTAATTATTCCCAACTACTACCCCACTATCCACTTAAATTCTCTATATTTTCTCTAATCCTAGATATGAAATCTCTCTACCATCCACTTTCTCTTCTCCGCCATCGCACTTCTACACCTTATTGATGTCCGTTTTCTTCGATGCGGTGATGAAATCAAGCTAAGAACTGTTGCTTGACCTCCCTCTCCCTCCAAATCCATCTACAGATAGGGGGTTAATCGGTTCGGGTACTTAATCGTGCCCGAAAATCGATTGCCCTTACCTGAAAAACCATGATTTCAAATACTCGTACATGTAACAGGTCGGGTATCGATTAAACCGGTAACCGATCGGTTGGGTTGACAAGTTACCCGTTTTACCCGAATTTAACCTGATTGCTAGCAAAACCCTTAGAATGGCTGGCGTACGGGAAGGAGTTGGGGTTCTCGTCTCTCTCACGCTCGTCGGTCTCTCTCCCTCACGCCCGATGTTATCGAAGCGAATGCAACACAAGTTTTACTGTGAATGAGTGAGTGCGGACTGTCGAAGTTTAATTCCAATCCAGACTCCAGAGGCATAGACTAGAGTCTACAAAACTTTGAAGTGGATTCTCTTCTTTGTATTAAATTTGAAGAAGCAGTGTCACTAAACTCGCTATACTCACTTCCAGCAATTCTTGAGTCAAACATTCCAATTTTTACTTTTAGTATTTCTTATGATTCATCTCTTGGATCCATCAGATCCACCGTTGATAGCATGCCGCAAAAGGATGGATCAGATGGAGGAAAAAGCAGTTGATGATGGCGGTTACAAAAGCAGTTAAAGTGGACGTGTGCATGGTAGTTATGGAAGCAGTTCATAGTTTGTTTGTATCAGTTTCATAGTTAGTTTTGTATCAGTTAGATTGTTAGTTTTCATATCAGTTAGATCTAGCAGAAACAATACGCCTATATATACCATAACATGTACATTTACAATGCAAGTTTCAGAATTTCAATAAAATAAAATTTCTTCTTCTCTTCCATAGTTGTTGAAGCTCTGCTCTCTTCATTCTTCCTTCCTCTATCCATTAACGTTCTTCATGGATCTTGTGATTCAACATGGTATCAGAGCCTTACCGTGATCATCTCTATTTCTATTGATTCCTTTTCAATCTTCGATTTCATCATATGTCAAGATCAGAAGAAAGTAGTCCTTACTTCATTAGCCAAAATGAAAATCTCTCTGCAGTATTGGTGAATCCACCCCTAGATGGAAACAACTATCATTCTTGGTGTCGATCTCTCAAAATTGCTCTTGGAGCAAAGAATAAGCTACATATGGTCATGAATCCAGAATCATTTCCAAACGAAGGGAGTGAAGATTATGCTGCTTGGCAACGCTGCAATCTTATGATCCAATCTTGGATCCTCAACTCTTGCTCAAAAGAAATTACACCTTGTAACTTGTATGCTGACACAACAGCAGAAATGTGGAAAATCCTTCGCCATAGATATGCTCAAGGTAATTTTCCAAGAGTTTTTGAACTACAGAAGGAAATCTACACAACTATTCAAGGAAATCTCACAGTCACCACATATTACAACAAGTTGGATTCACTGTGGAAGGAATTACATCAATATAACACTGCTCCTAGTTGTTCTTGTGGTGCCATGAAGAATTGCACATGCATTTGCCTGAATACATTAGTTGTTCATGAAGAGCGCAGCATGACAATCAAGTTCTTAATGAGCCTTAATGATGGCTATTCATCCATCAGAGGTCAAATCTTGGTTATGAATCCTTTTCCCCATCTGAATGACATTTACAGTCTGGTGTTGCAAGATGAAAAATAGAGAAGCCTCACCACATCAGTATCTGCAACCAATGATTCCATTGCTATGGCAGTTCAGAATTCTCAGGCAAGTCAAGGAAATAACAGTGATAATTCCAGTTTTACTTGCTATGGTTCAAGAAATCCTTCCTCATATCAGCAAACAAGTGGTTCTTTTAAACCACACAACTTCAGAAATGCTGGTGTCAAACGAGAAGGCCTTGTCTGTTCCTATTGTGGGAAGATAGGACATACTAAAGAGAAGTGCTACAAACTGCATAGATTTCCTCCTGGATACCAGTTCAAAGGCCGTCCTGGAGCATCTTCTAATACTCCATAGCAGACCTATCCTACAGCTCATATGGTATCTGCCCCAAAGGAAGTCTCTGAGAATTCAAAACCTCCTCCCATCTCTTCTGATCAATACAACCACCTCTTGAGCCTTATTCAAAATCTCTCCCAATCCTCTAATTCCCTACCTCCACTTATGCCCACAGAGTCTGCTTTCTCAGGTAACATAATTGCTTATTGTTCCTATTCTGCCTATAGCAATGGTGTGATTGGAAATATTCCATCTGGTTCTTGGATAATTGATACTGGAGCCACAGACCACATGGTTGGAGATGTGTCATCCCTATCAAATCCTCAACTAGTGAAGAACATCTATGTTGTTCTGCCCACTGGTGACAAAATCCCCATTACACACACTGGTTCCATTAAACTCTTCAATTCTATCCTTTATCATGTTCTTTGTGTCCCTAGTTTTAATGTCAACCTCATATCAGTCAGCCGCTTGATTACAACTACTCCCTTGGGACTTAATTTTGCTTTTGGTTCTTGTTCAATACAGGATCACAAACAGGGACAGAGGATTGGCATAGCTAAGATTGATCAAGGCCTGTTTCTCATTCATTCTGAATCAAGCCTTAATACTACTGCATCTGCTGCTTTCTCTAGTACTACAACAGCTTCATCCCACATTTGGCACTCTAGATTAGGTCACATTTCCTTCTCTAGAATGTCACTTATCATTTCTCTACCTAAAGACAAAACCATAGACAGTTCTTGTACTATATGTCCTCTTGCAAAATTCCATAGAAAGCCATTTACTCAAAGTTTATTAAAATCTAAATCCGCCTTTGAGCTTATTCATTGTGTGTCTGGGGTCCCTTCTCTGTTCCCACTCATGAAGAATTTCAATATTTCCTTACCATTGTAGATGATTATACACGAATGACATGGTGTTGTCTTATGAGACACAAGTCAGACACAGCAACACACCTCACTCATTTTCACAAACTTGTTTTAACTCAGTTCTCTTATGTCATCAAGATTATAAGAACAGATAATGGTTCTGAGTTTCTCATTCATAACTTCTATGATCTTCATGGTATAATTCATCAAACAAGCTGTGTCTACACCCCTCAGCAAAATGGAGTAGTAGAACGCAAACACCAAAGCCTTTTAAACATAGCTCGAGCCTTAAGATTTCAATCCTCCCTCCCTCTCAAATTTTGGGGAGATTGTATCCTCAATGCCACTCACATCCTTAAACGTATTCCTACCCCCATTCTACAAAACAGAAGTCCATTTGAAGTCCTATATTCAAAGCCTCCTGACTATAATCTCTTTAAGGTGTTTGGCTGCTTGTGTTTTTCAGCAAACCTTGTTCATCACAAAAACAAATTTGACCCTCGTGCTCGAAGATGTGTCTTCATAGGATACTCAACCACTTCAAAAGGGTACAAATTATATGATCTAGACTCACATTCAGTTATTGTTTCCAGGGATGTAACATTTCATGAATCTATATTTCCTTTTCCACTAATCATTCTGAATCTGATCCCTCATCCTCTTCCATTTCCTTACCCACTCCTCTTCCTGATCCTGATAATAATGTCTCTTCTATCCCTTCTGCATCAGACATTAGTAATGCTCCTATTTCAGATTCATCTATCTCCTCATCTTCTGATTCTTAAAATACTTCCTCTCCCTCTCTGTCTGATTCTGCAGTTCCCAATGTCCCTAGAAGGTCTATGTGTCCAAGACAACTTCCTTCTCATCTTAGAGATTATGCATGCTGCAGTAGTATACTAGCTATGCCACAACCTTCTGAACCCAAAACCTCAGGTACTATTCCTAATCCAATTTCTAAACACATATCATATTCTAATGTCTCTCTTTCCCATCATGCTTACTCTGTTGCCCTTTCTTCGATCCCTGAGCCTAAACATTACTCAGAAGCTGTGTCCAACCCTCATTGGAAAGCAGCCATGGCTTCTGAAATCCAAGCTCTAGAATCAAATAAAACCTGGATTCTCATAGATCTTCCTGCAGGAAAGATACCTATTGGTTGTAAATGGGTCTATAAGGTAAAATATCATGCAGATGGTAACCTAGAAAGATATAAAGCTCGTTTGGTTGCAAAGGGGTACACTCAACAAGAGGGATTGGATTATAGTGATACTTTTTCACCAATTGCCAAACTAACCACAGTCCGCATTTTACTAGTTTTAGCTGCAGCAAAAGGATGGATCCTTGAACAGTTAGATGTCAACAACGCGTTCCTTCATGGTGACTTGCATGAAGAAGTATACATGCAAATACATCAAGGTTTTGACAAAGGAGGAGATGGGAAAGTCTGCCGCCTTCTCAAAAGCCTATATGGATTAAAACAGGCCAGTAGACAATGGTTTGCTAAACTTTCCACTGCCTTAAAATCTTATGGCTTCACTCAGTCCACATCTGATTACTCTTTATTCACCATTCACTCTTCCACTTACTCTTCTATTATCCTGCTAGTCTATGTGGATGATGTTCTAGTTGCTAGCAATAACATGGCTGCAGTTACTAAGGTAAAACAGTTTTTGGATGAAAGCTTCAAAATCAAGGATCTTGGAAGGATGAAATACTTTCTAGGCCTAGAAGTTGCTCGTTCCTCTCAAGGTATCTCTCTTTGTCAATGCAAATATGTTTTAGAATTGCTAGAACAGGAAGGCTACTCCAACTGTAAACCAGTTGCTTTCCCTATGGACACCAAGCTCAAGCTCAGTTCTCATGACGACAATTACCTCTCTGATGCTTCCTCCTACAGACGGCTAATTGGCAAGTTAATGTACCTCACAGTAACACGCCCTGACATAACTTTTGTTGTTAACACCCTAGCCCAATTCATGCATAAACCAGGTCATTCTCACTTAAATACAGCACACAGAGTGCTCAGGTACCTTAAGGGTAGTATTGGTCAAGGGCTCTTATATTCATCTACTTCAGATTTGCGTCTCAAAGGATTCAGTGATTCAGACTGGGCAAGCTACATTGATACACGTAGATCAGTAACAGGGTATTGCATGTTCTTAGGCAATTCCTTAATTTCTTGGCGATCTAAGAAGCAGGCCACGGTTTCAAGGAGCTCAGCTGAAGCTGAATACCGAGCCCTAGCCTCCTCATCTGCTGAAGTACTATGGCTATTAAAGGTCTTCTCTGACCTTGGCCATCCACTGACTACTGCAACTCTTTTTTCAGACAGCAAATCTGCTATCTCTCTTGCCATTAATCTAGTGCACCATGAAAGAACTAAGCACATACAAATTGACTGTCACTTCATACGAGAACACATTCAATCTGGCCTCCTACACCTCCTCTTTGTTCCTTCAACCAACCAGCTTGCTGACATCCTCACAAAACCATTAGGCCGCCCCTCCTTTTCTTATCTACTTTCCAAGTTGAGAGTACAAACCAGCTCCTACACCTCCTCTTTGTTCCTTCAACCAACCCGCTCTGCTCTCTTCATTCTTCCTTCCTCTATCCATTAATGTTCTTCATGGATCTTGTGATTCAACAGTATTAGTAGCCACTCCGAAAAGTCTGACGTACTATGTCGGACACGAACACGCGCCCGACACGGTCCGACACGTGTCCGACACGACAAAACCGTATTCATATTAAAAGTAAATAAAAAGATATTTGGACACGTGTCAGACACATTATTGATTGTGTCCAAGACAACAATTTTAAAAAGGGACGAGGTTGGAAGGAAATTGGATTTATTGGGTTGTGTTTAATTATTAGATTGAGCTAAATTTATTTAATACATCGATTTGAATTTAATTAATTAGTTGTTTTAATGTTTTTAATAATAAATTTTAAAATGCTTTTAATATGATAATTATTCTATACATTTATAATAATATTGTTTTTTTATTTATATATGTATTTTAATATCTTTTAAATTTATGTATTAATAACTTAATATTATTTATATATTAGAGTCAGTTTCGTGTCCTATTTTTTTTTTTAAATACTGTATCCCGTGTCCGTGTCGTATCGTGTCGCGTGTTCGTGTCCATGCATCTAGATTAGTAATTTAATACTTATATTAAATTATTATATAATAGTTGATAATTGATAATATAAGTATAAGAATTATTTATTAGTTCACAAAAGTAATCAATCGGTTAATAGTAAGATAAAGTTTACTCTCTTCTTGGATTAAAATTTTATTTTGCCGAGATTATTAAGAATTAAGAGAAAATAAAGCTAAAATGTGATATAATATGCGTAAGTAATGTAAAAAAAAAAAAATCATCTTTCCCTATCAATTTTAGCAACTATTTTTACGATAGATCTGAAACGCGTTTTATTATTGGTCCCCACTAACTTAAGTCTTTAGCTACGCCACTAACTCGAACAATGTGATCAAATTAGAATTTTTTTTTCTTTTTTTTTTTAATTGAAAACTGTTTGCCGTGTTTGTGGTTTCATGTTGGGCCTGGAGTGCGGATGTGTTTCAATGTTTCATGATCAATTCTTATTCACGATCGCATATGATTCATAAAATTTGGACTCGATGAAAACTTAGCAACATCCTCTACCGCTTTTCTTTAAAAAAAATTAACACCCATTATCAACAACGGTTAAACCTCGATAAAGTAATAATTTTGAGATCGGAAGAAAATATTCGTTTAATGAGGTTATTAATTTATCGAACATTATTTTAGTGCAATAATTTATATCGGGACAGTAGGAAATTATTTCTAGACGAGATTATTACTCCATCGAATATTACTTTATCGAGGTTTAACTGTAGTAATATTTGGATACTACTGAAAAATGGTACTCTTTGAAAAACTAAAATACGAGTAAACTAAAAAGAAGATATGATATTATCAATTAGACTACATCTATAGTCTAATTGATAATATCGAAATTTAAATTTAAGATAGCTCTACTAGTTCATTTTAAGATTGTAAGTACCTCGATGCAAAATCGGTATTAGATACTGTAGATTTTCCTCGTTTATAAAATGCAATGTTTAAAATGTCCCTACTTCCCTTCATTCCTTTTGCTCACATTTCACATCTTATCATATATCCAAATAAAAGTATATCTGTATTTGGCTCATACACAATAAAACAAATAGAAACGCCAAGTTTTTGAGAAATACTTATAAACTTAAATCTTTTAATGATGTGAAAATCATTTTTACCAGTTTAATATAAGAAATGTAATTATTCCCAGCTCAGAAAGTGCTTTTTTAACTGTTAATTTTTTTTAATTTTTTTTTTCTATCAATCTATATTATTTCTAATAGCCGTTAATTTAGCATGATTATAGAGTACAATCATTATGGGAGCAAAAAAAAGTTACTCTTTTGCTAATTTTTTTCAACGTCGACCATTAAATTTGGACTCTTGCAACTATTAACGGACCCCATAAACATAAAATTCTTTGAAAAAAATGAAAATCAGCGGATAAAAATATAATTAAACTCAACTATGATATATTCTGTGCATGTTTTCCCATTTCAATTAACTTCATCTCGTATTTCATGATGGATAATATGTTTTTATGTGACTCAAAAGAATGTAGTGATGACAAATAAAGGGGGGCGATCGGTATGATGGATGGTTTTGGAATGAGGAAATGGTGTGAATTTTAAATAACGATATTTGGATTAGTTCTATTGAAATTAAGATTTTGAGATAATATAAAAAAATTACGGTTTCTCAAAGCCATAACTTGGTGAGTGTTGGGGTTTCATTCCAAATCCGAACACGAGGGATATTATGGCAGTGTTTGGAACATTTTAAACAAACTGTTTTAGGACTTTTTTACCGTAGAAGTACTTTTTTTAATATTTAAAATGAATGTTTATGCTGTTTAGGAGCTTAAATAAGCTTAGAATAAACAGAAGTACATAAACTAGCCTTAAAAAAACTGAAAAGCAGCTTATGAAAGTTTTCGCTTTCCTAAAATTAATTTTTTTTTAATATTGCAAGCACTAACAATTTTTTCTTAAAATAAACTTTATGTATAAGTAGCTAAAAACTATTTATAAAAGTTATTACAAATACGAACTATGTGTATTGAAAAAAAAATTGTCGAGAAGTAATAGAAGAAAACGTGTGTGCATATTGTATCTATATTATGATTATATTCAAATGATCGACTGAAACTAAAACCCCAGTACCCAGGCCCGAAAAAATAAGGCTCAAAAAAAAAAAAAAAGCTCCAAACCGAGAGAAGGTAAAGGAAATAAATTTAATTACAAAATTAAATAAAAAGTAGAGAAAGCGATTTGAGAATGCAACAACATTCAGACTTCGGGAGGAGAGTAGAGAGAGAGAGAGAGAGTTGCTTTTGCTTTTTGTTTCAGACAGGAATCTTTCAAAATCGAAAACCTTTTAAAGAGAAACAAAATTTCGATTATATGCGTTCTTTTATGGTCAAAATTATCAGGTATTTCTATTTAAATAATGTGATAAACCTATTTACGTTGCATTAAATGAGAAAAAAAAATAATCTTTCGCCCGTTATCTTAGCGTCCGATTCACTTTAGCCCATTATTTAGGTCAAGTTCAATTTTAGTCCGTTAATTTGATATATTATTCATTTTTAGTACGTTTCACAAATTAGTCAAATTCGTCCAATTTTTTAAAAAATCACATTTTTTCAGTTTTAACCCATTATATTTTAAAAAATCCAAAAATTGGTTTTTTCTTAATATTTATTATCTTTAGAATTTTCATAATTATCCGAGTCTATCCCGGGCCGGATTTTCTTAAATTGTTCGACAAACAACATAAGTAATATTAAGAAAAATAATCAACTCCATTTTTGAATTTTTTGAAACACAATGAGTTAAAACTTGACATTTATAATATAAAAGACAAAAACTGATATCAAATATATTCTAATATTAAAAAATGTAATTTTTTCTTTTATCAACCTAACTAATCAAAATTGGACAAACTTTGTCAATTTATTGAACGGACTAAAAACGGATCATTTATCAATTAACGAACTAAAATTAAACTCGGCCGAAGTAAATCGGCCGCCAAGATAACGGGACAAAAATAATATTTTCATCTTTGGAGTCAAAATTATTTAAATAATATGATAAATCTATTTAGATTGCATTAAATGTAATAAATACTTCCTTCGTCCCGCTCTAAGTGACCCTTTTTTCGGTGCAGAAATTTAAGAAAGTTGATGATAAAGTATAAGAGATGAGTAATGAAAAAATAAAAGAGAGAATATGAGTGAGATAATAAGAGGATAAATGATAAAGTATTAGAAATAAATGATAAAGTATGAGATATAATTAATAAAGAAGTGATAAAGTATTAGAGAAATGATAAAGTAGGAGATGATTTGTAAAATTTTTTTTAAAAATGATTCACTTGAAGCGAGACTCCGAAAAAGGAAAATAAATCATTTGAAGCGGGAAGGAGGGAGTATGAGATTAGCAGGAATCTGAAACCGAACTATGGAGGCAAGGTGTGTAACAGAGAAAGAGAAGGCAAAAGAAAAAGCATCCAAAAGCAAAGCAGAAAGAGAATTTATTATATATACACAGCAACTAAATTTACTCTCTCTCTCTCTCCTTTGATTCCTCTCCCCCTCTCCCAATACTCACATTCTCTCTCTCTCTCTCTCTCTCTCTAACACATATTCAGCAATGCAGTGTTACTAGCATGAGCGGGGGTTGCAAAACATTCACTCGACGGTTATGAATTTCTCTTCTGCAGACCCAACAGCGCCTCCGCCTCCGCCACCGCAGCAGCAGCAGCCGCCGCGGTCGTCATTCAGCTGCGACCGCCACCCCGCCGAGCAGTTCAATGGGTTCTGCCCCTCCTGCCTCTGCGAGCGCCTCACCACCCTAGACAACAACTCCTCCTCCAACACCCCCTCCTCCTCCCGCCGCCCCTCCTCCGCCTCCGCCGCAATCAAAGCCCTCTTCTCCTCCGTCTCTAAAACCACCAACTTCCCTCCCCAACCCCCGCTTCCCAAACCCTCAAAACCCAACACCTCCGCCCCCGAACTCCGCCGCACCAAATCATTCTCCGCTTCCAAAAACGAAGCG
Organism: Lavandula angustifolia; assembly: GCA_028984105.1. Classification (NCBI taxonomy): domain Eukaryota; kingdom Viridiplantae; phylum Streptophyta; class Magnoliopsida; order Lamiales; family Lamiaceae; genus Lavandula; species Lavandula angustifolia. The sequence continues at coordinate 642,339 of CM054810.1, read as the reverse complement.
TTGGGGCTGCCGTCGTTCGAGCCGCAGAGAAAATCCTGCGACGTTAGAGCGAGAAACAACAACACTCTCTGGACGCTATTCTCCCTCGACGAAGGTAATATAACTGGTGGCTCCAATCACAACAACCCAGCTCTCGTTTCTTCGTCCTCCTCCAACCCAGGAATTGAAAATGCGAACGAATGTTCTAAGGAATCTCAAAATGTAGAGGAAAATATTCCACTTGTGGATGATGAGGGAGATGAAATTAGACCAGATCAAGATTCTTATTTAGACTCAACTAGCGGTGAAATCGTTGAAGAAGAGTTCCATTCGAGTAATCTGAAGCCCATGAAGGATCACATAGATCTGAATTCTCCGGAGAAGAAGAGTTCGGGAGGGGGATTTTGGTCGGCCGCTTCGGTTTTCAGCAAGAAATGGCAGAACTGGAGGAGGAAGCACAAGGTTAAGAAGCAGAGCAGCGGCGAAAATCTGCCTACATTGCCGGTAGAGAAGCCTCTCTCTAGGCAGTGTAGGGAGACTCAGTCCGAAATCGCCGACTACGGGTTTGGGCGGAGGTCCTGCGACGTTGATCCTAGGTTTTCACTTGATGCCGGGAGGATCAGCTTCGATGGCGGACGCTATTCATTCGACGAGCCTCGAGCTTCTTGGGATGGTCATTTGATTGGTAGGAGCTTCCCAAGGATGGCGCCCATGCTCTCCGTAATGGAGGATGCCCCGTCCGTGGCTGTACCACGCTTTGATATGCAGATCCCGGTTGAGGAGCCTATGAGGAAGAGTGTTGATGAGAATGAAGATGTGCCGGGAGGGTTGGATCAGACTAAGGAGTACTATTTAGACTCTTCTTCTTCGAGGAGGAGGAAGAGTCTTGATAGGTCTAGTTCAATTAGGAAGAGTGCAGCTTCTTTGGTTGATCAGATTGATGAGCTTAAGATGGCTTCTAATGGAAAGGATGGTGATTCAAACCCTAATTCTTCAAGGGATGATCTTTCGGAGACGTTTGAGTTGAGCGGCGGAGTAAGGGAGATTGGGAAGGAGGTGAAGAAGTCTAGAAGGTGGAGTTGGAGGTTATGGGGATTCATACAACGGCGGAATAATGGTGGGAATGGGAGTAAAGAGGATGAGGAGGATGAGAAATACAGTAGGGCAAATGGGGTGGAGAGGTCTCTCTCCGAGTCTTGGTTCGGAGATGGGAGAAGAAGCATATTGAGAAGCAATAGTGGTGTGAGTTGCAGAAATGGGAGGAAGCCTAGTGTGGAAATGTATGGGAATGGAAAGAGAAGGAATCAAAGGAATGAGTTGGTGTTGGAGAAGAATCGAAGCCGTCGATACTCCCCCAACCGTTTCGACAACGGCCTCCTCCGGTTCTACTTCGCGGGGGGCGGGGGCGGGGGCGGGGGCGGGCAGAGGATCAAGCCTACAAACTCTCAGCCTATCGCAAGAAGTGTGCTGCGCCTCTACTGATTAAATGTTTAGTCTACTCTACTATATACTGTGCTACATTCTTGATGATATGATTGTCATCCCATAAACCCAACTCAGTTCTTTTTGCTTGTAATGCATTCGAGTTTCCGTTTAACTCAGTGAGTGAGTGACTATACTTGTCTTTTTTATCTGCTTTTACGATTTGAATCCAACAAAGGCGAGCTTTTTTTCTTCTGGGATGGGCACTTTAGGGTTTAGGGTTAGGGTTTACGTGTATAGTAATAATATTACACGGTGATAGTGATGTTTGTCTGCTTTCTGTTACTTCGAAAGTAGTTGCTTCAGCTTCAGCAACTCGAATTTTCGATATTCCTTTTTATTTCTCATCAAACGAATGGCATCTTCTTCTGGAAATTCTAGCTATTCTTAGCATGATATTGTTGGCAATGATAATTTGGTCGATGCAAAACATGCGAAACGGAAAAAACTATTGTCGAGTTGATTAGTAAAAGGAAATAGGATGAGAAACACCTTTAAGCTATACTTCAAGATACATACATACAAGTTCGATGTTACAACAGAGTCGGGTTTACTCAATATACATCTTACTATAAATTTGTTCGTTACGGGAAATTAAAAAAAGTCAAAAAGGGTGGCAAGACAAACATTCAACATGCGGGGTTGAATTTGAACTTAGCAAAGAGGGGGGAAAAAGAGCTTTCAATAATCAACATGTTTGTTTTTTTATTTATTTTCTTTCGGTTGAGAAAGTATAAAATGAAATTATGTTTGTCAAAAAGGTCATGCGATTGGAACTTGATCACGCTTTGAGTTTGGCAGTGAGACTTTGAAGAATGTATCATTCTCAAAATTGATTTTAGTGCAAATTAAATTACTATATACTTAAGCTTCAATGTTTTGTATAAATAAATATATATATAGGTGTGGATCTGGTGAGAACCCACACTTATCGTTAGAACTGCGAACCATGCATAATTCTTATATAATTTATGCATAATTGTTATATAATTTATGGAAAAAAAAAATTCTAGAGTTTAATATTTTTAACTTCTGCACAAAACATAATAAGGATTATGCAAAATATAAAAGTAAATTTTTTGCATAAAAACATAAAGATTATGCATAAAACATATAAGGATTATGCACGGTTCTTAGTTCTCATGTGTATGTATAAAGTTATTTGCATGGAATTAGACGTAAAGGGGCGCTCTGTCCCCTTCTTTTATTTTTTCCATTTCTTAATCAATAGAAGAAATAATTAAAGAAATAAAAAAGAATTTAATAGGTAGTACTCCATCCGTTCCGTTTGAAACGACCCATTTCAAAAGGGCATGGGAATTAAGAAATTTGAAGATAAAATATAAGAGATAGTAGATGATAAATAAGAGAGAGAAGATGAGTGTGATAGTGAGAATAGATACTCCCTCCGTCCCAATTATATATATGCATACTTTCTTTGTTCGTCTGTCCCAAATTTATATGCATATTAATAATTTTTTTGTATCTAATTAAATCTTTCACCAACTTTTATGGATCTAATTAATATGATAATATAGAAAAAGACTATTTTATTCAACTTTTATAATAGCAAACACAATTATGAAATTAATTTTTTAGTAATTTATTTTAATTTACTCAAATTATAATACCAATATTTATCTAACTTTCATATCATTAATTTTTTTCTTAATTTATGTGAAAAAGCAAATGGACATATAAATAGGGACGGAGAGAGTAATAAAGTATGAAAGAGAAAATAATTAATATAATGAAAGTAGATAAAGTATGTCAGAAAAATGATAAAATATGAGGAAAAGTTATTTTCTTTTTAAGAAACGAGTCGTTTCAAATGGAACGTCCCGAAAAGGAAAATAAATCGTTTCAAATGGGACGGATGGAGTATAATTTTGTAGGTACATGCATTAACCTTAAAAAAATGATCTTACCTCAGAGATATAATTAATAGATCTTCCTTTTCAGGTTAATGCAGAATTATCATGCACACTCGACTCGAATAAAAGTACTACACTATATTTTATTTTATTTTTAAATTTGAGTATCTTATTTAGAAGATTTACTTCTGTTTACGTAGCTCTCTTTTGCCATTTTCTATGACTATGAGACATCAGGCTAATTAAATAACTTTATAATTCTGGACTTCCTGACAGATTCCTGCAGTTTCAATTCATTCGCATGCTCAATCTCACATAACTTGAGTTGCAAACTCACTCACTCTCTCTCTCTCTCTCTAACTTAGCTCCACTTGATAAATAAACAATATAATTTTGAATTAATTATTCTGGACTATCTTGTTAATTTCTTGATGTTTGAAGTGTCGAAAATAGTTTTTCTCGAACATAAATAAAAATTTGATTGAAGGAATCCCAAGAAAGAATATAGAGTTTGGCTGCACGCTACTAAAGCCAGACAAGAAAACAGAGTAAGGGAGAGATTTATTGGGGATTCACAAATATTCCTAATCATCATTATGAGTATTTATAGGGTAATAAACAAGAAAAAGGGCTTTTGATGTGTTCTTTCTTCAGTTTTTAATACTATAAATATTGCATTAAAATCATCACTGTGTGAGAATTCCCAATGCTTAAGAGTTTGCTTTTCTCTTTTTGGTTAATCAAGTGTCATTCATGTGAGGGGGAGAGAAAAAACGTTGCTTCTCTTTCTGGCTTTTAATGTTTTATCACATTGCTTTTAAAAAAAATAAAAAAAAAAATAAAAAAAAAAATAATAATAATAATAATAATAATAATCTATTTTCTTCATTTTGATGGACTTTGTTGAGACACAGTAAGAACAGAAAGAGAATGATTCTACCATTATAGACATTCAATTTTGCAGTTTAGAGATTAATTTGTATCTGCTACATAAAATGTGGATTGAGTAAATTTTGTTTATGAGTAGTAATTCATACACACGAAAGTAGTAAATTGCATTAGCTAATCATATACAACAGACTCAATCAATAAAAGTATTGATAAAATTCGAATTTGTGATCAAGGTCATCCTTGATAGATTGGTCTTATACTTTTTTTATTCTTAATAAAGTGAAAATCATTGATTTTGTATATTGGAACCAAGTTTTATGCTTGTATATAATTTATTCATTTTCACTATTCGTGTTCTCATATCTGATAGTTATATTTGTATGTGTTTAAGTCTTAAAGTTAGATTATAAAGTGTGTTGTAGGTCACATATGACTACATATATAATTGGGCAAACTAACAAGATATAAACACATATAACAGCTGAGACAACTTTAAAACAAATTGTCAGTTTAAGTTGCAAAGTAGATAAGAAGTAGCTTGTCTTAGAGACTTGTCTATTTTGGTACACGTAGATATATTGACGGATCATGGTGAGATGTGTTCTCCCTACTGGTTGGTCTTAAGCTCGATAAGATTTCAACTGAGTGAATGCGACTAACTATCACTTTGACATACTATGGTGAACGTCATTGCGACCAAATCTACTTATCTTGGGTGATGGTAGTTACTTATAGCTCAAGCTGGTTATCTATATCATGCATTTGTATACCTAGTAATAGATTGCTAATATATCCTGAGTAGCTCGTAACGATTGTCATACTAAATCTTACACATTAATTAAGTTCAAATGTATTAATAAGGTCGAGTAATATTGTTCTTGGATAAGATGCTAATTAAATTAAGTTGTTGGTGAGCTTAATTAATTAGTGAATATTTCTATCTTTAATATGGAGAAATTAAGTCTAAAATATAAACCCTGATACAAATTGCGATAAATCGGTAAATTAGTATAAATTCTTTAGTGAAATGAATCTTTTGTGAATTAATTATACTTTAGGCTGAGCATGGAAATTAATTCCCTTGAGTCTTGCTTTATTTCTTTTTATAAGATCATGGTCTGGCAAAAAAAAAAAACAATTTGCCCAGGTACTTTCAACCAGGGGCAAATCCAGAATTTTCGGTTAGGGGGGGCAAAACTTATCGGGGTTTGAGTTATCTTTGTACGGGGGTTCGGGGGCGGAGCCCCCGAAAAAAAAATTTTAAGCACATTTTTCTACTTAAATCTAATTATAGTTACTTTTTATGGCTTATTTAAGGATTATATTCTTCTTTCATGAATAACTCATATATTTTTTATATTTATTCGAAAAACTTATTACACAATCCTATTTTGACATCACTCTAAATTTAGTTAGAGAAAATTATAAAGAATAACAATATCTAACTAAGCAAAATAATATACATAAGTCTTATAAAATTGCTCACGAAGCACTGATGAATTAATGTCTCCGGAGAATAAAAGATTTTAATTTGTTACTCTCATAAATACTAGATTTGGAGAAGTTTTACAACAAAATAAATAATTTTGTGATACTTAAAATACAAAAAAAAAAAAAATCAATCAAATTTTGAGGTTAGGCAATTGCCTCTCCTTGCCTCTATGTGCATCCGCCACTGCTTTCAACACCATCATCGAATTATTAATGGATTAATATATAACGATAAGGTGAGACAAATGGGCGAACGAATATCACCGACGAATTAAGATATTTAAGCTTATATGATTAAATTAAAAAGTAAAGTATTAATTTAAATATTATAAAAAAATATGGAGGACCAATATCACTATTTACTCATATAAATATTATATTTGTATTGAATTAATGATTCATTTTGAACCCAAGATTGCATGTTCACCGTCTTGTTTTCATCCTAATCTATAAAGGGAAAAGACAAACGATATGCATATTAAATAATAGGCTAATTTGACTGGGATCATCTATGATATTTAAGCTTATCAATATCATTAAAGTAAATATTTGTTATCAAAAGTGTAAACATTGCTGGTCACGCCAAATCTGTAGGCAATTCCCTCTTGATCACTTTCATGTATGTAGCTACAGTTAAACCTTGATAAAGTAATAACATTGGGATCGAGAAAAAATATTCAAGGTTATTACTTATATCGAACATTATTTTAATGCATTAATCTATATCGGCATCGGAAGAAATTATTATCTTAGCGAAATTATTACTTTACTGAATATTACTTTATCGAGGTTTAATGTATTTGGGTTTTAAACAAAAAGTCAAATATTGTTGGATAGAGTCCAATATGTTTTTTTTTTTACAGAAACAAAATGAAATTAACAGACATTAATGTATCCTTCCTAGGCCTAATTAAACAATAATAATAATAATAATAATAATAATAATAATAATAATAATAATAATAATAATAATAATAATAATAATAATAATAATAATAATAATAATAATTAAGCCGAGCTAAAGATAATCAAGCCAAGGAGGATGATCGAAAAAAATAAAATTCTTAAAATACTCCCTCCGTCCCAAAAATATATATATATATATATATATATATATATATACTTTTCTTTTTCGTATCTCCCAAATTTATATGTTTATTAACAATTTTTTGTGTCTAACTAAATCTTTCCCTAACTTTAATACGTTTAATTAATGTGATAATATAGAAAAAATACTACTTTATTCAACTTTTCTAATAACAAATACAATTATATCATTAACTTTTTAGTAATTTACTTTAATTTAAACATATTTCAATACCAATATTTATCTAACTTTCATATCATTAAATATTTTCTTAATATTTAGAGAAACAAATGGGCATATATATTCGGGACAAAGGGAATATGAAATAGGAATATATTATAGGTCATTTCTCCTACAAGATTTATAATTATCATTTAATTAATTTTCTTATAAATAAATAAATTAATTTGTAATATTAATAGCATGCCAATGCATTTTATTGGAATCCAATCAAGGCATCCCTAACAAGAAAATTAAAAAAAAGTTAGTGGAACCGTCGGTTCCGATTCCAACGGTTCCAATTTTTCAGTTTATATATGTTACTCCCTCTGTCCCGTTATTTGTGGCTCACTTTCCCGAAAGGGGTGTCCCGTTATTTGTGGCCACTTTCCTAATTTGGTAAAAAATTATTATCATATATTTTACTCTATCATTTTTTCTCTCATACTTTATTACATTCTCTCTCATACTTTATCATCATTTCTCTCATACTCTCTCATTATCTTACTCATCTTCTCTCTCATACTTTATCATCTACTCTCTTAATTCCCGTGCCGAAAAGAATGTGGCCACAAATAGCGGGACGGAGGAAGTATTTTTCTTTTCCCATTTTTTTAGATCAAACGACGGCGACGGTAAGGCTTGATTAGCAAGAATAATAGTTTGTAGGATGTCACTCATTCCGAACTCATAAGTATATAATTGTTACTCTTTTTTCTTCATTTGTATAGATTAGAATTGATCTTAACTTAAATTTAATATCTAAATCCAACAATATTCTCATATAAAAAAGATAAATATTAAATTAAAAAATAGGATATTGGTTCGGTTCGAATCGGTTCGAACCGTTCAAAAATTCTTGAAACCGCGAACCGAACCGAATGTAAACGATTTCTAAAAAAATAAACCGAACCAAACCGCGAAACCGAACCGAACCAAACCGCGAAACCGAACCGAACCGCATTTTTCGGTTTGGTTCGGTTCGGTCCGATCGGTTTCGCGGTTCGGAGCGGAACCACTTACACCCTTACTCGGAATTTAACTCAAATTTGAACGTAAAAAGCCCATATGAAGAAAAATAAAATGCTTTGTGGCTAGGGATGACAAAAAGACTCGGACATAATGAATCCTCCATGTCCCACTCTGTACCTACCTCGCCTTGTTTCATATAGGATTAGTAATTTTATTTTTATAAATTTTATTTTTTAAATTAATAAATTATGATCTACGCAATTAGAGTGCATATTGTTTCTCTCGCTACTCCTTACATCGCCTCTCATTTCTTTCGTCACTCTCTCGTTACCACCGCTTTACAATCAATATGATTTAGTTTTTATCTTCCATCATACATGAGAGTAACAAACTGTGTTTTTGTTGTGATGCCAACGAAAATAGTGCTAAATGTAGCTTGCAACATTGAAGCACAAGAAAGCCCCAGAACGGAATTTGAACCCATGACCTATCGGTCCCAGACCACCCACCTTCACCGCTACGCCATCCCATGAAGACAATATCAATATGATTTAGTTTCTATCTTCCATCATTGAAGCACAAGAAAGCCCCAGATCAAGGTTTTTTTCTTAAAATTTCTATACAAGTGAATAAAATGCATTGAAAATGAGGAAGACTTCACAAAATGGAACCAATTTTGAAATTTCATGTTCTCACAAGCAAAATTCTTGATAATGTAAACCCCCATGTTAGTCATAATATCTCCGGTTAGTTCACTTTCTTCCACTCTCTCCCAATAGTTTCTGCAAGAAACTCACATTCACTTACCAGCTCGAAAATCACAAGTCCGTATTTCGCGAAAATGATGGCAGCGGCATGCCTTCTTGTGGACGCAGGATGACCAGAATGCCGAACATTCCGAGCATAGGAAGGACAAGAAGCCATTTCAACAGCTTGTAGTAGTACATATGGAAGGTAAGGGAAAACTCATCAGAGAAATAGATCCCATTCTTATCAACCATCTCCACCAATACAGTCCCAGCAGTCCTTACACCTACGGTTGGAAGTTTAACCCGGTGGGTCCCCGAACGATCAAAGATCTGGTTTTGCTTAATCGTTCTCTCGCCTTGGTAGTTACCAGGAACCAACAAACTAATCTACAGTCGCAAAGAAGAAAGAAATAGAAGATTACGAAATAGACGATATTTATTTAATAGCCGGCGGAGCAACATACCGTGACATTATACGGTGCTTGGGAGCCGGATGGAAACCGGTATCTGTCTACAATGTCAACTTCAACCCAGAAGTGCTTCCCTTCTTCATCTCGGAAAGCACGAGATGAAGGAGTAACGTAAATTCCTTGTCGATTGTACCGGTGTGCTGCATTATTTCTCCCTTGATTTGGTGCTCTCCAAGCCTGCAATTACAGGATTTGTAAGACAAAGTAGTTAAAATCTGCCAACTAATGCAAACAGGTGTATTGCTTAGTTATTACTCCCTCGTCCCATTATTTCTGACTCGCTTTCCTTATTGGGACGTCCCATTATTTCTGATTCGGTCCGAATTTAACAAAAAATTAATTAACTGTCTCCTACTTTTTCATTTTCTCTCCTACTTTATCTATTCTATCATTATCTCACTCATTTTCTCTCACATACTTTATCATCTACTCTCATTATCTCACTCATTTTCTCTCACATACTTTATCATCTAGTCTCTCATTATCTCACTCATATTCTCTCCCCTACTTTATCTACCCTCTCTCTCATACTTTATCATTTACTTTCTTAATTCCCATGCCGAAAAGAAATGAGTCGGAAATAATGGGACGGAGGGAGTACCTTGAGAGGATGATGTGGTGAAGGGGTCGAGAAACAGAAGACGTTGCCATTCATGGTGGCAACTATGAGATCAAGATCGTCTCCACCATCTACATTGTCAGCCAGAACCATGCTATATCTGTCGATAAACACGAGTTGTTTAGTCCGGTGAGCAGACAAATAGAAGTAGTTCAAGAGTAATATGTAACATTACAAAATTATCTTACGCTGTTTCCCCAATATCCACAACATCAGCACATGATGTAGGTCCATCTATGAGGTATAAATACCCATCAAATGATGTGGTAACAATTGTAAGCCCCTTCTGCTTCTCTCCACGTTTTTTCAAGTCAACTAGAAGAACTTGATTCATCACTCTACCATGAGTTCTATAAGGATATGGTCGTACCATTGATCCATCCTTGCCACTAAGAACATATATGTTACCAGATAGAGTTGGCACAACAACATCGGTATGACCGTCCCCATCTACATCTCCAATGGTGGGACCCTGCAGGAAATGAGTAATTGCTCATGGAGTGCATGTATAGGTTGAATAAAACCCTATTTAGGAGTCACTATATCACAGTTTACCTGTGGGACAAGGCTCTTAACATGTACTTCCCAAATTTCTTTTCCTTGAGCGGTCCATGCAGCAACATTTCCATGGGCATCAGCAGTCACTAACTCGATTTTCCCATCATCATTGATGTCAGCTGCAACAACCGCACCCTGAATTTCAGCCATTTTGAGGGGAAACTGCCGTCTAACTTTGCCTGAAAATCAGTAAAGTAGTAGAAGTAAGTAGCTGACCGTAGCGATCTAAGAACCTTCCAGTCTAAGACAGCATAATCATCTCCATTCGTGAAATGAAGAATCTCCATTTAACACTTAGCCGTTTAAGAAACCAAGAACATTCTGCAGTCCCAACGCATTGTAAAAGTCACTTCAATATAATTTCTTTCATTATCCACGAGAGAAGAAATTGACTTGATTGAGGATCATAAATTGGAAGCCTTAACAAACCATTTTGCAAACAGATTTTGGAAAACAATTTATTGATAAAAAATAATTTGATTAAATTAGAATATACACCTTTGTGGTCCAAGACATAAAACAATCCAAAGGAGGTGCCAACTAGAATGTCCAAGTTCCCATCACCATCCAAATCAACAACTGTGGGAGAAGAATATATGTAGGCACGGAAATTTCCAGTTTCGGTACTCATATCCAACTGTACACTCCATTTAACTTGCTTAGTATCAAGGTCGAAAACTACTATGCCACCAGCAACATATTTTCCGATATCAATACCACCAAGTTCCTTCAAATGCTCCGGATTGTCATAATACCTATCAAAATTCAAATGTATCAGCTGAAAATACCAGTGCAAGCACTTCTACTAGTGGCAGTTTATTAGAAACACAACACAAGGCTAAAGCAGCAAGAGTATCTTATAATTCCTAAATATCAAAATAAAGACACAGCACACTTCAAATCTCATATCATTCATCAACACAAGTATTTTGAAACTTTGAAAACTGAGCAACGCACTAATAGTTATGGAAAAGAAGACAATAAAACAATTCCTCCTGACCTTTGATCAATTATCTAAAACTAACTACAGATGATCATTTGATAAATAGACGCTCGAGTAAAACAGTGATTGAGATAAAATACCCTACAGAGGGTCAAATAATACGTATAAAAAGACTTAATAAAAGAGGTAGTTTACATGTAGAGACAAACTTACTCGCGGTCGAAGAAGTAAGAAACGGCAACAATCATCTCAAAGACACCATCGTGATCTATGTCTGCTATGACCTGAAGTTGATTAGAACAAAACTTGATAAGTAGTCCATGGTATCAAAGAAGCTGAGTAAACCTTCAAGCATCACCGTACTTACTGGAGTACATAATACATGTGCATCTATGTGAACATAGTCTTCCAATTTCTCATGTTGTGCTTCAGTCCATTCCTCCTCTCCCCACATGTTTTCATCGACATAATCATCATAATCATAGTTATACTCATCACCCAACTCATCATTCTCTCTCAACAAGTCAAACGAAGAATCTGCCTCTGCTTCCAGACCTCCAACATTTTCAACAGTTGCAGCATGAACATCCTCGGTGCCCTCTGAGTCTTTAACTTCAAGAAGCCTTCTTCCTGCACTCTTTCCCGTTTCTTCGCCAGTAGCTTTCTCTGATCCAGAAACAGAAGATGTATCATTCTTTTGTGGTGTCGTCTTGATGTCTGCATCTGGTGGACTATTATTCTTTGTCTCCTCTGAAGAGGTTGTGCTGTTTGGCACATGTTGAACTGGGAGTTGATTCGACAAGTCATGCTCACTTGCTGCAGAGTGGGAATTATTTGCTGCAAGTGCACTCTCATTCAGCTGACTGCTTTGAATATCAGAAGAGATTGTGCTGTTTGATTTATCGGGGTGGACTTCGTCTGGGACAGAATTTGATGAATCATGGTGACTTTCTGTGGTGTGGATACTATTTTCTGCATGCTCATTCCCATTGGGATCTGAGGATTAATTCCAATTAGATATTTCAAAAAATTATACACTCCCAAAAATAGCAACATAAATAGAAAAAAAAATCCGTAAACCAAGGATATATTGGTTTTATGCCTCTCAACATGAAATGCTAATCATAATAAATCTTCAAACAATGAAATTAAACGCTATTATAGCTAATAATATCAGCTTACACCACTTGGATGTTGCTTTTATACTGTCATTTAGTAGTTGTTGCATCTCGTGGCTGACTGGCTGAGGGACACTATGCTACAGGCTATACTTGATAATGATGGTTAAATTTCTACAGCCACAAATTTTATAAGATAGCTTGCATACTGAAATATAGAGTTCTAAAGTCAATTTCCGATGAGCGAGCTGTCAAATGGCAGCGCTCATCTGTTTATTCTTGAGAGAAAGAATGGAAATGGCAGCTCATTAAATAGTCAAAATCTGTAGTGGATCATTTGATGTCCATCACACTGAGAAATGAATTATTAGCCCAAGAAACACCAACCCAATTACAAGAGTTCTAACACAAGCTATATCGTTCTAAACAGCAAGTGAGCAACACAACATTAAAGCACAATAATAATATTTAGGATCTAAGGAAAGCTATCTGTTTAAATATCAGTCACTCAAAGCTTAAAAACAAAAAGTCAAACAAACTTACGAGTTAATGGGTCCATCAGTGCCTCCTGGAACAATTGTTCGTCATGAACATCTGGATGGGAACGGTCAACTGGATCTGGATGCAAACCAACATGCCAATCCTTTTTAACTTTCAACCTTGGAATCTCCAGTTTATCGGACATCATGTAGCCCGAAACCCTATTTTGAGAAAAGAGAATAAGCCAAGTAGGAACGATTATAATTCCATAAAAAAGAGAAGCATTTAGTATGAATAGTGACTACCTGAAAAAGAGCACTTCACCATTGTACGTGGCTAAAGCAATTTCTCTAACACCATCCTTGTCAATATCATACAGAAGAGGACTGGAGTGGACAGTAGACTGATGAAAAGCTGGCCATCCTGATCAAGTGTAAAATTATATAACAAAACCATTCTTCATCAGGACGGTATAGACCACCATACCAGTATGAATATTGATTCTTTATGCATCTCTCCTTCCAGATATACAAGATGATTAATTGAACTCTAAATAGATTATAACTCCATTCACAACAACAAGAAACGTTATGTGAATCGTTAACGGCACTACCTGGTAGTTTATCTCCATCAGATCCTTCTAGGACTTCCAAGTAATGCACAAAGGAAGGGACTACAACTTCCAGCTTTCCGTCACTGGAGTATAAATCAAAATATATCGAGATTCAGGTATCAGTGCAAAGAAAACATATAAACATTGAAAAAGCGACCTAGATGATTTTACATATCATCAGCGTGAATCACATGGTTTCACCATCGTATATACTAAGAATTGACCATATTCGAAATACGCAATAAACATAGGACAAACAACTCCCATCACCTGTTAATATCTGCAACCAGAGGAGATGCATATATGCTAGAGCTCACTTCAGCCTGCCACCTAAGCTCCAAATGCTGAGGGCATTGTGTATTCAACAGCTCGTCCTCATCACTGTTCAGCACGGAAATTAAACCATCAAATTTCGTGGATCACTTAACTCTTAAAGAATGTTGCAAAGTGAAATCCATCACTAATTTTTAAAGAAATATTGTAACCGATTGACAAAATTGCACATCAATGATCGAATTCCGCAGACACTAACATAATCCAATTATGATTGAACAAAAAAAATAAAAAAAAAGGAATAATGTAATCGAGATTAGTAATGAAATGCACGCTGCTAATCCAAAGATTCAGACAAAAAAAAAAACTTACAAATTGGGGTAACCAAGGGCATCATCAGTGGCCTCACGTTCTCGGAACTTGTTCTTTTCAGCCTCTTCCGATTGAGATACACCATAATCGAAACTCAAACACAATACCGCGAAAACCAGAAAACTAGGAAACACAAAATTCCAAATTTTCATGAATTAGGCACAAGAACTTCCACGATTTGATTTATCTAAAACAGAAGATAGAGGAAAATAGAGTTGTAATCCAAGAACTGTATGTAGTCAAAGCCCTAGTGAGAGGTTTTGGAGATCTGAGAGGAAGAGAAAACCCCGTCAGTTTTTCTATTTTCCTTTATTTTGTTTTCTATTTTTCAGTAGAACTGTCAGGCTTCGTAATTTATCCTAGAGCCCTTCTATTTTCCCATATTTGCATTTGTTACCTTAGACGATAAATCTTTCAATAGGTATATAATTTGATTTATTGCCTTAAATCATCTTCTAACCTAATTTCTTTCTCATTGGCAAACATTGAAAGTTGTACATGCATTGCATATATTAATTCTTCACTTGTAAAATATTTTGTCAATTCTTTTTTTTTTCTCTATTTAAATAGAAGTTGATGATTAACTGGGCTTTCATGTGAAATACTCAGTTTCTATGTATATCTCATAAATAACATACGCTTTCCCAGTGCAGGCTACTGCACAAGGAGCGGGGTTTACCCAGTGCGCACCGAAGGTAGCGGCTGCGGGTTCCACGTATCAAAAAAAAAAAAAAAATAACATACGCTTTCGTTTCAAATTTATATGTGTAATTTTCTCTTTCGTCTGTCCCAAATTTTTATTTTTACTAATAATTTTATTTTGTGTCTTATTAAATGTTTCATTAACTTTAATAGGTCTAATTAATATGATAATATAAAAAATAATTATTTTATCCAACTTTTATAATAATAAATACAATTACGTCATTAATGTTGTCTTGATTGTTTTCAACACGAAGATTAAGAAAATGGGTGAAAATTCATTAATATTGTCTTGATTGTTTTCAACACGAAGATTAAGAAAGTGGGTGAAAATGTATTAAAATAGTAGAGTCAACTATTTAAGTGATTGTGGTCCACAAATTATTTATTTTTTTATAAATAAGACAATAATAATTATATCATCCAAAAAAGAATATAAGTCAACAATAATGGAACGGAATGCGTATATCACTATAAATCATAAATGACAGATTCACATATAGCGATGGAGGTGGGATTTGAACATATTTGATAAGAGTACATGAAATTGATAGGAAATGCATTTATAAGAATTGAAGTTACAAAATGCATTTATTTAAAATGTTTTCAACGTAGTATTGTTTTCTCTAACCTTATGGAAGTATATATCTGACTAAAATGCTACTCCCTCCGTCCCATTTATATTAACTCCTTTTCCATTTCGGTCCGTCCAGTGTTCTGCCATCATCTATTGGGAAAAGACAATCAAGACCAAATATCCAAGCAGCATAAATGACCAACCAATACTTAAAACTGAAAACCGAAACCGGACCGAATAAGCAAATCCTCTTCAAATTACCAGGGAAATCCAGCAACCCATGATAGTGAATAATGGCAGGTTTCTCCTAAGCATGCCGATGTGGTTTCATAATTATCATCATGCAGCCTAACAAAGTTTTGGGATATCATCATGAGGAAAAGTGAAAACAAATATAAGCAATGACAAGTAACAAAGATGAATGTGCGCTTACATTATATCAGGCAAAGCTCTGAGTAGCTTCCAGATTTGCATTTACTTGAGTGTCGTGGAGATTAGATTGGTCTTCGTCTATTGATTCCGTGTCTTCTAATATCTCAGCCACCAGCATTTCATGTTTTTCTGTCAATTCTGGGGAACTTATGGCCTCAGTTATGGCTTGCTTCATTTCTGCCACCAAGGCTTCAACCTTACATCTTGAGTCTCCATCTGGTGTATTCCCGGCTTTCGCAGCCTCTGCTTGCAGCAGCTCGATTTTGGTTTTCAAATCTGAAGACTTGACTGCGTCGTCTACGATTATATTAACTTCTCTGTTGAAAGCATTTATCTTTGCGTCGTCTGAAGGGACCAAATGCAAACCCAATGATGCAAGAACACTTTTGAATTCTGAATCTAACTCTCTGTTCAACTTCACAACCTTTTCATTTAGCTCCAGGTTTGGGCCAATATCCGACACCCCTGAGTTTGATATCTCAGCCTTCAGTGTTTTAGTCTTTCGTTTAACGTCAGGTCGTTCCACGACTTCTTTGAATCTCTCATTGATTTCCGTTTTCAAGTCGAATCTATTGGGGCTCTTCTGTGAGACATGAAATGCTTTTGAAAATTCCTCCAGCATTTCAAGCTTATACTTCAGGCTGGAGTAGTTAGGGGCTGAAGGAAGGCTTTCCTTAAATTCATCCATCAGCTCTTCAATCTTTTCCTTTAAAGCGGGATGTCCGACCTGATCGTTTGAATTCCTCGACTTAGCAACTTCTTCTCTAATCATCAAAATCTTGTTCTCCATGCCTAGAGCTTTTGCAGCCTCATCGTATTCATAGTCGAGCTCCGTATTTAGTTTCTCAATCATCTCCTTTAATCCTTTCTCGGGGGATTCGGCTGCTTCTAAAATCTGTTGTTTCAGTTTGTCAATCTCATCCTTCAACTCCACCTCTGAAGTCTTACTCACCCGAACTATCGGTTCTTCTTTCGCTTTCATGTTGATCTTCCTTTTGGAGTCAATTGGGATCCCCTCCTGGAACCCACCAATATTCCTGAACTTTTGAGCCCTGTGTTTTAGTAGTGTTTCAGTGTCCATCTTTACAAGTTCCTGCAAATTGCAAGTATGTCCTTAAGTTCTAGACTTTTTACGAGTACACGCACGAAAAAACACGCACTCAAATGGAAAATGAAGCAAAACTCACATCCATCGATTCAACAATTGCAGTTTTTATCTGTTGGGAAGTCCAGTAGGGATCTGCATGTGCACCACCAAGAGGTTCCTGTAAAAAAGCAACAGATTATAATATGTGAATCAAAGATGCAGGTAGTATACGGAATCATATGAACGTCAAATTCTTGTGCCTGAATAAAGGAAAGAGAGACTCTACAATAATTTTTAAAAATCAAATCACTAATAATAGACAATCAGATTACTAATGGTCTACAACCCCAATAATGTTAATACTTGAGGCATTAGCATCATTTTATTTATCTAGAATTCATGTTTAAAAAAACATTCCAGCTCAAATAACTCCGCCACTATCTTTTCTAAGACGAAAACATGATGTTCCGTTAACGGGACAATGGAATAAGAAGAAAAGGAATAGTGGAAGAATAATTTGCACACAGAGAACCAAAAGGAGGAAATATTGAAAATACTACAGCAGGATCATCGTATCCAGCTCGATCGCCATGGAGCTCAGCAAACTGCATGTACATTATTGAAAATATTACATGGCTAACGTTTCCCTAAATAAATAAGCAGAAAAAACTGTAAGACCTTCTCAGTAATATTAAAAATGTGATCGAGAAACGTCGGCCTGTTTGGATGTCGTGCAATATTTACACGTTGTATAGGAGTTAGATGCGTGTAGAGATCCCTTAGAGCCTGCAATCAGCATGGGCAAAAATGAGAACCAAGTTATTAAATAGTATAGTAAAGCTTAGCTTCTCAAGATCTTGATGATGCAGGAGAGTATCCTCCTATGTAATAGAATTAGGACTATATTACTGACTAGACCTGTCAATATTTATCTAGTGAAATAACTTGATTAATGAGACACAGACCAGTTTATCTTCCAAATGTAACAGTACAAGCATATATTATTGTCTAAACCTGTTGATATTTATTCTCTAGTGAAATAATTTGATCGCTGAAATCCAGTCCAGTTTCATTTGCCATCTTTTGGACCTGCGTTAAGGACAGAGTCAGGGCAGAAACAAGTGGTGATGTTCTTTAAGGTTGAGGCCTGTACATGGATAAATGCATGAAGAAAGTTTAAATTGGCCATACACCAATTATCTTTTTCTGGAGATCCAGTAGAGGCTTCTCAAATTCCAAGGTATCTGGCTTTGGCTTCTCTTTCAAAGGTTTGAAAGGTGAGAGGTGGGTGAGGACTCCACCCTTCACATTCAGGTCAGGATCTTCTGGCCATGGATATTCATGCTTCTTCACTTTCCTAACCTTTGCAGATATAGTAAAGTCTCTCGTTTTCGCCCCTAGTTGTGCCCTTCCAAGTGCTCTTAGGGCTACACCAGAAGGACCGTTATAAGAGCTCCTTAAAAGATCAGAAGCAGTAGGCTTGGAAGACAAATCTCCAGTAAATGATGCTGGAGACTGAACCATGGAAGCCATTTTTCGATCGATGCAACCAGAAAAAAATCTTGATTTTGAACTGCTTTCTATAGAGAGAAATAAGGTTTAACATCAGAAATATCATCAATGCAGTGAAACTGACAAATATCATCAGAATCCTTACGCAAGAACATATGCTGGTCCAAATCAAATCAAAGCAATAACTATTGGAAAATCTCAATGAATAAAAAACGAAACACACTTAGCCCCAAAAAACCAGGAACCAACATAAAAGTAACAACATCAAACCTAAATGCAGAAAAATCAATTGAACGATCTTCCCGCTTCTACACCGATACTTGGACAAAACATTCAGCTGAAACAAGGAACTCACCGGAAAATCTATCCGGAAGGCGCCGCTAATTCAAATTTCCTGAAACCAATTAACAAAACAGCTCAACACGCAGTGGCGGAGCCAGAATTTTGACTCCACAGGTGCTAAGTAGGGGTGGATCTAGGATTTAGAGTTGAGAGCGAAACCTTTCCGGGGGTTCGGGGGCGAAAAAAAAATTTAAATATCGTACAACGAATACAAGGTTTAAAACTGAACATGTATTGTTAATTTTTCTTTCCTCGACTGCATGTTGATAAACATTTTATCAGCAGTACATGAAACAAAACTTTTTTGATAATTCCTCCCAAAACCTTCCAACTTCTGTATCTGTCGAAAATAGAACTGATTTTCTTGGTGAATGGCGTTTGGGAGAAAAAATGTGTGTGGGGTGATTTTCTTGGTGAATGGTGTTTGGAAAAAAAAAACATGTGAGGTGATTAGGTGAGGATGCTCCAACAATTTACCTGATGAAGAAGTTCCAACAATTTCTTCAATTTTTAATTTTTAGCAGCCAATTTGTGTTCTTCTGTTCTTCAAGAAAGAGGGGTTTTTATTCTTTTCTTTTCATATGTATTTGGAACGGAGGGAGTATTTGAATTAGGTTTTAAATTAAGAAATTATGTTTGATATTTGATTATGTATTAGATTTGAACTATGGATTGAATTAGGTTTTAAATTAAGAAATTATGTTTGATATTTGATTCTGTATTAGATTTGAACTAGGGCACATCCATTATTATAAATAGTTGCGTCTAGCTCATAAAAAAGTCGTTTACAAGAAAGGAGGGGAAAAAAAACTTATAATTTGATCTTGTTGCGTTTGCCAGTAATTGAACTCATCACCTCTCCAACCTTAAGTAATATCCAAAGGTGCTATAACTAATGGACTACATCAATTTAATTGAAATTTTTTACAACTACAAGCCATCTATAACAAATCCGACAGGTGCTATAGCACCACTTAGCATAAGGGTGGCTCCGCCACTGTCAACACGTGCCTTCATCACTGAAACAATCTGATAGATTAGTAAACAAACAATCTGATAGATTAGTAAACAAATGTAACTAGAAATCGGAAAGAAACGTACAGTCATGAAGACGAAAATGAGAGGAATTGAAGAGACGGAGAGAGAGAGAGCGAGCGAGAGAGCAACTAAATATGTAAAGCGGAACATAGGGAAGATCGTCAGATTGAAGCTCCGTTTGTGCTTTTCACTGAAACTAAACTACCTAGAAATTGAATTTACAGGTTTCATTTATTTTTGGTGATTTCTGTGCGCTCTCTCTCACAGTCTCTCTCACTCTTTTCCTTTATTTATGGCTCGATTTCTCCTATGTTTTGCCTTCCTAATTAGTTGCTTTATTATTAATTTTAATCGATCCTAATTGAAATCGAATACTAAGATCACCTTTAGGTCAACCACTTACGTAGAAGTGGGTATATCAATTACAATTAAATCTCGATAAAATAATAACCTTGGAACCGAGAAAAAATATTCATTTAACGAGGTTATTACTTTATCGAACATTATTTTAGTGCATTGACCCATATCGGGACAGAAAAAATTATTATCTTAGTGAGATTATTACTTTATCGAGGTTTAACTGTATACTAAATGTTGCCGGTCTAATTAGGTGCTTTATCAATTTATGATAGGGGAAATTTAGGTTTATTAACTAAATGAGGATTTTGGATGATTCTCGTTATAATTTATATATATATATATATATATATATATATATATATATTATTATTATTATGTTTGAAGGAGGTTCAAATGTGAACATGGTTTTATTATGTGAACTTGTAAACACTGCACTTTAAAAATAATTATACTGCACTTTATAGATAATACTATTGCACTTTAAGTACTCGACTTTCAAAATGATCAGACTGCAGTTAAGGAACATTTTTGTTATCCAACAAATAAAGTGCACTATTTTTGCCTTGAAAGTGCATTTTTAACGCATTCATACAACAAGAACTGTTCACACAAGAACCACTCCTATTATGTATAACCTATGCAACGTATGAGTAAGATGAAAGTGCATATAATTTTCACTATATGACTCATTTTTAATATACTCCCGCCGTCCTGTCCGACTTGTCTCGTTTCTTTTGGGCAGGGAGATTAAGATGAGTGAGTGGTTGTGAGTAGATGAGTGAGTGATTATGTATAGAAATGTAGGCCCTACAAAAAAAAGAGAGAGTTCGTGAAGTAGTAATTATTTTCCTTTTTAGGAAACAAGACAAGTCAGGTGAAACAATCAGAAAAGGAAAACAAGACAAGTCAAGCGGACGGAGTGAGTAATAAAATTTACACTCTAGAGAATTAATTATCAAAAAAGTTATATCATTGTCACAAAGTAGCACACATTTTATTGATTGTTTTACCTAAGTAGGATATTCCAACATGCATATAAAATTCAAGGTAAGGGTAGATATTTTTTAAAAATAAAATTTAGCAAATTGAAAAATTATGTCAAAACTAAATAAATCCAAAATCCATGCATTTACACGCTAATAATCCAAAATCTGGACTTAGAAATTAAATGAAAACTATTAATTCATAATTTGAAGGATTGGATCTATCTAACTAAAAAAAAAACTATATTTCTCAAATATATTCTATTTTAAATAATATGTATATTAGTTTTTAATAAAATACGCTATAATTTTAGACCGTTTGGTTTGCATAAATTCTATTCCGAAAAAGTATTCTTATTCCTAAATCCTAATTATTACTAAAATCTTATATTTTAGGAAAGCAATTTAGGTTCACGTACTGAATAATGTTTAGAAAATCTTATTAATAAATTTAATAATTCATGTAGAAAATCCAACACAAAAGAGAAACTAAAGAAAATAGCAGTCTCCCCACATGACATGATCTCCGCTGTCATCAAGAAAATCCACACCGACCAAAATTGAATTTTCCAAAATAAAAAATTTCAACCTTATTTTAATGAGTTTTGTTTTTTTTTTTAAATCGAAAATAGTTTCAACTTTCAAGCTTCTGAGAATTGAGATGGAATTTCTGATATAATTTTCAAGCCAAGATCAGATTTTTACCTGTCGTACATGGGAATCCATTGGGTTTGATTACTGGGTTCTGCTTATTTCTGAGTTCTTGAAAATGGGTTCATCGGATCGACTGTTCAACAGGCAAAGAACAGTTCATCAGATTCTTGGAGGTGGTCTTGGTAAGTCAGCTGCTATTTTTGAATTCTGCTTATTAGATTTGAATTTTTTTTTAATTATTATTATTTTTTATTTTATATACTTGATTTCAGACACCCATTCAATGCCAAGAAAAAAAAAAGGTAGAGCTTGTAAGAAATTTGATAGTTTGGTTATGGACAGTTTCAGATGTGATGTTGTGGAGAAGGAAGAATCTAACGGTGAGGATTTTGGTGGGGATTTTGGGTGCTTGGGTGGTGTTTGAGATATCTGGTTATACTCTCCTCACATTACTTTCAAGCGTCTTATTGCTTCTCTTCACCATACTGTTTTTGTGGGCAAAATCGGCAGCAATTTTGAACAGGTTCATTACCTTAACCTCTTCAACTATACATAGAGAAAATATCGATTTTGGTCCGGCATCTGTTCAATTTTATTAATCTTATTGTTCAATTTTAGTCCTATAACTTTATAATGTGTTAGCTTTTGGTTCGATAACTTTATAAAGTGTCTGATTTTGGTCATCCGATATAAATTGTCGAACATAAAAAGGCGCAGAAATTTCACACTTCGTCGAATGATTAAACGAAGCCATTTTGTAAAGTTTTATGACAAAAAAACGAACATTTTTACTATTAAAACGAGTTCAATTTTGATTCCCGAAACTTTATTATTCCCTCCGTCCCATAAAAAAGTATATTGTTTTCCTTTTTAGGTTGTCGCATAGAAAGTGTCTTGTTTATAAAAAAAACAAATAATGTGTGGACCAAAATTAACAACCCAAAAGTCAAACAACACACACCACACAATACAAGTTTCTTAATCTCCGTGCCTTATAGAAAGATGACACTTTCTATGGGACGGAAGGAGTATTAAGTAAAAGTTTTTTTTTGGTCCCGAAACTTTATAAAATGTCTTATTTTAGTCAAGCGTCGAAGACTGTAGTTTATGTGTCTTTTCTGTTCGGTAATTTCTGTCAGAGGACCGAAATCGTACACTTTGTAAAGTTATAGGACAAAAATGAGACACATTATAAAGATTAAATGACAAAAGTTTAACATTGCTACATTAGAAGATCAAAGTCGGACACTAAATAAAGTTATAGGATCAAAATCGAACATTGTTGCAACAGAGAACAAAAATCGGACAGAAGCTACATTAAAGGACTAAAAATTGATATTTTCTCTATACTCATTAGTACAAAATGCTCACATTGATCTTGTGATCATCTTGAGGCAGAGTAACATGTTCGAAAGCTATTTCAAATATGTAAAGTTATATGAAAGTCATTCCCATACTTTCTGGATGTGATATTCGCCATGAAAGCTATAGCATTTGTGACTACATCTATTTGTGATACAGACCTGCTCCACCTCTACCCCGTCTGTACGTCTCGGAAGAGATCGTTAACGAAGGAGCAGCGTTCGTCCGCGATTATGTAAATGCGGCCCTCTCCGTGGCTGAGGACATTGCCCATGGAAGGGATTCAAGAAGGTTTCTTACAGTAGCTCTTGTGCTTTTGATCATCTCTCTAATTGGGAGCCTCACTGATTTCTTCACCTTGGGTTACATTTGTAAGTTCAACAACCACCATCTCTACTATCATATATTGCAGATTCACCATCACTTACATTTTGCTTTTGTGGTAGGCATTGTGGTGGTGCTTACAGTTCCTGCACTTTACGAAAGATACGAGGACGATGTCGACGAGCATGCTCTAGTTTGGTACGGGAAGCTGCAGCACTTGTATGCAAAACTTGATGAAGGTTGCATCAAGGTCCACAATTGGTTTTTGGAGAAGAAGAAATTAAGTTGAGTTGGAAATATGGAATTATTTCAAATGGCATATATTTTTGTATCTGCCGTGTAACAAAGAGAGAAAATCGATTTTGGTTTTTTACTGTAGCCAACGTCTGATTTTCGTCATATAAGTTTAAATAGTGATTTTGGTCATATAATTTTATAATGTGTTATATTTTGGTTCTATAACTTTACAAAGTGTTTGGTTTTGATTCTTCTATAGAATTTTTCGAACATAAAAAGTCTCGTGAATTTCACACCTGTTGAATGACTAAAATAAGTCATTTTGTAAAATTTGATGACAAAAAAAACGAACATTTTTATTATTAAAACGAGTTCAATTTTGGTTCTACAATATAAATTTCTAACTGTTTCTGGGTCTTGTGATTTTAAAAAGTGTTTATTTTTTGTCCAGAAAGTTTATAAAATGTCTTATTTTAGTCATACTAGTTTAGCTCATGTGTCTCTTTATACAATTTCTATCGGACATCTAAAATTGTACACTTTGTAATATTATAAGACCAAAATCGAACATATTATAAAATTATAGGACCAAAATCGAACACTACTACTTTAAAGGATTAAAATCAGACACTATCACATTAGAGGACCGAAATTGATACTTCATATTGAAAAATATACAATTCAATTAAGTAGCTTCCAAACAACAAGATGAGCAAAAGCTTGAGTACTGTTTGTTACAAGTGACCAAGAACTCGCTGAAAGATACAAATATAAACTAAATGGCCTAATCCTGACTACCTCCAAAACTATCTCGCCTCTCGAGTGGCCAGCTGAAGCCCGGTGGTCCATCGTGACTCCCGTCGCCTGAATACGACCTTCCACGCTGCAGGTGGGGAGGAGGTACGGGAGGTGGAGGAGGAAGATGCATCGGCTGGGGCGCCAATATCCCTTTACCATCCCTCGGGTCTACAAAGTTACCGCCTTGCCTTTGTTCGAAACTCTTATTCCCAGCAGGTGGAGGCATGTTTGAAGGAGGCAAACCCCCCACATTCTGTCTGTAATCGCCCGGAAAGAATCCTCTTCCTTGAGGGTCGACATTCATAAAGCCGTCTTGCGTCCCTTGAGACACCATGGGAGGTTCTAGAGGCACGGTATCGGGCATAGTGTTCCACTGTGGATAATTTTGTGCAAAATTCATGGGTCCAGCAGGACCGGGCGGGAAACTTAATAACGAACCTTGCCCGGGTCCAGCTTCTGTTGTAGAATCCGGTCTTGGCATTCCATATGGAGCACCGAAAAACTGTTGTGAACCATCAGCAGCTGCATATGGTGGATAACCAAATTGAGGTGGAGCTGGACCGCCACCGCCCTTCCCCTGCGCTTCAAATGATTGCTGATGAAAAGTAGGTCGATCGGGGTGCTGCTCGGATGGATGATCGGGAGCTTGTCCGGGAAAAGGTTGCAACGGCCTTGGTTGTACAGCGGCTCTAGGAGGTGCTTGTTCCCCGGATTGGGCTTTATCTTGACGGTCGTGAAGTTGAGAGCCTGAATGGGGAGAAAAAACTGGCCTTGGAGGTGCTTGAACTGTGGAGTCGGAGGCTGAAGGCTTCCTAGCACTCATAGCTTCTGATTCATTCCCATCTTTGTCCTTATCGGGGTGAAGAAGATCGGCATGGACCTCATTAATATGCAACTCGAATTCACTCTTCTTTAGGAAGGACTTGAGACAATGCGGGGCTGCACATATGAGGATTCCTTCCATCATTTTGATCGTCTGGATCTTCTGAATGCGTTGATCACAACTGCACCAAGATGAACTAAGTAAACAACCAAAGGACAAAAGTATGAAAGTCAATAAGCACACTCTTGGAAGTACCAACAGATGTAAATTCGAAGTTCTTAGTTACTTCGACTGGATGTTGCGGTGAATCCCCCCTGTTAAGGTAGAATACGCACAAAATGCCAGCATATAACCAGCAACGTAACGTCACGCCATTATAAAACGTTTTACTACTGTCCATTCACTTTATTTTGAACATTAGTAATCTGGAAATGCTAATCATCTTGCAGTTACTTCTAATGGCACATAGCTCCAGTTGTTTTGATACATACATGTTACAACATTTATCAAGTGTAAAACAATTACTTCAAGAGCCCAAGCATAAAATATGGTGTGCAAATTGCCTTCTTTCTAGCTTCTACAATTCGATAAGGATAGTACGAGCCCAATATCCTCAAGAAATAATACAACTCTGTTATCTCTAATGCAACAGGAACTACAAGAACAAAAATGTATGACTTACAGGTAACAAAGAGAATCGCTTCTTGCGCAATCCAAACAGAAGGCGTGATCACATGGGCTCTGCAATAAGAAGAGTTTGTCAACACATTAGTTAAATAAACAAACACGCAGAGAAAAAACTGCTGTAGAAACGAACAAAAGACTGTAAATGTATACTCACCAGACGCCCGTATATAGCAACAGGGAAGTCGCATCGAACACAAAAATGAACACGCTCGCCAAGCTGGCGACGGGATCTGCGTCCAACGGACTTGATAACAGCAGTAGCAGACGCCGTACCCAAGATCTTTGCAACGGGAAGATCAGCTAACACAAGATGGTCCGGGCACGCAACTGTTATGGTGTCCGAAGACACGGGTTTTGCAGTTGCACCAGTTTCACTAGCTGGCTTGCTAAGCCGAATCTGCAGCATCTCTCCTATAATTTATCTAGTTTTTACAATTTTGACTTGCAACTCCAAGAACAACCACTGGTTGAATCCTATTACTGCAAAGAAACAGCAGCAAGTATTGGAAAGATATTGAGCGTAATTAATCAATTCACAAGCACTCCAAAATACAACAGAAAACTGAAGGATCAGTAATAATTCCTTTACTTCGAGATAATAATAACAAAATTGCAGAATGCAGATCTAATAAATGGTAAAGCAATCCAAAATCAACTACAATAACAAGATCCTTGAATCATATCAAATAAATTTTGTCACAGAATATGGACGAATTGTTCTGCAGAAATATATGAGAACTTCCATCACACAAAATCCATTATTCACATCTTTTGGTATTGAAAAGGTTCGAAAACAAACGAACTTCAACCAATCTTCTCCGGGAGAAATAAGTTACAAATCCAAAACATTCCAGTTTCAACGCCTGAAATCGAGGAGGCTGATGAGGAAGCTTACCCGAACAGAAACGGAATCGTCGAATCGAGCACCAACAGCTGAATAAACCCTAGCGCACGAAACAGATCGATTTTGAGAGGGGAATTTTCGGTATTGCAATTTGAAGCCTAATGGGGCCTAAGAATGTGTTTCAAACCGAACCGGCCCAGGATCTACTCGCACAAAGGGCCGCCGGCATAAATGCTAAATCTCTCTCTCTTGTTGCGTAAGAACAGTTTATATTATGATTTTGTAAGTGTGATTTATGTTGGTTCTAAAGCAATATATTTATAGGTAGAGAGATGATCGATTTATAATTGGAATAAGATAGATATTAAATATCCAATCCATCATAAATATAGATTATTTCCTTAATAATAACCGACTTATCACATTTAACATATATCGATTGAATCGAGACTTCTCTTTTTTTATTTAGGGAAGTTGGGCATGATGCTAACATGTTACATGTTTCTTAAAGTTTCTCCTTCAAAAAGGAATCACGTGTTTTGGGAAAAAGGGTAAATTGCGTCCTAGGTACATAGGGCCCTTTGAAATTCTAAAGCGGAAAAGTCAAGTAGCATACCAATTAGCCTTACCGCCCAATATTGGAAATGTGTATGATGTTTTCCATGTGTCTCAACTTAGGAAATACGTGTACGATCCTAAACACGTGATTAAGCATGAAGAGCTAGTCCTAAACCCAGACTTGAGTTATGAAGAAAGACCAGTACAGATACTTGACCGCAAGGTTCAAGTTTTAAGAAACAAGCAAATTCCATTAATAAAGGTTATGTGGAATCACCATGAACATGAAGAAGCTACATGGGAATTAGAGGAGAAGATCAAAACTCAGTACCCAGACTTACGTTATGAAGGTATGTAAATTTCGAGGACGAAATTTTTATTAAGAGGGGGAGGATGTAATATCTCGAATATTTCAACACGTATTTTAAAATTTATTTTAGCATTAGAATTAGGAATTAGAAGATTCACACTCCGACAAAGTCAATTCTTTTTTTAGATACGGCTCATGATCGAGATTCAAATAAGGGTATATACTTGGCTACGAGCATAATCATACACTCATACATGCATAATAAACTTATTAATATTTTTATGATATGAGTGTGCAATATTTTAATAATCAAATTCTTTGGGAATGGTAGATATATATATACATGTACGTGTGTATAGTGTGTGTGTGTCCTCAATCCTTAATTCAAATATTTAATAGCCATGTCAACATCAACTTTTCCTTTCAACCAGTTCCCTTTCCTTTCTTCTTCTTTTCCAAGATTGCATGCCATCATCATTCTACTTCTCCCAATAAAGACAAGGGCCACATAGATACAAAATACTTATAATATGTATAGTAAAGTTGGAGAGTTTGTTTGTAAATAGGAATCTGCAACACCTCCATATTTGCCCAATTGGAATTTTCTTCACACTTGTGCAGAACATTATTCATCATTTGCTTCTTCTCCCCACGTTACATCTAGTATTATAGCTAGCAAGGCTACAGGGTAGACTTCAATCTCATCTATATATACCCACTCAAACTAGGACTTCTCACTATTTCTCAATTCTCTTTCTCTCGTCTTGCTCATTTTTCTTCTCTGTAAGAAGTTGAGTTGAGGTACCATTTCTTCTTCCCAATTACTCCCTCCGTCCCATTCGACTTGTCTAGTTTTCCTTTTTGGGCTGTCCCGCTCGACTTGTCTAGTTTCCAAAAAAGGAAGCCTAATCATTACACAACCTACCTATTTTTCTTTGTGGGGCCTACCTCTTTACACACAATCACACACTCATCTACACACAACCACTCACTCTTCTTAATCTCCGTGCCCAAAAGAAACAAGACAAGTGGAATGGGACGGAGGGAGTATTTCTTTTTAATCTCCTGTTATTTCATTTTTGGCATGGTGTTCATATAGTTCTTAATATCGTAATGCAACGTTTGATTTTTGTATGCTCCATCGCGTCTCTGCAAGTGTGGGGTATATATATATATATGTTCGGTGAATGCATTTGTATGGATAGTGAATAATTAGTCTTGCATGCTAATTATGTGCTTCAAAGTAAAAAAAAATCTTGGCGTGAGGTGTTATAGTTAGCAATTAAGGTCCAATAATGATAAACTGTTTTGGGTGTATCACTTTGAATGTCTCCTCCCCTATGCCAACTTCTTTCTCTCTCTGCATGTATATGGTTTTGCTTCCTTACACCATCTGTACAAGCACTATAAGGGAAACATATTATAGTGGAATGATCCTTGTCCTGTTTGATAGAAGTTTCTTAAATATGTATTAAGTTGCGAATGAGAATTTCATGCACATGCATCTAGGTTATGATGATTTTATTTAGGTTAGATGCTTAAGGAAGATAAATAAATCATGTTCTTTCTTCATTATTACTAAATGTAGTGAGAGATTAATTTGACTTTTTAAATATTCTTGCATAATTTTCTATGCTGCCGTGAGCTTTGTATTAGAATTAATTAGGAAATGAATTATTATAGGTTAATTGCTAATTAGGACTAATCTAGTAAATAGATTTTACCCTCTACGTGATTTCATGTCATCATCCCAATATTATTTATGATGTTATTAATAAGGTCATTACTTAGAGCATGCTTTATTTACATTGAATGAATTTCATAAATACCAAGAGTATGGAACAAATGCAAATTGAGTCTACTTTATATATATGATTAATAATACTTGATATAAGCATCTAGGCACTCTCATGCATGGAAATATTTAAGTGATGACCTTAGAGTACTATTGGTTCCCTTAGTTAAAACAAATGTTTTGAATTACCGAAACTTTCTTCAAATTGACGGGTGTTGTGAATTAGGATAAGGAGGACTACTAAAATACTAAGGATGAATAGGAATTGAATTTCAACTAAGTTTAGGATTCCTCTTGTAGGACCTACTGAAGGAGAAGGATAGCCTCTGATATCAAGGATATTACTACTAGCTTCACGAGGTGGGTTTATATTTTTCTATAAAAGTATGTTTGAGTTATTAAGCTCCGTTATTTACGCAAATTATGGATGTTCATGTTTTTACTCTCTATTGGCTTGTGCATCTACTTGAATGATATTGGCTCCGCCAATAAGAAAGGAAACGATCGGACTCTAACTAGGCGAAATGTTTTCTAGTTAGAGTTAGTGTACACCAAACGTCACGAAGTTAGCCTTGGGAGAATCTGTTTTTCCCGAGCCTAATGAAGGGAACGAGGTTACTCTCAGTTGAATGTGTTTCCCTGAGTTTAACTAGAAGTATAGAATGCACCAATAGTTGAAAAAAGGAAACAATGGCCAAATGAAATGTTTTGGTATTCATAGAATGCTCTTTTGTTTTAAAACTTTCTATGTTATACCGTTTCACATGTACAGTCCATTTTCAAAGATTTGACTAATGTTTTTATCAAAGGCTTAACCCACGGAGTACATTAGTACTCAGTCCCATTGTTTTCAAAATATTTTCAGGTTAGATGGACGGTGCAAGGTGGATGGCTGAGTTGGTGTCGATCATGCTATTTTGCCCTTATAGCCTTATGTTATTGAAATACTTCCGCTATACCGTAATTTACACAAATGTTATTCTCTAACTTCCTCAATCCCTTCTTTTGCTCGATGAGGAAATGACAATATTATGAAGTTTTCTTTTGATACTATTTGAGTTTTTATTTACATTGTTAGAATATCATCCTTCTTGCTTCTTTTAGCGTTTTTCCCCTTCTCTTCCCCGCTTCTTTATACCCCACCCCGTCACGTCCCGGCACTTGTCACTTCCCTGAGGAGCTGGGGCGTGACAGAAGACGACCCCAATTTGTTCCTGATTAAGGGGGAGGGTCTAAGAGTGGTACTTTTCACGTTTGGTTCTTTGAATTTTCGTGTTTAGGGCGTGTTTGCAGTAGCTTATTCTGTTGAGGAGTTTTTGGTGCTTTAAGTACCGTAATTTTCGAAACTACTATAAATAATTGTTTTTTTTTTAAATCATGCTTCCACTTGGTAAAATTACACGTTCAGATTCCTTTTATTTTGCTTAGTTAATTAATTTTTTATACATCTAATTACATTTGCTAAGGTATGCTAATGATGATGAATAGTATTACTAATTGCTAACAAAAAAATAGGAAATAAAATTGTAATTTGGGGATTGTATAACTTACTTTTTACTGATCATTTTAGACCCAATAAATGACGGATTAAGGTGGTGTTTGGAACAGCTACAGTTTATATCTTTCAGCTACGGAGTGTTTGGAACACCTAGTGGAGTGTTTTTCAGCTATGAAGTGTTTGGAACACCTAGCTTTCAGCAGAAATGTGTTTGGAACACCTAGTGGAGTGTTTTTCAGCTACGTAGTGTTTGGAACACCTAGCTTTCAGCAGAAATTCCCTGCCACTAATTTATCTAATTTACTGGACTATTTTATCCTTTAAATATTTCTATAATTCTCAAAAATTATTAATCTAAAATTAATATTTTTTTTCTTAGTAACAAATTAAATTATAATTATATTTTAATATATTAGTTAGTAATTTGATAAAAAATATTTTATATTTATTATTTATAAATTCTTAAAGTTTAATGAAATAATAATTATTAAAATTAAATATAATTAAATATAGATTAATTAAAATAGTGAGTTATGAAAATTTTGTATTCTAAATTAATATTTTTTCTATTTTCTTTTAATGATAATTATTTCTTAGCTACGTAATTATTAAAATTATATACAAATATTTTATTATGAATTTAAGCAAATAAATAATATTTAAAATATAATAGTATGATATGTTTATGCTAATATGATATATTATAAATTTATATAATATAAAATTTTATTTAATTTAATATTTATTTATTTATTATAGTTTTTATTTAATTTAATATTTATTTATTTATTATAATTTATAATTATTTAATAATATTGAGGGTAAAACGAATAATTTTATTTAGAAAATTAAAATTAAGTTACTGATATCAGCAGTTTTCTAAACACTATTTTTCCCACTTTTAGCAGCTTTCAGCACTTATTTTCAAACACCTACAAATTCTCAAATCAACAGTTTTCAACACTTATCAATAAACTTCAGCTACTCCAAACACCCACTAAGTCCAATTAGTTAATTATAGGTGCTTAGTAGTATAATTAGTGGTGATGACAAAGTTTAAAGATGAGAAATAAAGAGAGCATTCACTTTTAGTCTTTTACTATAAAATGCCACCCATGGATGAGCTGTTTCTAATTTCCTCCAAATAATTAAATGTCGAATACTCCTTCGATCTCAAATATATATGCCTACTTTCCTTTTTCGTCTGTCCAAAATTTATATGTGATTAAGATAAATAGTGGACTTGTAGTATTGGGCTTGTTTTAATTAATTGTATTTGGGCTTTGGTGTTTTGGGCCTTTGTAGGGTTTATTTATATTCTATATATTTAGTGTGTGAGTTGTAATGAAAGAGAGTTGAAGTTTGAAAGAAATTGACGGTGTGCCGTTCGTCCCCATTCACCTCCGCTAGGCAGATCTGTCTTGGATGCCGTTATCCTAGGTATTCCTGCGTCGAATCAATGAGTTAACGAAGATCAACTTCCGATATTCGTGCGCGAATCAACGGATTTTGATGAATGTTTGTAGATCGTCTCCGGTATTCCGAAGAATCAACGGATTCGATTGGTATCACATCTATCCATTTTATCTATTTCGTTTTACTTATCTTCCGCTGCATCAGCTTGGTATTAGAGCCGAATCCCGGCGTCGAGGAGAGCTCCGCCCATTTTCCGTTCAGATCCAGATCTGTTGTAGAGAAAAAAAAAAAAGTTTGGTCTAGATTTGTCTGACTCAGGTCGGATCCAGTTCGAATTCCGGCGTCGAGGAGAGCTCCGCCCATATTCGTTCCAGATCTGGCAGACTCAAAAAAAAAAAAAAAAAAAAGTTGGCTTTTCAGATCTGTCCAGATCTGTCCGCCTCCAATGAAGGAAAACCTTGCTGCACCAAGAAGCCGCCGACCGCCACTGCAGTTGCCATGTAGCCACTACCACACCGCGCCGCGCTGCCCACACCGCGCCGCGCCGCCCACACCGCGCAGCACAGCGCCGCCGCTGGAGTCACGCCAGGTCCGTCGCCGCCACTAGAGTCAGCCGCCGTCACCTGCTTTTCCCATCAACCACCTGCCACGGTCCCTCCCTCCTTCCGCCACGCAATAATAGAAGCAGCAATGGAAGATGATGCTGAAGTGGGCAGCTGGAAGCAATAATGTTGCCGGAGACAAGTTTCTTTTGCTTTTTCCCATGGGCCCCAAGTGGGGTTTTGTGTTTCCAAAGTGCTTCAATGGGAATATTTCGGTTTTTGTGGCCCTCTTGTTGGCTATGGGTACGAACAAATTCGAGGACGAATTTTGTCCAACCCAAGGAGAATGATGAAGATAAATAGTGGGCTTGTAGTATTGGGCTTGTTTTAATTAATTGTATTTGGGCTTTGGTGTTTTGGGCCCTTGTAGGGTTTATTTATGTTCTATATATTTAGTGTGTGAGTTGTAATGAAAGAGAGTTGAAGTTTGAAAGAAATCGACAGTGCACCGTTCGTCCCCATTCCCTTCCGCTAGGCGGATCGGTCTTGGATGCCGTTATTCTAGGTATTCGTGTGTCGAATCAATGGGTTAACGAAGATCAACTTCCGGTATTCGTGCGCAAATCAACGGATTTTGATGAATGTTTGTAGATCGTCTTCGGTATTCCGAAGAATCAACGGATTCGATTGGTATCACATCTATCCCTTTTATCTACTTCGCTTTTACTTTATCTTCCGCTGCATCAATATGCTTATAAACAATTTTTTTGTATCTAACTAAATCTTTCACCAACTTTAAAAAATCTAATTAATATGATAATATAGAAAACGATTATTTTATCCAACTTTTATAATAGCAAAACACAATTATAACATTAACTTTTTAGTAATTTACTTTAATTTACTCAAATTTCAATACTAATATTTATTTAAATTTCATTAATTTTTTTTTATGCTTTCATAATCACACAAGAGAAAAAGTAAAAAATCAAAAAGCATAAAGTGTCTCACACTAATGAGTCTGTAATTACTATATTAACCCTGGAGTTTGATATAAATCTTTCACTTGATTCATGTGAACATGCATTTACACAATAATTGTCGAATATTATGGTTTCATAATCACAAAAGAGAAAAAGTAAAAAATCAAAAAGCATAAAGTGTCTAGCACTAATGAGTCTGTAATTACTATATTATCCCTGGAGTCTGATATAAATCTTTCACTTATTCTTGTGAACATGCATTTACACAATAATGTCGGAGTCAAATGATGCCTTCACTTTCTCCGTCAAAGTCATGATAAACAAGGAGAGAACTAAAGTACTCTTCGTGGAAGCCGGCCGCGATTTCACCGACGTCTTGTTGAGCTTCCTCGCCCTCCCGTTGGGAAAGATCTTGAAGCTTCTAGAGGATTACTACGGAGACGAGGCGCCTGCGGTCGGGAGCTTATCCAACCTCTACAAAAACGTATCGAATCTCGACGAATCACACTTCGCCACGGAAGCTGCTAAGCAGATGCTGCTGAATCCCATGACGTCATTTTCCGATGAATGCTGCAATCTCAAACTCGATCTTACTCACTCTCAGCGCGCCAGATATTTTTCTTGTGGTGCAGCAGCCCGGGACCTGCCTTGTTGTACGAGATGAACAATGGCGCTCTGCATTGTGGGAAGATAATGAATGGGAAGAACTTGCATCCGGACTGCAGCGGGGCATTTTTGGAAATAAACAATGTCGCTTTCTTAATCTCCGACGATCTCCGATTACTGCCTTACACCACCAGATTCCTCAAAGCTATCGAAAATCTTTCCGTTGGAGATCAATTAAGTGGTGCGGAGCTAAAGAAGTTACTTTCGGATTACACGAGGTTCGATTTTCCATTAATTGATTGCCTCGAATTATTCATTTTCTTAATGTTTGATCCGCTTACTTGATTTGATTTTCTTTGTATACTTTGTTTGAATTAGTTTATCTGTCTGCTCAAGTTGTCTCTAATTTCCGAGACTCCCTTGACCGACCTCATCCTCAACAAAAGACACCAGCCATCTTCTCCGGCGAAGCAGATCAGCAAAACCGGGCTTTCGTCGAATGAGAATAAACAGAGTATTACTATAAATGTCACGGTACAAAAATCTTGCAACAAATTGTTGTTTGCTCAATCGGAGGCCGATTTCGTGGAGCTTCTCTTCGGTTTCCTCCTCATCCCTATAGGCGGAGTTGAATCTCTACTGGCGAATAATACTTGTTTGAAGAATTTCGACAATTCATATCGTAGTCTTGCGGACCCGATTGATGAGATACGTATCATGTCTCCGGCTATTAAAGATAGGCTGATGAAGCCGAAGATACCGTACGGTTATGCTTCGAAAGACCAATTTCTTCTGATCAGCGAAGAAGATTCTCCGAATTCTAATCTCACCTTCTTGTCTCCGAAAGGGGATGGGAATTATGTTCGAGGGGAAAGCACATTCATGGTTAGCGATGATTTGACGGTGACGACGTTTTCCGCTACGTCTGCGCTTGGCGTTCTAGGCCGGCTGAATATTCCTCTGAATGATGTGTATGCGTTGGAGGTGAAAGTTGGATTGGAAGAGGTAATTAATTATTTGTCTTAAATGCAAGTTTTCTTTTAATCAATGGGTTTGTATAATGTAGGATAATTGAATAATTTGCGTGTAGGCTTTAAGGATACTGAAAGCTTCTCTCACTTCGACTTCTGCTCTTAGCGATGGTCTCATGATCGAACCACTTCTTTTCTGAATTTGCTTCGACTTCTCTCGGAAGCCGGCCGCGATTTCACCGGCGTCTTGTTGAGATTCCTTACGCTGCCCATCTTGAAGCTAATGAATGTAACTTTTCGAATCGAAGTTAGCATCATGTTTGTTTCTTTTAGAGTTTGATTTCGGGATCAAGATTATAATATGAAACCTCTGGTTATCAAATGATTGAGCAATCGGGTTGACATTCATAAAAAGTATCTATTAAACTAAAGATGTGTATAGGGGTGTTCGGTATGATATGCCGTTATATTTTTCTCATACCGTACCGATAATATTCGGTATGGGAAAAAGTATACCGTTACCGTACCAATCATTTTGGTATACTGTAATTTGGTATTTTCGGTATTTTTTCGATACGGTATGTGCGGTATACCGATTTTTCAGTATACCGTAACACCCTACATGTGTATTCCTTTTTCAAAATATTTGACAATCACTTATTCAGCGTCGATCGAGATAGACCCCATCGGTCAACTAAATCAATTAATCAATATTACTAGTTATATAGCAACTTGGCTCCGTTTTCACCAACGGATTGCCGATCTGCATGACATGATTCATGATTAAAAACGTAAATTAATAATATATATTTATTGGAGGTTGGAACAATTAATTTCTTGGATTTATGACCTTCAAATAAATTTTGTAGTATTTTGTTCAAAAAAAAGTTGAGGAATATTAAGAACACCATTTATAGTCATTTATAAGCGCCTTTTAAAATTCCAAAAATAATTTATTGTATCCATTAAACTCCCACTCCTCGATTGGTCGTATTTGCAACTGTCTAAATCCCAAACTAAATTTTCTCCAATAACACTAATAAAAACTAAGAATATATTATTCATTCCATATATTTATATGTAATTAATCCAAGAAGATATTTGAATTTTTTAGATTTCAAGGTTGGCAACAGTGGCGTGGGAGAGTACTTTGAGTAGGGAACTGTTTTTTTAGATAACGAGGGTAACCCGTAGCCGCTATCGAAGTGTGCACTGGGTAAATCCCGCTCCTGTGCAATAGCCTGCAAACCACACATGAGAGTTCAACCACCATAGTCTAATCATCGGTGACAGACAAGCTATAACGGTTCCAGTGGAATTTGAACACATAACCTATCGGTCCCGAGCCACCCACCTAGAGAACTGTTTTTATATTTAATGATGGAATTCAATTAGGAATAATTTCTTTAGTGAAAAATAGAGATCTTATTCAAATTGGCAATCATTTTAATTTATTTAATTATATTTTATAATAGTAGATTAATCCACTCATATTTTGGGTTAATCTGAATTGATAGTAATGAATTTTCAAATCCGTCAGCAAGCGTATGTAACACTTTCGTATACCTTTGTGTATACCGTACCATTGATATTTGGTATTTTTCATTAAATCAAGTGGGTCATATTTAACACATGTCAATACCCTTGCGGTATGGTACACATAAGGATATACGAAAGTAGTACACACAAGCTTTTGTGCTCGTATTTTAACGGTTTTTGAGGCATGGTGGTTTGTGAAAAATATACAGTCAATGAATTTGGTACAATATTTATCCTAAAAGTTTGGAGGACCCAGTAATGTCGGATCTGCAACTACAACGATTATACAATAAATATAGAAAAAATATTACTCTTGCATGAACAACTCTCTCTCGATATGGATCTTGAAGATTCATACTATCATTTCGCTTTTGATGCTTCGCATGCGAAGGCTATATTACAAAGCCTGAAGAGCGACTACTTTGAAGATTCAAAACCACTCATCTTCATCGATGAAAACGAAGACGAATACTACATACTCCGGCCTTTCAGCAAATCCAGCGACGGCGGCAGCCTATTCTTCAAAGCCGCCTACTACTTCCCTGACTTCAACTCGGTACAATACGTCGCCATGCGATACTCGCGAGAATTCGAGAACCTCGAGGAATACGGCATAACGCCGCCGCGTGTCACTTCACGCATGCTCTACAACAACGAATATTACGAATACTATGGTTACAATTTCCCGTACGGCTTCGTGGGTAGGGGCTCACTCCTAACCCTAATGGCCAATCGGTTCCCTCTCGGACTCCCCGAGCATTATATCGTCGTCTTCTTATACAAAACCCTTCAAGATCTCTCCACCATCCACACCGTTACGGGCCGCGAAATCAGCGCGGCCCACGTATACGTTCGCTTGATTGATGGTTATGTATCGGTGAATGTAGGTTGTGAAAAGGCGGTGCAGGATCTTTTCGTGGATCAAGAATTTAACGGTGATGAGTATATGCCCGCCGCTTCCGTTAGTAGATGGGCTGCTGCTCCGGAGGTGTACGGATCGTCGTCGGAGTACGGAGCCGAAGCTGATGTTTGGTTGATAGGAATCCTTGCTTTGGAGTTAGCATACGGCGGGCTTAAGCTTAGGAGCAGAGATGATTTAGAGTCGTTGGTAAAAAACATACACGAGAAAAAAAGACTTCCTACTAAATTAAATCGAGATGGTGATCATAGTTGGGGGAAAGGGAAAGGGAAAGGGAAAGTGAGAAGGGTTTTGCATTTCCTCTCACAAACCCTAAATCCCAATAAGAAGGTAAATTCAATAGGATTTGAGTATCGGCCGAAGGAAAGGGTATTTTACAAGGGGTTTGTGGATTTGGTGGTGGCTTGTCTCAATCCCGAACCATCAAAGAGGCCTACGGTTCGCGACATGCTTGACTATAAAATGTTTCGTAAATGGTCGCGCGATAGATTTTCTTTTTCTATTAAACTTTAAGACAAAACAAAATGATGAAGCTCTCTATTTATTTGTTATCAATCACTTATTGCAATAGAATAACCCTAGCATCATTTATGTAATCAACATTGTTTGAGATGATCGACTTTGCTTAGCTTGCCTTTTTACTCCAATATTGTTACTATATTTTGTCATTCTTAATTTAAATATATTTATCAATAAATAGAATTGTATGTGTATATCAATTATATTATATATATACACACCCACAAAAGGAAAAGTAATGTACTAATACAAATTTCTTACAAACATTGTCATTACTATATGATGAGCCTAGATTTGTAGCCCTTTATCCATTTGATTTGTGCGTTTTTTTATGATGAAATTACAGATTTATGGCCTGGATGTGGAGTGATTAAGGAGAAATTTTGTTGCTGCTGGATGAAGGAGGCTTCTAACCAAGAATGATGGAACTGCCCAGAAAGCCGGAGAACGGGCCAGATTTATTGCAGCTTCCATCGGGCCGAAATTTGAAAAGAAAAGATGCTGAAAAAGGCCCAAAACCCGGCCCACATCTTCTAGCAAATTCTGGCGGGAAACTAGGGGCCTAGGTGTTCAGCACAACCATACTTCTGGTCAGCAAGCCATACTGCTACAGTCCTCACCCACTCCAGATATTTTGAAAAGTCAAAAGGAGAAGAACGAAGCTGGATATATGTTGGATATGAGTCAGTAGAATGATACTCAGCTGTTCTAGGGTTAAAAGAAATTGGGGGAAATCATAGTAGTATTATGGAATTGAAGATCCCAAAACCGAGCTGATATCAGTAGATTAGTGTGTCGATAGGATTAGCTGATGTATAGGTTAGACTTGATGTTCTCGTTTATTCTTTTGTCTAAGTCCTGTACGGGGTAGTTGTTGAACTGATCTTCTGCTGAAGATACTTTTCAGAACCCCATGTCATCAGTGTAATCGCTTGCGTTCTTCGTCAGAAGCTGAATGCTAAACTCGACTTGAGATAGCGCATCGGTGACCCGATCTCGATAGAAGACATTATCGGCCGATGGTCATCGCGGAAGAAGCTATGCAAGCACAATACCTTCGCGATCGACCAACCGACTATCGAAGCTCACTTCATCGGTCAGACGACTACCCGAAGAAGACAGAGACGTATTCGATCCATCAGTATCCGAC
Source organism: Lavandula angustifolia (assembly GCA_028984105.1). Taxonomy (NCBI): domain Eukaryota; kingdom Viridiplantae; phylum Streptophyta; class Magnoliopsida; order Lamiales; family Lamiaceae; genus Lavandula; species Lavandula angustifolia. The sequence goes on along the minus strand of CM054810.1, from coordinate 602,581 downwards.
GTAAAGCGACCCGAAACACGAAGTCCTTTCAAATGTTCAGCAGAAGACATACGAGGTAGTTTGAACGGTCAACTCTGACACTCACCAACTACAAACCTCGACCAATGAGAAGCCGACAACGCTTACCTACTCTACACAGTAAAGCTGCTCTCATGTACAGTGCATTAACTGCCCTGCTGCAACAAAGTTGAATAGTGGTCGTTTTCTTTGGAGGCTTGTGACACATGGCATCGTCTTCTCCAATGGACATATGCCATAGCTCACAACTATAAATAGAGAAGATTTTGAAGCTCCGCGCACGGAATTCACAAGGGAAATTACTCAAGCTCAAACGCTCTAGCACACTTAAAGATCATCCAGCGAAGAACTAGTTTTCAGAGACTATCTTTTTAGTTCTTCTCTCTAGAGTTCATAGATTCCCCTCTTCTCTAGACTAAGCTCACTGTCATATCTATAGCTTAGATTCGAAGGAGTTCACATTTAGTGAATCGTTCTTGTTGTAAGAACTCCTTCTCAGTTGGAGAATATTCCCTCCCTTCTAAACTTAGGTTTGGATTGTAAAGTCGCTAAGGACTATAACTTAGAAGGATCTGTCCTGCGTACAGTTTCCTTGCTGAGACTTGCTCAGATTAATCAACAAGTTATCCTGCTGAGTTCAGGACCGTGGACGTAGGATCTGTTATCCGAACCACGTTAAAATCGCTTGTGTTATTTACTGTTTTATCGCATTGCATTTAACCCAATTTCAAATCATCAGCTTGCATAAAACGTATCTTAAAAAAACGCACAGCCAAAAGACTTTACATTGCGAAAACACGTTTTCAAAAGAGACGACTCCGGGCCTAACACTTATCCGCACTACAGTCTCCGACTGAGTTTCGTAACACTGACATCAGTCAGTAGAAGAGCTCAGGAGCTGACTCACTTTGACCCCAGTGATCGAAGGCTTATTTGGCATTGTTCATCAGTTGCAAACATCAGCTTCAGCTGACCTTCACTGAGAAAAAGAAACAGAGCTCAGGTGTATTCACCCCCCCCCCTCTACACCTGACTTTTCGTCTCCGGACCAACAATATATATATATATCTTTCGTTACTTACAACTTCGATAGCAGCCATAGTTCGTTCCTCTCTAGAAAACCTTCTAAAACTCTCTCTTTTTATGTAACTCTAAGACATCTTTACTTATCTGTTTTAGTTTAGTTTGAAGCTCTCCAAGGAGAATACTTCCTGTTATGAATGTTATCGGTTAGTTTATTTACAGTTATTCAAGTCTGTCTTTAATGCTCTCTCTTACTCTTTCATGTTCATTGTTAAACTTCTCCACATTTCGCATCCAAGTGAATTTATTACATGCTTCTGTCCATATCGCGCCTTTACATTAATGCTCTTGCTTTTGTTCGATGTTGCCTCTTGTTAATTTTAGTTGAATGTGGTGGTGTGGAATTACTTTGGCTGGATTGCTTTTATAACTTGTTATTTGATTGTTGATTATTTTATGTTATTTTTCTGCCTAGTTATAGAACACCCAAAATTTATGGTGGCTGCTAGCCAAACCCTTTAGGTCAGTAGAATTTGTTGCTTAATCTCCCGTTCCCTGAGGATCGACCTCTTGCTTGTCACTGTACTTGTCATAGTCTCTACGCAGGTGTTCTTATAAATTTATTTGGTACGCGGCGGTTCTAACAGCGACGGAACTGTGTCGTTCACATCACTATATTAACCCTGGTATAAATGAAAAATATTTAAGATAAATGACATATAAGAGTGAATAATTTGAAATAAAGAATTTCTTTAACTCATATTACTTCGTTAATTATATTATATAAGGTATTTCACATTAGTTATTAAACACATAATGATATGCTTAATTTAAACTTATTCGTACCATTGATTGAATAACTTTATTGAAACCCAGATCTGTTTACATGCGAATTAATTGAATAATTACTAAGATATTGCGTGTGAATTAAAAACTGTATTATTGTATTACATTGATATATTAATTACTAATTAACTAACTCTTAAGTAGTAAAAATAAAATTACAGCTGTAACATTCAAATTCAACACACCATATGGGATGTAGATAAAATCATTTCAGTACAGAAGTAGTAGATAATTCTCTCTCTCTCTCCCTCTAAATAAAAGACGAATAAAATTCTCTCTCTATAAAAGACAAAAGTAGAGAGTTGCTCCTATCATCAATGTACTCTGTATATATCATGAAAATGGACATTAATAATTCATCCAGAAGATATACGTTGAATTTCACACTCTTGAAAAAAAGGAACTGAATGGTAATTCAAATGAGTTTATAAATGTTGATACCATGTTCTTAAATACTTTGCCTTTTATATTCAGAAATAAGAAATCTCATCTTCCGGAAAGGCTCCAAAATTTGTATTGTATATACAGATATAGAATGCATGAAATGATTGTAAATTTTATAATTGGGCGAGGGAATAATATAAAGGGTGACGAAACTTCATTTGTTCATTTAGTAATTTTCTTTTAATTTCAACGTACATATAGGTCTTTTACTTGTACTAGTATAATACTCGTGCTACGTATAGGTAAAGCAGAAATAATTGAGTATTTTAGTTATGTTAGATCCCCTATGTCTGCGTATTTTGCTAGATAAAAGTTAAGCAGTTACTTATTTATTTTTTTAATTATGTAATATGTATGGGATTTGTTCAGTTTTAATAGATCTAATAATATTACGAAATAACTATATTAGAACTCACCATCGTTTCTTTTTGCATTGCGTCGTCTATTATGCATTGCAATGTTAGGAGTTGAGGGTACTTCAATGTTGTTAAATCCTGCTATAAATAATTTTAATTCATGAAAATGGGGATGGAATAGATCACTAAATTTTATATACAGTTTCTAATTATTCACCTCTCGGAATAACTACTATGTCACTCACTGAATTGTAAACTAACCATCAATGAAATGTGCATTATCTAGCTGGTGGACAATTGGAACATCATGCAGGTGGGTATTTGTATACTAATCCCTTAGAAATTTTGTAGTAAGTGATGCATTGGTATGTATTACGAGAAACCCGACTGAGTATGGATTCGTTGAAGGAATATAATGTTGTTTGAGTCAACATCAATAATAACTTCAATTATTTTATCATCTACAATTCAATTAGATTCATTATGGATCATTTTTTCCAATAGTAATATTATGTAACAATACAGAAATGTCGCCACATGGTTAAAATTCAAATGAGAAAACGTTTCTACGGGAATATGACTCACCGTTAATTATTGTTGTATTGCATCCTTCTTTAATTGTAACAAAAATCGGGAAAAATAAGTGAATCTAAAACAATTAAAGTGCAACATTTTTTATATCTACAAATCAAAACACAATTAATTTTAATGTGTATGTGATTAGTTATGATATAGAATACTTTGTTGGTCCGTTTAACAATTAATATTTAAAAAACAAATAATTTACTAATCAATAAAATGTGAGCTAATCATTAATATAATCCACATTCTCCACGGAATTAAAAACAAATAATTTACTAATCAAAAACATGTGCACCTACTAGTTCACGGAATTAAATAAAGACAAATGCATAGTTTAATAAAACTAAATTAATGCGTTAAAAAAATATTTTAGATCCTTTCATGTGTGACCATTACCATCCGCCACTTCAAACATCTGCCGGACCATGATCTGAAAAGGGTGAAAATATAAGGGGGTGAGTACAACTACTCAGTGCGGTCAACATTATCCAAACTATAAACTATAAAGGATTTAACATGAGAAATTAGACATTCAAGCCCGGAGGCTTAATCCTAAGGTTTTACTGCGTGAATCCCCGAGGGCTAACACGAAGGTTTTACTGCTTGAATTGCCTGAAGGCTAACCCGAAGGTTTTACTGCATGAATTGCCCGAAGGCTAACCTGAAGGTTTTACTGCGTGAATAACCCGAAGGCTCTGCCTGTACTGAATAACGCATGAGAAAAACAGTATAATGTATAATAAAGATAAAAGAAAAACAGTTTCTAAAAAACTCCGAGTTCTAACGACTTATTCTAGTATTAAGCTTATAACATGACATATACAACGGTACCTTATAGTTATTAGGTTGCAAATAATATCATATCTATATACTAGGTTTCTATGTTCTATTTTAACACGTACAAAATACCTATTTTAAAAGAGTTCCACAGAACATGTATTCATTCCATAAATTCTAATTTTCTATATATGGATTCTTTAATGAGTCTAAATCATTCCAGATTTGGTTTCATATAAAAATAATAACTCCTCTAAGAATTATAACCAAAACAGTACCTACTGCATCGACAGAGGAGATTTCTGACCTACTTACCTTTAACTATAAGCTTCAGGGACTAAACATACTTTAAAAATTCTAATATTTAACAATCATCTAGGGACCATACATAGGGATATCATATCAAAAATTCACCTTTGTTGGATAAGGGATGACTTCTGAAAAACATAGAACGTTTCAAGCAAAATCTGAATACGAAAATGCTTGCTCCGACTAACTACCCATAAATTTTTATTAAACTGCTTTCATACACATAAGTTAAAGATACGAAATAAATATTTTTACAAACCCCAACGTGTGTGGAGTATTTAGGAAAAATAATCAAGTCAAAATCAGTTTTGTGGAGTGAGATATAAATATTTTGCTAAACCCTATCCCGGATGCATGGTTTTTCGGCAGTGTAAAAGTAAATATTTATTAAAAATATAGGGACTTGTCTAAAAATCACCAAAATTTACAGATATCTAAAAGACATACCTAGGAAGCTTCGCCTAAAATTTCATCGCAATATGATACCGGGAAGATATCTAAATATTTGTTGAAACAGTTCACAGGTATCTTGACAGATTTTTCGAAAAGTTTATGTGAAACTATTTTATGGACGACTAAGAGTGTATTTAGATAGATTATCTAAAGATTCGTAATCCTAAAAGGTATCAAATATATTTTATCCATATTTATTTTCGCCCTTATATATTTATATAATATTTATTCTATCACTTACCATATAAGACATTCAATCCTAGATAAATCAAGATATAGAAAGGCACAATTAGATTTTATCCTAAAACATGTATAACACTAATATAATATCTATTTTATTCATAAAATATAATTTTAAATTATCTCTTAATATTTATATAATATAAATTATTATATTCTTTCATTAATCTTAGTAGGTTCAGGAAATTCAAAATAAATTTACATAACAATATAATTTAACGAAAAATAACATAGATGCTTTAATTTTAATTTTAATTTTTCTAAGGCGCGACTTACAGATATAAACTCGTGATATTATGCATGAAATACAAATGCATTTTATTTTATTTATTTATTTTTAGGTAAAATTTCGGGGTGCTACAATGTTGCTAAGAGTTCGACGCCTTTTTGAAGATTTTCTTTGAGAAGCACTATCTCTTTGTATTATCTTCACTAAATTTAAAATCTGTAACAAAAAATAAATAAAATAAAATATACAGTAACATATTTTAGCAAATATCTTTGTTTCTATAAAATTTAAAAATTTCAAATAATATTCCGAGTAGTTGCTAAAGCTAACAGTGATTTAATAGCTGTTGAAACAATAATGTCTGCCCAAACATGTGTTCTTAATATCTCTTTTGTATTTATATTAAGCATCACTACACAGTACTTTGAACAGACTTTTTAAAATACAACGTAAATATTATATATATATATATATATATTGTAATTTTAAAATATTCAATTGCGTTTTTCATGTACTGACAATATTCATCAAAAGAAGAATATCATACTTTCTGATATGGTTGATCACATTAATTTTCCAATTTTCAGCACCTGAAAATTAAATGAAAATATTAGCACAACACAAGTAAGCCAAATTGAATGTTATATCAATGAGAAAGCATATTTTAGAAGAATACAAGAAAAGATTAGAGATTTACACTAAGAGAGAGAAAATATATAAAGATATGATTTCACATTATATGTAGACGTTCTTGCTCGTTCAAATATAAAGAAAGGACATGAGATGATTTTGTATTTTGAACATTGGTGAGTTGAGTATCAGTAAATAAAAAGCAAATGCCTAATACAAAGAGATAGCCTAGTCTCTGAATACATTTCCAATTCATAATCAAATCACCTCTTTCTACAAATGAAGACATTATAATTTATGTTATATATCATAGGCTTCCATAATTATATTGATTTGGGAGAAGAAGAAAAAACTCATTAACTCATCAAGTATTGGTTTATATCATCAAGACATTGTAATAGCCGATTCCCTAAATAAGTCAATGAAAATAGAAACAACCTCGTGTGGAAAGCTTACCTCGAGCAGTATCCGATTTAGTCAAGGAGCAAAAAGATGTTAAAATTCGATCCAAGAGCATAACCCTAAAAGAAAATATTAGCACAAATTAAGAGTTAAAATTCATGTTGGATTGGAAATTAATTGAGGGGTCTCTACAATATCCAAATGGAGTAAAGTCTAACCATGGTTTGATCTCTTGCTTCTTGACATGCCAAACACTAAAAATTTGGAATATTTATATTGTCTATAAGTTGGTCGAGCATGGGAAAAAATATATAAAAGAGAGAGGAGTAGAGACACGTGTATATATATAGAGAGAGAAAGAGAGAGACATGCGAGTTTCTCAATGATGAGAGAGACATTGCACGCTCGGTCCTTCTAGCAAGTCTCTCTGCACGGTTCCCTCTTCGCGTTACGTCTGGGAGCTTCCCAACTCTGCAGCAGTTGTCGATGTCTTGATAAAGCAAATTCGTGTTTGGATACCGGAGTCCGCAGTGGATGAGCTCTAGCGCCACGATTCCAAATTTCCAAATAGTAATCTTCCTGTTGGCCTCGCAGTTCTCTGGTGCCCAAATGCCACCCTGTGCCATGACCTCCGGTGGAGTGAGGTGGTCGATCGCGTTGGGGTTAATGTAATCCCAGTTCGGGCCGACGAGAGCGGCATCTCCATGGTACAAAACACTTGACGACGGGGTTGACACTTTTATTTTTCCCTCCCAATCCATGTAAATGGATGAAGCAGAGAAATACTGGAGGCAGCTAAACTCATTAAGATTTTCAAATTCTTCAAGGGATTCTAGGATTTGGCGCAGCACATAAATTAGCCATTCTTGACTAATGTGGCCTTTGAATCTTCGTACAAGAAGATTATACATCGATCCCCTTTGCATGAATCAAAGGGGATGATGCAAAACCCTTGCCCTTCAAAGATTAATTCCCTCCTCGTGGCCACAATTTTTTTGAACCACACTTGACCTTGCAAAGCTGAAACCATCGAGATTCTTGCTTTCCTCTTCTCATCGTCAACGTATGGTTTTCCCTCATGGATTACCTTCGCCGCAACCACCATTTCGTTAACATCGTCGGCTTCGTCATTTACGCCATCAAGAAGTACAGCCCTGTAGAAGGGTTCTTCATGATTCTGTCCCCTACTCCAAATCCCAGCTTCACCAAGAATAAATAATCTTCTATGGTTTTTTATGAATACAATTTCTCGAGGATCCATTTTGAGAGGGTTAGTAGTAAGGCGAGTAGGAAAGTAAGAGTAGCAAGATGGAATAAGTTTTGATAAGTTCACTATATATAATAGTACTACTACTCTGGCTATTTGTGTGCTTTATAACATAGAGAGAGAGAGACTGTTACGACAAGAATACTCAAAAATTTCATTTCGGAGACTTATTTGTAGCAATGCCGCTATATTGTAAGTATATATACAATAATGTTTTGTTTCAAGAAATTGAAGTTAAATAGGCTTCTAGATAGAATCAAATACTACTAAAAAAAAGACGTGTCCAGTGCAGAATTACGTTAGCAGTAAGTGATCTAGAAGCGGGGCCCACCGGAAATATTTAAATCTTGATGTTAATTTATCGACCAAAATACTATATTATTACTACAATATTAGAATTTTAATAAGTAATCTATCTATAAGCTCATTAACAATTATATATAATAATATATATATATATATATATATATTTTTTTTTTTTTTTTTGAGGAACCCGCAGCCGCTACCTTCGGTGCGCTCTGGGTAAACCTCAACTCCGGTGCAGTACCCTGCAAACCACACAGGAGGTTCAAGCACCCTAAGGTGACAGGCTACACAGAATGGCTTCAGTGAGGATTGAACCCATTATAATAATATATCTTTGCAAGGGGTGTAAGTGGTTCCACACTAAACTCCGAAACCGATGGGACCGAACCAAACCGAACCGAAAAGTATGATTCGGTTCGATTTCGTGGTTTGGTTCGATTTTATATTTTTAGAAATCGGTTATAAACGGTTCGGTTCGCGGTTCCGAATATTTGTGAGCGGGTTCGAATCGAATCGATCCAAACCGATTCTTTATTTCGTAAATGAGAAGATTTATGAATTTAGATAATTAGATAAACAAAGAAGTAACTTATGATACAATTTGAGTCAAGATTAATCCTATTACCCTAATATATATACATAAGGGGAAGAAAAACGAGTAGTAACCCTATAACTATAAGTTCGAAACGAGTAGCATCTCTATATGTATGAGTTCTCATGCATGAATTAATCACCATCTCATACACTAGTGATTAATTTTCATGCAAGAACACCAATTCTTTTATTTTTAGTTTAATGTTTGGTGAGTTCTTCGATTGTTTTAGGATTTAAAAAAATCAAAACATGAACGGTTCGGTTATGCTGAGTTTCAGATCTTAAATACACTTTGAACCGAACAACTTCTACGTATTTGGCACGAAAAAACTGAACCGAACCGTTACACCCCAAAATTCTTTGCAATCGAATTAATTGAATAATTACTTCTAAGATATTGTTTATGAATTAAAAATTGTATTGTATTGGATTGATATATTAATTACTAGTAAGTAACTAACTCTTATGCGTGTAGCACGGCGTGGGATCAAAAACATTTGAATAATCAATGTAATAAGTTAATAGCAGCATCTTGTAGTTAATCAAGTAGTAAAATAAAAATACAGCTGTCACATCCAAATTCAACACATCCTATTGAATGAAGATAAAATCATTTGAGTACGTAAGAAGTTTTGTTTTGCTAGTTTATGTAATTCTCTCTCTAATAAGTAAAAGACATATAAATTTTTGTCTCTCTCAGTAAAAGCCAATTAAAAGTAAATTAGTTGTCAATATACTCTAGTATATCATGAAAAATGAAGATCAGTAAATGTGTGATGTTAAGAAAAAGATCCGATTTGAAAAGAAGGATTTTTCCCGCCATTTGCATCACAACACATAACACTGATCGACAGGAGCAAAGGGGTCAAAAGAAATTTCGAAAATTGATTTATTAATGGAAATAGACCTTTTTCTTTTTACCCAGAGTAAAAGTAACTTTGTTTCGAACCCAAAGTATTTTTTTTTTTTTTTTAATTTGAGGAACCCGCAGCCGCTACCTTCGGTGCGCTCTGGGTAAACCTCAACTCCGGTGCAGTAGCCTGCAAACCACACAGGAGGTTCAACCACCCTAAGGTGACAGGCTCAACACAGAATTGCTTCAGTGGGAATTGAACCCATGACCTATCGGTCCCGGGCCACCCACCTCTACCACTCCGCCATCCCCAAGGGGACAAACCCAGAGTATTTTCCTTGCTATTATTGTTGTTGTCGCGTATAACAATTAATAAATAACTTTGCTTGTTGATTTGCTGCAGGGTACAGTACAGCCATGTCTCTCTCCTCCTCTCTCTTTAATTATTAATACTATAAGACAAAAATATATTTATGCACGTTACACATCCATGCAGAGAGATGTTGCTTTGGGAAGACAATTATATGTGTATACGAGGAATAAAGAGAAGATATGCATTTATTATAAAATAAAGTTGTCATAAGTAGTATTATAGAAAGAGAAAAAAAGAGTTGATTGCTGTCACCAATTTGATTACCTAAATATAGTACGGATATAAAGTTGTGATAAGTGTAGGAAGATCAAGAAAGAAGATTTGCATTTAATTTAATTTATTACAAGCTAGATAAGTGTAGAAATTAAAATCTCACCTACTATACCACCTACCTATTTGAATCGGGAATCTTTAATCCATGCGTAAGAATCAATTGCCAAAATCGATTCATAGCATTTGAATCCTTTTTTCTAAGGAATGAAATAGAAACAGGAATTATTCATATAAATTAATGGTATTTTTAAACTTCGGATATGAATAATAACAGGTAGAGAAGGTCAATATAAAAGTTTTTTTTATTATTTATTTAATCTCTCCGACGCCTGGCCCATTTCTGATTCCTTTCTTTTCCGACTTTACTATGAATAAATATTTTTCACTTAAATTTTCGTTTTAATGTATGAATCTCTTTTAAAGACGTGGAGATCTTTGAGAAAGTTGCGATTTTGGTGCCTATACTTCCACTTTTTTTTTTTTTTGTGCCCATTCTTTAAAAATTGCAATTTTGGTGCTCATACTTCAAAAATTATTTCTGTTTTGGTGTCTCACAATTTAACATCTATTTTTAACAAATTAAACACACATTCTTATAATAATATTATTATCAAAATAATTTAATAATTATATATATAGCTATAACTTTTAGACCTCATTTTAACATTGTAATATTTGTGCAACATTGAAAAAAAATTATTTACAAAAATTAAAAAAATAAAAATAAATCATTACGTTATTTTAAACATTGAAAATAAAACATAAATAATTAACTATTATATAAAATTAATATAAAGTATTAAATTATCATAACCTATTATTTTAATAGATTAAAATCATTATTATTATAAAAAAATATTTTTTTAAAAATTTTACATAATCTTACAATTTTACCTTTCTTTAAATCAATATAATATTATTTAATTATTAAAATAATAAAAGACACCAAAATTGCTAGTGTTTCTTAAATTTAGGCACCAAATATACAACTTTTGAAATAAGGACACCAAAATTCAAAAAATTTAAAAGTTTAGACACCAAAATGATTAATTACTCGAGATCTTTTAACGTTGTACTGCATTCAATTTAAAATTGTCTACTATGTCCTATCAATTGTAATAATTTATAATAGACAAACTGAAAATTAAAATTGTAAAAATAAGCAAATTACTACAAAAGAAAATAAACAATTAGTCAAATGTCTCTTGTTTGCTCTTTCGACTTGTTCTTTTTTAATCTTTTACTCATGTTATTAATTCTGTTGCGTTAAAAATTGTATTATACAAGATTTATTATTTCTTGATTAGATTCATAAATATACATTATGAAATAATACATAGTGTAAAAAATTATAGTGCATTACAAAACTAACGTTATTTAAATAAAAATAACGTTTCTTTAATTAAACACACTTTAGTTAACGTGTTTCTTCCGCTCTTTGACAAGAGTATTTATTGCTCCCGCAAAATTAACTGATCCGGTAACTCTATTTAATGAGCCTAATTGAACAAATATTTTATAACATGCATGTATTTAAATAATAATATTTAAATAGTATTGCTGCCATTTTTGTTTCCGACTTTATTATGAATAAATAATTTTAAATTAAATTTTAATGCGTGTACTCGATATGTTTAATTCATATGATGTAAATATGTTATATGGAGAATAAAGTTGTCTTTCGATTTATTCAGTATCCATTAAAAATTGCAGTTGCGAGTTTCACTCGTATCGAATAATAAAAGTTCATTTCGGCTTTAATTCTTGGTACACATTGTATCTCCATTAATAATTTGATAATTAAATTAAATAGGGTAAAGAAAACTGGGCATGTTGCCCTAAGACAGTGTGAGGCCCTGTGCGGGCAAATTTACGGTAATTATAGCATACAAGGATCAATTGCTTTTAAAAATGCGCGCGCTCTCTCTCTCACTATTAATTATCATCCCAATAAATTTTAAAGACACTAATTAAAATGATTTGGATTGGACAACCGAAAAAGTTAATTAATTTAGCCCACATCGATCGCATAAAAGCTTGTGTGTACCATGCCACAAGAGAAGGACTTACCGTAGCGATCATACATATATATATATATATATATATATATATATATATATATAGGAGGAGGTTCAAATGTGAACAGCCTTTTATCGTGTGAACGTGTGAACACTGCACTTTAAAGACAAATGTACTGCACTTTAAAGGCAAACAAACTGTATTATAAAGTGCAATACTTAAAGTGCAGTACATTGTCTTTAAGTGCAATTCGTAAAGTGCAGTATTAAAGTGCAGTATATTTACCTTGAAAGTGCAATACGTTTGTCTTTAAAGTGCAGTGTTCACACGTTCACACGATAAAGGCTGTTCACACGGGAACCACTCCCTATATATATATATATATATATATATATATATATATAGGTTGATTCATTAAACCTATCTTTTATTTTTTATTTTTTTTAGAATTAACACTAAGAAGAAACCATATAAGCTTTCAAAACCCTTTCCGAAAAACCGATGAGAATTTTTTTTCTATCCCACTTTTTATGTTATATTCCATATTTCACCAATTTAATGGTCTCACGTATATTTTTACACCATAGTTTAGATTTATTAACTTTAGTGGAATAATTATTGTAGGAAAAAGTAGATGTGTCACCATTTCATTAATGAAATATGGAATGAGACACACAAAATAAGATAAAGAACCTTGAGCGCTACGCCTCCTCTTCAAGAAAATGGGAAAATACTCTAAACCCGTAGATAATAATCGTTTAAATAAAAAATTTAACTGGAAATAAATATGTGATTGAAATTTTTGTGATCCTTTGGTTAAAAGAAGACGAAAAGAAAATGATGTGTGGAAAAAGAGAAATAAAAGAAGAGGAAGATATATAAGTGGAAAAGTTTAACTAAAAAAATATATAAAGGAACAAGAGCCAAAAAAAAAAAAAAAAAAAAAAAAGGAGCCAACATATATGTTCTAAGAACAATAAGAAGAAAAGCTGGAGAAAAAGAAATAAAATACAAAGCAAAAGAGAGAAAAAAAGGAAAAGAAAAAAAATAGAAAAAGAAAAAAAAAAGAAAAAAAAAATGCGTTTCACAGAATACGATTAAACTATAGAACAACTAAGTTTGTATAAATCGCCTCGACTTAATAAAATAAATAAATATGCGTTTGGCAGTAAACCAAATGTTTTATTAATGAATTAATTAGGCCGCTAATAATTATAAGGTTCTATTTATCATTTTAATTAACTTAGTTAAATTTCAATTAATTTAGAATTTTTATAATTTTAATTTAAAAAACTTATGGATCCGGGTCTAGACTCGAGACCCTGTAGATCCAATGAATCTGTGTCTGGACTCATTTTTTGAGATCCAATGGATCTGGACCGAATTTGGATTAAAATAAAAAATTTCGGATCTGAATCTGGACCGAGGAGGATCCGGTCCAAATTCGATCCATTGGCATCCCTAAGTTGAGCCAACCAACAAACATTTCAATTTTCATCACTTATTATTATTATTTTACTATTTTGGTGTGTATGTATTCTCTCCGTCCCACAAATAATATTCCTTATGTTTTCAGCATGAAATTTAAGAAAAATAATTGATTATGAGTAAAAGTGGTGGAACCCTTAAAATAGAGTGATTGGTTATGTGTTATAATTTATTATTATTAAAAAAACAAATCACAATCCAATTAAGATTCCATCATAACTAGAGATCATCCTAGTCCTCAAATCTTTTTTTTATAAATGAATTTAATCTCACGTTTAGACTTTAGACTACTATTTGCCTTTCAATCAAGAACTCGATTACGTTAATTTCTTCAATGAATAATTCTTAACTAATAATCTTGATACCAATATTTGTACTCGTATGGATACTAATAATAAATGCAATAAAAATTGAAATTTATAATGAAGATTATAATTTTAATAACGATATATTAATTAAAATGCATATGAAAATAATTAGCCCAAAATACACATGTGATATTTTCAATTCCGAAGAATTTGATTCCTTCGGTTCGATCCATTAACAAACTACATTGACAGCCCAGCCTAGATCTTAGCAAATACCATTAGGTGAGGGTAATTTAACGGTAAAATTTCAGTGGTGAAGTGGCTCAGTTCCCCTTAGCCTGTATTAATATCCCCCAACATGTCTCGGGTTAATTTAATGTTGGGATGAGTTTTCGATTTCAAGCTCTTCTTTTTTGGAGGTCAATGGATAGAGAAGAATTGGGAAGTATAGGGAAAAGATTCCACACTTTCAATAAATTACATTAATATTTTTATTAGTATTGTAATTGTTAGATAGGCTTCTAGATAGAATCAAATACTCCGTACGTCTAATTTAATATGCTATGTTTTTTTTTTTGGGACGTCCACTTAAAATGACATAGGAAATAACTTTTAAAAATATTATTTCCTCCGTCCCATAGAAAGTATCACCTTTTTATGGGGCACGAAGATTAAGAAGATGAGATCGTGTGGTGTATATTGTTTGATTTTTTGGATTGTTAATTTTGGTCTACATACTGTTTGCCTTTTTAAGAAATAAGACACTTTTTATGGGACGACTCGAAAAGAAAAATAAGAAACTTTCTTTGGGACGGATGGGAGTACTAAATTATCTCTTACTTTTTTTTATTTTTCTCTCCAACCATTTCACTTCTCTCTCATACTTTATCATTTAGTCTCTCACAAACTCATTTATCTAATCTCTCATACTTTATCATTCACTTTCTTAATTCTCATTTCGAAAAGAAACGTATCATGTTAAAATGGACGGAAAGAGTACTACAAAAAGACGTGTCCAGTGCAGAGTACATTACCAATGCGCAAAATAGTAGTAGTATATTATTACTACAATATCAGAACATTAACAATTAATCTATCTATAAACACGTTAACAATTAAAATAATATATCTTTGCATGCTAATTAATTGAATAATTACTAACTAAGAGATTGTGTGTGAATTAAAATTTGTATTGTATTACATGATATATTAAATACTAACTAGTTCAAGATTTGATTAGTTAATTACCAATGTAGTATAAAGTAATTTAGTTAATAGCAACATCTTGTAGTTAAAATAGTAGTAAAATAAGTTATATGATATAAATTATAATCGTATTGTTTGCGATTCTTGGTCTTCTAATCGATTATATCTACTTTTGTCAACTTAATACATATATTTTGTGTGGTTTGACTGCAATTATTGTTGTCATGTGACCCCAATAAATGTAATTATTTTGGTCCTTATTAGGGTAAATATCTCAATTGTACACATATCTTTATGGCTAATTGTGTGTCATGAAGTTGATATGGACAAACCACTACTCCTTAAAACCCTTAAAATACAGCGGATATAAACAATATATTAAAAACCTAATTTGGGAATCGTTACTTATTTTATGTGTTATCGCATAATGTAAGCACTGATGCAAATTGATATCGACGTAAATATTAATGAGCAAGTAACTAAGCCTCGGTAAATATTAATGTAACATTTATACTCCCTCCGTCCCTATTTTATATGTCCATTTGCTTTTTTACATAGATTAAGAAAAAAATTAATGATATGAAAATTAGATAAATGTTGGTATTGGAATTTGAGTAAGTTAAAGTAAAGGTAAATTGGCGAAAATGGTTCCCAATGTTTGCTTGTTTGGACGAATTGGTCCCTAATGTTTAATTTTTAGTTTATTGGTCCCCAATTTTTGCAACTTTGGATAAATTGGTCTTTCCGTTAAAATTTTCGTTAGTTGACCGTTAGTCAAAGATATTTTAAAAATAATAATAAAATAATAAAAGGGCATTATCGGAATAGAAATTAATGGGACCAATTTATCCAATATTTTCGAAATTCCTAATTTTACCATCTAGGTAAAAATTACAAATTAATGGGGACTACGCCCCGATCACCGTGCTCGATTCGAGGAGCTGAACATGGACTTGTTCAGGAAATGTATGGAGCCAGTTGAGAAGTGCTTGAGAGATGCTAAGATAGGACAAGTCTACCGTGCACGACGTCGTCCTTGTCGGAGGCTCCACCCGAATCCCCAAAGTTCAGCAGCTTCTGCAAGACTTCTTCAACGGTAAGGAGCTCTGCAAGAGCATCAACCCAGACGAAGCCGTTGCCTACGGAGCTGCTGTCCAAGCTGCGATCCTCAGCGGCGAGGGTAACGAGAAGGTTCAGGATCTTCTCCTACTCGACGTCACCCCTCTCTCTAGGGCTGGAAACCGCTGGAGGAGTCATGACCGTCTTGATCCCGAGGAACACGACCATCCCGACGAAGAAGGAGCAGGTCTTTTCTTTATGTGAAAAAAATTACAAATCCTCGAATCGAGCACGGGTGATCGGGGCGTAGTCCCCATTAATTTGTAAAAAACCCAAAATTGAGGATTTGGGACTATGCACCTGAGGTGATGCTGATTTAAGTTAGTCTTTTATGTGCCTATGTTGCTTGCTCACAATTGAGGATTTGTAATTTTTACGTAAATGGTAAAATTAGGAATTTCGAAAATATTTGATAAATTGGTCCCATTAATTTTTATTTCGATAATGCCCTTATATTATTTTATTATTATTTTTAAAATATCATTGACTAACGGTCAACTAACGAAAATTTTAACGGAAGGACCAATTTATCCAAAGTTGCAAACATTGGGGACCAATAAACTAAAAATTAAACATTAGGAACCAATTCATCCAAACAGGCAAATATTTTGGACTATTTTCGCCAATTTGCCTAAAGTAAATTACTAAAAAATTAATGTCATAATTGTGTTTGCTATTATAAAAGTTGGATAAAATAGTCTTTTTCTATGTTATCATACTAATTAGATTTATTGAAGTTGGTGAAAAAATTAGTTAGATACAAAAAAATTTTACTCGGCATATAAATTTGGGACAGACGAAAAAGGAAAGTAGGCATATATATTAGGGACGGAGGGAGTAAAGTTTTATGAACAAAAATAGGAAATTATGGCGCAAGAATCAAAAATAGTAAGGGAAGTAGTAGGCGGCTTGAAGGAATCTTGACGAGCATATTCTGATTCCAGCCCCACAATTTATGCAGCTTCGCCTCTTTATTCTTGACACCTGTGCTATCTAGTGGGCCCAGCTTAAAGACTTGGACTTTGCTACCTCTCCTGGTCAACTATTTCGTTTTGTGGGCATCCTACTTTACTGCCCCTCTCACTCGCTATCACCCTAATGCATGTATACAAAAAAAAAAAAATATATATTACAATGTTCGTCGCAGAGTGGTGAAGGAGGGTGGCCCGGGACCGAGAAGTCATGGGTTCAATTCCCTCTGAAGCCATTCTGTGTGAGTCTGTCACCTTAGGGTGGTTGAACCTCCTGTGTGGTTTGCAGGCTACTGCATAAGGAGTTGAGGTTTACCCAGAACGCACCGAAGGTAGCGGCTGCGGGTTCCTCAAATCAAAAAAAATAAAATTACAATGTTCGTATCAAAAGTAGCGGCTGTAAATTTTTCGTTATCAAAAAAAATAAAAAATTACCCTCTACATATTAATGATTGTGGTTGTTGATTCCTCGTCATAAAAAAAATAGAAGCTCTCTCCCATTGTGATCATATAACAGTTAAGATAAATAATCTGTGATAGGAAAGTTATATAGGTTTAAAACTCATCAAGAGTGATATATGTGTCTATTATTTACGGTTAGTCTAGGATAGTTGAACCCTCCTATATTTTTCTCTTCTAGAGCATAGATGTAAGGTTTATCCAGTGGGCACTTCGATAGTAGAAAAAATTCTATTATTATTTTGTATACATACATGAGTGTGTCTGTCTCCTATGGTGCACGAAAAAAGCCAACTTCTGAGTTGCCATATCGTCGTTTGAAACCGAGCAACTTTTTAACTTCTTTATCTCCGATCATATACTCTCTCTATTTCATTAGTATTGACCCACTTTTCAAATTAGATTGTCCCATTATACGTATCTCGTTTCTAAGAAAAGTGAAAAATGTATGACGAGAATCCACCATTTAAAAAGTAAAACATACACCACAAAGCACAATTTTCTTAGTAACTCTACGGAAAAGAAATGAGACATTATTAAGCAAATATTTGGGCCAAGGTTAAGCTCATTCTTATCTGGGCCGGGGTTAAGCAAATATTTATCTAAGCTAATATTTGGGCCGAGGTTAATCTCATTCTTATCTAAGCTAATATTTATCTGGACTGGTGCCCTAAAACATCTTGGGCCTTGTGCGGTCGGGACGACAGCACACGTTCAGAGCCGGACCTGTTTAAATGTTCAATCCCTATTATAATCGATTTAATAATAATAATAATATTTTTCCTCTCTAAATGACTAATTAATCCGTTCACTAATTGTTTAGCAGTCCAAACAATAATACTAGTTCGCTCTTTTAATTCAAGTTTAGTATATATAGGTACACTCTAATGGTGTAAATTATTACGTTTGCCTAACTTTAACAATTTCCAACATTACATTGTTATGTATTTTACGATACAAGATCAAATCTTGATCAACCCTTGTTAATTGAGCTAGTATGGATCGAATCCAAGGAAGGAGATGCATGAGATCAAGGGAGAAAGATGAATTAACTCTTAATCGTGTGGCACGTGTAATCGAAACCGCTCGCATGCTTTCAGCGTTCTAGAGTCTTCTGATCCAGCTGACGTGGCTGATCTCTTGTAGGCTGGCTGATAAGATTTGATCTACAACGGTTAGTAAATGAAAATTCTAAAAATAAATTAAAATATTCAAATAGTACTTTCAGAATAAAATTTTGAGGACCAATTCGGCCAAAATATTTTTACCTAAATTTTTTAATAAGGAACAATTCTCCCAAAAAAACTTTACCCAAAATTTCTACGGAGGACCAGTTCGACAAAAAAAAAATTATGGTAAATTTTTCTAAGGACCAATTCGGTCAATATTTTTACTGTAAAATTTACTAAGGAACAATTCGGGGAATATGTTTTACTGTAAAATTCTTCTCAGGGTCAATTCGTCCAATATTTTTACCGTAAGTTTTATTAAAGGCCAATTCGACCAAAAAATTTACGGTAATTTTACTAAGGACCAATTCAGCAAAAATCTTTACCATAAAATAGATTGATGACCAATTTGATCAACATTTTTACCGTAAATTTTACTAAGAGACCAATTCATCAAAAAATTTAGCCGAATTGGTCCTCAGTAAAATTTACGTTAATATTATTGTAAATTTTACGATAATAATATTCACCGAATTGGTCTTCAGTAAATTTTACGGTAGTAATATTGGCCGAATTGGTCCTTAGGAAATTTTACAGCAAAATATTTGGCCGAATTGGTCCTCAGTAAATTTTACGGTAATAACATTGGCTGAATTGGTCCTCACTAATTATTAAGGTAAAAAAATTTGCCGAATTGATTCTCACTAAATTTTATCATAATTTTTTTTGGCCGAATCGGTAATCAGAAAAAATTTTACACACTAAATAAAGCCTATCTAGTAGGCTTTAATTAAAGTTGGAACAATTGGTTTCAATATCAATATTTTATCGTTTATATTTCAAATACCCACCTCCAGTAACGATAATAAACTGTACTATACTTAATGATAATGTGTGAATCCCCACCACCTTGATTTTATATAATCATCAGATTAGCGTGTAGTGTTGATATATCTGAATCCATTTCCTTGTTCCCAAATCTCTAACATCCACTACATGCATTTTTGACTTCTTGCATGATCATGACCACAAAAATATTGAAATAAAATTTTAAAGATTACTAGAGCATAATGATCCAAGTTTCGTTTGACATGTATAGGTAGGAAGTACACTTATGACGATCAAGAATTCACACTTCTATATCTTACAATTTATACTCCTTTGTGTTACTATTATAATGGTATTTTTATATACTCCTTCTATTCATTCATAATTATAATGTTCACTTTGCTTTTTACACGGTTCTTAATGAGAGTTGTTAGTTGTGAGTAGATATGTGTAAATGTGTGGGTCCTACAAAAAAGTTGTATGTAATAATTTGCTAAAAAAAAGAAACTGGACATTATATTTGGGACAACTTAAAATGGAAAACTAGACATTATAATTGAGACGGAGAGAGTATTATACCACATGTCATTCATCTAAGATGAATGACATATAAGAGTGAATAATTTGAAATACAGAATTTCTTTATCTCATATTACTTCGGTAATTATATTATATAACGATTCCAGTGGGATTTGAACCCGTGACCTATCGGTCCCGGGCCACCCACCTAGGGAACTGTTTTTATATTTAATGATGGAATTCAATTAGGAATAATCTCCTTAGTGAAAAATAGAGATCTTATTCAAATTGGCAATCATTTTAATTTATTTAATTATATTTTATAATAGTAGATTAATCCACTCATATTTTGGGTTAATCTGAATTGAGAGTAATGAATTTTCAAATCCGTCCGCAAACGCAGGAGTTTTATTCATTGACTTGACTCTCTTCCTATTACTATTCCAATCACTCGTATTTTAACGGTTTTTGAGGCATGGTGGTTTGTGAAAAATATACAGTCAATGAATTTTGTAAAATATTTATCCTAAAAGTTTGGAGGACCCAATAATGTAGGATCTGCAACTACAAAGATTATACAATAAATATAGAAAAATTATTACTCTTGCATGAACAACTCTCTCTCGATATGGATCTTGAAGATTCATTCTATTTCGCTTTTGATGCATCGCATGCGAAGGCTATATTGCAAAGCCTGAAGAGCGACTACTTTGAAGATTCAAAACCACTCATCTTCATCGATGAAAACGAAGACGAATACTACATACTCCGGCCTTTCAGCAAATCCAGCGACGGCGGCAGCCTATTCTTCAAAGCCGCCTACTACTGCCCTTACTTCAACTCGGTATCATACGTCGCCATGCGATACTCGCGAGAATTCGAGAATCTCGAGGAATACGACATAACGCCGCCGCGTGTCACTTCACGCATGCTCTACAACAACGAATATTACGAATACTATGGTCTCAAATTGGCGTACGGCTTCGTGGGTCGGGGCTCACTCCTAACCCTAATGGCCGATCGGTTCCCTCTTGGACTCCCGGAGCACTATATCCTCGTCTTCTTATACCAAACCCTTCGAGATCTCTCCACCATCCACACCGCTCCGGGCCGAGTTTACCGCGAAATCAGCGCGGCCCACGTATACGTTCGCTTGATTGATGGTTATGTATCGGTGAATGTAGGTTATGATGAAAAGGTGGTGCAAGATCTTTTCGTGGATCAAGAATTTAACGGTGATGAGTATATGCCCGCCGCTTCCGTTAGTAGATGGGCTGCTGCTCCGGAGGTGTACGGATCGTCGTCGGAGTACGGAGCCGAAGCTGATGTTTGGTTGATAGGAATCCTTGCTTTGGAGTTAGCGTACGGCGGGCTTAAGCTTAGGAGCAGAGATGATTTAGAGTCATTGGTAAGAAACATACACGAGAAAAAAAGACTTCCTACTAAATTAAATCGAGATAGTGATCATAGTTGGGGGAAAGGGAAAGGGAAAGGGAAAGGGAAAGTGAGAAGGGTTTTGCATTTCCTCTCACAAACCCTAAATCCCAATAAGAAGGTAAATTCAATAGGATTTGAGTATCGGCCGAAGGAAAGGGTATTTTACAAGGGGTTTGTGGATTTGGTGGTGGCTTGTCTCAATCCCGAACCATCAAAGAGGCCTACGGTTCGCGACATGCTTGACTATAAAATGTTTCGTAAATGGTCGCGCGATAGATTTTCTTTTTCTATTAAACTTTAAGACAAAACAAAATGATGAAGCTCTCTATTTATTTGTTATCAATCACTTATTGCAATAGAATAACCCTAGCATCATTTATGTAATCAACATTGTTTGAGATGATCGACTTTGCTTAGCTTGCCTTTTTACTCCAATATTGTTACTATATTTTGTCATTCTTAATTTAAATATATTTATCAATAAATAGAATTGTATGTGTATATCAATTATATTATATATATACACACCCACAAAAGGAAAAGTAATGTACTAATACAAATTTCTTACAAACATTGTCATTACTATATTAACCCTGGCATATATATTCTCCCATGAAAACCAACTTACCAACATACTCCTTCCGTCTCACTAGAAACAATTTGTTTCCTTTATTGGGTCGCCCTACTAGAAACGACGCATTTCCTAAATCGTTTTGGCGGAATTGACATCGAGAACTTTTTTGCATGCTCCGTCTTCGTCAGCTGGAAGGGGCAGCCGGGCAGGTCAACCTTGCGACTGACTCAACCTTGGTGATTTACAATGGGGATATTGCTTATAAGTTCGAGGAAGACTGAAATTTCATAAAACCAATGCAGATCGCTCAGATTCGCTTGTCCGAGGTGGCTATATAACTTATCGTGTGGTGGCTAGGAGTTCTCGCTTTGGAGCTTAAGTATTTTGGTAGAAGATGCTGCTCTAAAACCCAATTGTAAGAAGAAATCGAAACTATCCGATCAAATGGCGTGTTCCCGGAGTATCTGGGCCAAGGGAGAGTTCCGATAAAGTACAAGATCAAATCAAAGCTGAAGCTGGCTGCAAAGGTGATTATGTATCTTCCAATGATGTTGCTTATCTGCCTAAGGTGTCACCTGTCCGCATTAATTATTATCTTTGGGAACAATTTCACCGGATTGCTAATACGGTGTTTGGACCAAAATCCGGACAGTCGTCCCACGCTTGCTTGGTAGTTTCAACTATCATTCTTCGATTTCAATTTTGTCATAAGGTCCTAGCTCGGTTTATGTCGGTTTGAGTTGTTCTTCCTCTTCTTAGCTTTATTTCAAGACTATGCTTTGAACATCGACCGAGTCCTAATTTTTTTTTTTTTTTGTTGACGAGGAACCCGCAGCCGCTACCTTTGGTGCGCACAGGTAAACCTCGCTCCTGTGCAATAGCCTGCAAACCACACAGAAGAGTTAACCCACCCTTAATGTGACAGGGTGACAGGCTCACACATAGCGTGTCCTAATTTTTGTTTTGTTTTGTTCAAATATTGCTACTTTTGTTTATCTTTATTCAGTTTTAGTCTAGCATAAAATAATTTCAAGAATCATACAATTTTTTGGGCCTGATAAATGACATTTCTAATAAATCAAATTGTGCAACAACTTGGGCTCAAAATGGATCTCTAGACCACCCAATTTGCACCCTTGAACTAATAGAGTTCAAATTGGCTGGCCCAATTTATAAAATGACATTTTTGAAATATTTAAAATATGAATCATTTAAGATTTTTTTTTTAAATGGCCCAATTTATAACATGGCAACGAAGGTTGATTCTAATTAATATCTTTTACGACCTCATATTAAAAAATACTATATTTTAAAACCATAATATGTCATGTAATGATAATTTCTTAATGTAATTCAACATGTGAAGAAAACTGTTTATGACTACCACCTAATCTACCTGCTAATTAAATGCATTTAGGTTATAGTTTAAGCTATATTAGGTATTTAAAATCTATATTACCTTCTAAAAATCTCGTAAAAAGCTCTAATATAAAATTAAAATATTGTTCGAGACGAAACTTTGAATTTATAGTGAAATTTAACTTTATCTCGAATAGACGGAGTAAAAGTGTCTTGTTTTCAATTTCGAACCGTTTCATAGAAAGGATCTTATTTCTTAAAAAAATAAACAATATATGGGCCAAAATTAATAAGTCAAAAAGTTAAATAATATACACCGCATAATCTCATTTTCTTAATCTTCGTACGCCATGGAAAATTTCTACGGAACCGAGGGAGTAAGAGTTGATTTGCCAAAAATCAAATTTATCCTATATCAACAACTCTGTTTCTATACCTCTTATTCTACTGTGAATACCAAAATTTACTTTTTTACTGTCTCGTACTATCATCCAGCTCTCTGTACAATCCCATTCCTCCATTTTCGAATCTTCACAAAATTCATTCAACTTCTTAAAATCTGCAAAATTGAACTCAATCGGATCAGTCGAGAATTCTTCCTCAATCGAGCTCCAAATCCCTTGATCGAGAATACTCGTCGGAGAATTCGTATCTACGATCATCTTCTCCGATTGAAACTGGAAAAGAAACGGATGCCGGAGCAGCTCTTCCGCCGTCCATCTCTCTCTAGAATCCACCCTCAAACACTTGCTCAAAAAATCCTTAGCCAACTCCGACAACGAATCCGGAATCTTCGGCGTCTCGCCGGAGAACGCAATCCGGTGGAGTGTGGCGGCGGAGTTCGGCCACGGCGCTTTTCCGGTGGCCATTTCGATCACCGTACATCCGAACGCCCATATATCCGACGGAAACCCCTGCTCCTCCCCCCGCGCAACTTCCGGCGCCATGAACAGCGGCGTGCCGCCGATCGCCGCCTCCTCCGCCGCCTTCGCGCAGCCGAAATCCGCGATCTTCGCCTCGCCGTCGATCAATAAAATATTACTCCCCTTAATATCGCAATGCACTATTCCCCTCGAGTGCAAATACTCCAATCCTTTCACAACTCCTCTAGCATAGCGGCGGAGCGACTCCTCCGGCAAGCGCCCCCCGCCGCGGCGGACGGCGTCGGAGAGGCTCCCACCGGCGGATAACTCGATCATGAGGTTGAACACGGCGGTGGAGTTCTCCACGCTAATCCCACTTCCCCTGTATCCAACTACGTGTGGAGAATCCAAAGTGGTAAGAATCTTATCCTCCCTTTGCAACGGCTCGGACCGAGCCAACTCGGCCGATTTCACCGCGAACACGTCGCCGGAGACATTCGACACCGCGATCGACACGGCGGCGGTGGCGCCGTGCCCTATAGTCTTGCCTCTTGTCCAATCCATTTTAACAATTGAAAAAAAATTAATGTTAATTCTGTCCTTTGTTGTACTACACGCACATGTGTATATATAGTGAGAGAGAGGGAGGAGAGAGAGTGAGACACGTGTGCATATTTGTGTGAGACCAATGATGAGAATAAGGTGGCAAGATAAAAATGTTTCTATAATTGTCCAAATTAGTTGCGAACTGGTTGAGTTGAGGGTTGCTTTAACGGGAGCTTGAAAACGTGGCTAGAATTTTGTGGTGGTTGGCTAATTTGGGTTATTACGTGGCTACAAAAGGACGAGGCCACGTTGCAATTAATTTTTAAGACATGTTTGCACTCCACCATAACAAATTCTGCCCAATTACCACACGATACATCAATAGTAGATATAGCTAGAGAGTACCGACGTTATCTCAATATTTCAGTACGACACGATTTTTTTATCATCGTATTCAACAATTGAATATCATAAAATTCTCTAAGATTCCGAATGAGAATGAGAAAGATGATATTTCGATAAATATGAGGGTGAAATGTTGAAATTTGAGAAAAATTAAAAAAGAAGACTTTTGAAATTATAGAGAAAAAACAAGTTCCGAAATGATTTGAGGGGCGATAGCAGCAGCCCGCCCCCCTACATCCGCCTTGTCCGCCTTGGCATAATTTATTTGGTAAATATGTGTTGAATATTGTGTTCTTGTTAAAACTCATTATTATGTCACACATTGATTTGGTAAATATCCTAACTCTTCTATATAAGCTTGGATATATCCCTTCCCTTTACAAGACCTTTTAAGGGGAATGTGGCACAATTTATCATGGTATCAAAACAGGCTCAAGCGATGTTGGTTTATTTGGTCCCTAAGTTGGACCGGTCCGTATGGGCCATTTGTTTCCACGTGTAGTAGTCCGATGTTCATACCGGCCTACACGTGAGGGGGCGTGTTAGAGCTCATTATTATGTCACACATCGATTTGGTAAATATCATAACTCCTCTATATAAACTTAAATATCCCTTCCTTTTACAATGCATTTTAAAGGGGATGTGGTCCAATTTATCAGTTCTAAATTCTAAATCATGTCGGTACAATCTAAGTAGATAAGAATCAAGAATAGCAATATTGATGTAATAAAGTACATCCACAATAATCTTGATTAGAAGTGTATTTACTCACGGGATATTCTGTTTATGTCGTGTCGTGTTGTGTCGTGTATGTGCAATTAGAAAAAGACGTTTGTAATAAAGCCTATATATCCATGAGTATTTACTAGAGGGTTGTAATAATATTATGGCGCCACGTCATGATACACGTCACGTATAATAAGTAGTTATGGAGTGAAAGAAATGTTTAGGGGCAAGTGGAGAGATGCGATTGGATAAAGCCAAAATGGTAAATTGGGATGCTTGGTTTTGTTTGGGAGTGGATAATGACTTTTGAAGATTAAATTTGGCAGAGTTGTAGGTGGTGGGTGACTGCTGAAGTGGGTTAAGCCAACCAACAAAATTTCATTTTCTTTTCTTTTTTTTTATTAATATTTTTATTTTGAATATTTTATATTACCGTTGTCGGGTTGACTATAATTATTTGGGGGGTTTCTCAAGAATAATATCTGGTTTTCAGATGGAGTCAACAAGAAATTATATAAAATGGAGCCAACCGAAAGGGAACTTTTGATTCTCAATATTGAGTTTATTTATAGATATTATTTGTTCCTAAATACTTTCTTCATCCCATTTATAGTTCCCTTGTCTCTCCGGTACGAGAATTAAGAAAATATAGTACTAGATGATAAAATAAGAGAGAGAGGTGAAAGAGTGGATGATAAAATAGGTGAGAGAAATAATAAAATATGAGAGAATGTAGTATTTGTTTTTCTTTTTTTTAAAATGAGCCAATATATATGGGACGGACCGAAATAAAAAATGGGTCAATATAAATGGGACGGAGTAAATACTTAATACTCCTTTCGTACCATTAATCTTGCACAAGAATTTCAGCATAGTTTTTTAGATAGCGGGTGTGAAAATGTAAAATAGTCGTGTCCATTTATTTACATGGTTGTGGTCCACTCATTTCTTTCCTTTTTAGAAAAATGTGCAAGATAAATGAGACACTCCGAAAAAGAAATGGTGCAAAACCAATAAAACGGAGGAAATATCTCATTATGTATCAATATAGGTATGACCGTTTCGAAATTAAGAATTAGAAGGCGAAATATCTAATTTTATAAAAACGTAAAATTTCAGAGGGATATGTAATTTTTATGAACAATCATAATTTTCGAAAATATAGAAAAAATCTAATTTATACAAAAAAAGTGGGCCAATTGACCTTTTCTAATTGCATTTTGAGCACCAATATCTAGAAATTGGGATGAGATCACATGTTTAAGAAATCTATATCCAATTGGTATCTAATTTAAAACGACGTAGTTTTGTATTGAAAAACTACAGATTAAAATGTAAGATTGAAAAAATAATTTAATAAATAATTAAAAAGTGCATTTTTTAATATAAAATTACGTCGTTTTAAACTAGACACTTATCGGACATGGATTTATTAGACAGGTGATCTCATCCCCTAGAAATTGATATATCGAAACACATTTTCTCAAAATTAAGATTGCAAAATGATTTATTACCACAAGAGTGACGTCAACAGATCATTTATAGAAACATCTATTTGGCTAGAAACCTACTACACATCAAATTTTGCTCTTTTAATGATCACCTTCTAGAGGAAACTCGAGCAAGAAATAATGATGATTTTGAATCTTCAGATATAAACCATCTCCACACTAAGTCGTTAGTGGTTAAATCTTGAAAAGCAAGATTAATTTAATTGAATTTTATATA
This sequence comes from Lavandula angustifolia, assembly GCA_028984105.1. Taxonomy (NCBI): domain Eukaryota; kingdom Viridiplantae; phylum Streptophyta; class Magnoliopsida; order Lamiales; family Lamiaceae; genus Lavandula; species Lavandula angustifolia. Next base: position 574,881 of record CM054810.1, on the reverse strand, counting down.
TATACTAAGCAAAAAATATACTCCTTCCTTCCGTACCACAATTCTTGCAATATTTTTTTTTTCGGGTTGTCCCACCAATTTTGCAATATTATCTAAAATAGAAAGAAAATGAGTGGACCACCTTCACTTAAACAAGTAGACCCCACTATTTTTTAACTTTACACCACTACTTTATATCTTTATACCTACTATTTTACCTTTACACTCACTATCTTAAAATCTGTGTCGAGATCCCAATATTGCAAGATTGGTGAGACGGAGGAAATAATATTTAATGATTTCAATGGTAAAATTAATATCATCAATCATCATTACCTATGATTGGTTGGTACTTGCAATCAAAGTTATTTGAAGTGACATGTCACACCCTAAATAAGTTTGTGGCATGTCATGTTTTCAATTAGTTATGTCATACTTCACAATGAAGATTAATCACTTTTATAAATTATTTAAGACTTAACTATCAAACTCAATGCAAATAGAAGAAAATGAAACTACTTGTAATTATAACAGACTGATCAAAGATATCTATTACGAGTATAGTCTTATCATGGGAAGGGATTAGAGCTAAAGAAATTGTGTAGAGTGAAGAAAGACAATATAGGGGAATAAGTTTAGGGTGTGAAGTTAGAATTCAAAAGGCATTGAAGAACAAAAAAAACAAGAACAAAGAGTTGAAAAGAAGTTGCAACCAATTTTACCAACAACCAAATATTCTTCAAACACTAAGCAACAATATGTGGAATTTAGTTGTAATTAATGGACCACTATATGGGTTAGTTAGTTGATCCCATGTAAATTATTCAATCTTTACCAAATATCTACTATTAGTTGAGTTTCTCTAAGAGTTAGTTGTCATAAATAACAAAGTTACAAATTTTTCACCCGAATTTTAAAATGATTTCAATCACAATCAGTAATCATGTTGATGTTACAAAACCCGTCAAATTTTAGTACCCGTAATTTTTTTTAAAATTTTAGTACCCGTAATTTTTTTTTCTGCCACTCATTATTACTACTTCTTAGTTTTTTAAACAGTTAGAACATCCTAGATATACAGTTAAATCTCTTTAAAGTAATAGCATTGAGATCGGAGAAAAATATTCATTCAACGAGGTTATTACTTTATCGAACATTATTTTAGTTCATTAAACCAAGTTGGGACCCGAAAAAATTATTGTCTAATCGAGATTATTACTCTATCGAACATTACTTTATCGAGGTTTTAACTGTAATGTGATGCAAAAACATTCAAATCTTTATGTAATAATTTAGGTGATGGTTAGCGTGGCTTTTAAGAGAGCGATGATGAAGAAACCTTTTACCTTTGTCCGACGCAAGTGCAAGTTTTCTTTTCTTTTCTGAACTTTTTACGTAGTAGTCATCGTCCCCACCCCACCCCACCCCACCCCACCCCACCCCACGAGCTAAACGATATTTATATCTAGATTTGATTCAACAAACAAAAGATTGTGGTCGAGCTTATAAATTAAATAAAACTCATCTTGTTAAAAGCTAAACTCGAATAGCTCAACTCATTTATAATACTACTTTAATTCATCCAAATTATTATAGTACTTTTCTGGAAACAGATCGATGATTTGAATTGAATTTACGACGTCTTATATGATCACAAAGATAGTCCTGCACCCAAATTTTAACTATTTTAGACCCATTAAGCTCTTTTAATGTTAATAGTTTTTTCGAATTGATTCATTTTCAAACTAGAATATGCTTTTTATAAAGGGCTAAATACATTAAACTCTCTAGACTATTAATTTTTAATGCTTTGCCCCCTAAATTATGAAAACATACAATTTACCTCCTAGACTATTAGATTTGTGCGTTTTGCCCACTGAACTATGAAAATGTACTATTTACCCCGTGAACTATCTAATTTATTGCAAAAGAGTAAAACTCGTACGTGCAAATTTAAGGGAAATGCCACACTTCTTTATTATTTTTGGATTGTTTACCCCATGTATTATTAGTTTTGTGATATCTAAGATGATATTACCGTTAACTTTGCACATGCATTAGGAAATTTTTGCCGAGATTTTACTCTTTTATACCAAATTAGATAGTTAAGGGGGCAAATTGTACATTTTTATAGTTAAGAGGCAAAGCACACAAAATCAATAGTCTAAGGGGCGAAGTGCATATTTTTATAGTTTAGAGGGTAAAGTGTCAAAAACTCTTAGTTTTTATAAATTTTAAGTTAAGGATTGTCAAAGTATTAGGCCCGAATAATGCCCAACGGGCCAAACCGGCCAAAAACCTAGCCCGGGCCATTGATCTTCATATGCTAAATCAGCCCATAAGGCCGGACCAATTTTAAAATTTTTAATCAAACATATCTTGCCCAGCCCTTGACGGGCCGGCAAATCAAACCAGCCTACGCACTAAATCAGCCCATCAAATCGTCCCAATTTGAGGACTCAGTTTAAATACTCCCTTTCATTATTATTAGCTTGTATTTCTTTTCGGATTGTCTCATTATTATTAGCTTGTATTTCCTTTCGAATTGTCTTATTATCATTGTCTTGTTTCTTGAATTAGAAATAATTTGTGTTTACAATCACTTTAAATAACACACCTTCACTCACTTTCTTTAATCACCGTGTCAAAGGAAAACAAATCAACAATAACGGGATTGAACAGTATATCTTTTAACTATATTTTGATGAGTTGGTCTCCTGTGCATCCGGTTGCACCTGCAACCGGATGCTTACTATATATACAATTCGATTTGTAAATATTATATTAATGTTGTGTAGTACAGTTGGTTGAGTATTTTGAAAACTCACTTGTGCTGTTTGGGTTCAAATTCCAGCAGCGACATCTGACCTTTTTTTTTTCTTTTTCCTTTCTTTTCATTTTAATTTTTTTTTCTTTTCCTTTCTTTTAATTTTAATTTTTTTTTCTTCATTCCTTTCTTTTCATTTTTTTTTCTTTTCCTTCATTTTCATTTAAATTGATACATTAATTAAAAAAGTGATACATTTTTTTAATAATACTTTTTATTTTTTTTAAATTTTTTTTACGTAACACTTTTTTTTAATAACACTTTTTTATTTTTTTTATTTTTATTTTTTTTAATAACACTTTTTCTTGCTCATGTGACTTTTTATTTTTAAATTTTTTAATAACACTTTTTATTTTTATTTTTTTTAATTTTTTTACGTAATACTTTTTTTTTAATAACACCTTTTTTAAAAATTTTATTGATACACCCATTTTTATTTTTAATTTTTTTAATAACACTTTAATTTTTTTAATAACTTCTACAATATTTTTTCGTATTTTTACTGTACCCCTAGAGGGGAAGTCTAAACCCTACTCTTTTCTCCGGTGAAAAATGCTCGCGTTCCTTCGGAACACTCGCATTTTGAAATGGTTTTGAAAAGGCTAGCGTTCCTTCGGAACGCTAGCATTTCTTAAAAAAAGTATCATTCTTCCTTAAGAAAAGTATCATTCTTCCTTAAGAAAAGTATCATTCTTATTGAGCAATAGTATCACATGTTGTTAACAAAAGTATCATTCTTCCTTAAGAAAAGTATCATTCTTCCTTAAGAAAAGTATCATTCTTATTGAGCAATAGTATCACATATTGTTAACAAAAGTATCATTCTTTCATAAGAAAAGTATCATTCTTCCTTAAGAAAAGTATCATTCTTATTGAGTAATAGTATCATTCTTCCTTAAAAAAAGTATCATTCTTATTGAATAATAGTATCACATGTTGTTAACAAAAGTATCATTCTTTCTTAAGAAAAGTATCATTCTTTCTTAAGAAAAGTATCATTCTTATTGAGCAATAGTATCACAGATTGTTAACAAAAGTATCATTCTTCATAAAGAAAAGTATCATTCCTATTGAGTAATAGTATCACATGTTGTAAATAAAAGTATCATTTTGCCTAAATAAAAGTATCATTCCTATTGAGCAATAATATTTTTCCTTGTTTTTACTGTACCCTAGAGGGGAAGTCTAAACCATACTTTTTTCTCTGGTTAAAAATGCTCGCGTTCCTTCGGAACACTCGGAACGCTAGCATTTTCAAACCCTTTTAGTCGTGGAACTGCTACGGTATTTTTCCTTATTTTTACTGTACCCTAGAGGGGAAGTTTAAACCCTACTTTTTTCTCCGGTTAAAAATGCTCGCGTTCCTTCGGAACACTCGCATTTTTAAAGGCTTTGGAAAAAAGCTAGGTTTCTTCGGAACGCTAGCATTTCCAAACCCTTTTGTCGTGGAACTGCTACGGTATTTTTCCTTATTTTTACTGTACCCTAGAGGGGAAGTCTAAACCCTACTTTTTTCTCCGGTTAAAAATGCTCGCATTCCTTCGGAACACTCGCATTTTTAAAGGGTTTGGAAAAAAGGGAACGCTAGCATTTCCAAACCCTTTTAGTCGTGGAACTGCTACGGTATTTTTTCGTATTTTTACTGTATCACATTCTGTTAATAAAAGTATTAGTCTTCTAAAGAAAAATATCATTCCTATTAAACAATAGTATCACTTTATATGTAAGCAAAAGTATCACTCTGTCTAAAGAATAATATCATTCCTATTGAACAATAGTATCACTTTATATGTAAGTAAAAGTATCAGTTTTTTCTAAGGAAAAATATCACTTATATTGAGCAAAAGTATCACATTCTGTTAACAAAAGTATCACTGTGTCTAAAGAACAATATCATTCATATTGAACAATAGTATCACTTTATATGTAAGCAAAAGTATCAGTTTTTCTAAGGAAAAGTATCACTTCTATTGAGTAATAGTATCACATTCTGTTAACAAAAGTATTAGTCTTTCTAAGGAAAAGAAGTGTCACATTCTGTTGACAAAAGTATCACTCTTTCTAAGGAAAAGTATCGTTCTTATTGAACAATAGTATCACTTTCAGTAAGCAAAAGTATCAGTTTTTCTAAGGAAAAGTATCACTTCTATTGAGCAAAAGTATCACATTCTGTTAACAAAAGTATTAGTCTTTCTAAGAAAAAGTATCATTCCTATTGAACAATAATATCACTTTATATGTAAGCAAAAATACCAGTTTTTCTAAGGAAAAATATCACTTCTATTGAAAGCAATAGTATCACATTTCGTTAACAAAAGTATCACTCGTCTAAAGAAAAGTATCATTCCTATTGAACAATAGTATCACTTTATATGTAAGCAAAAGTATCACTCGTCTAAAGAACAATATCATTCCTATTGAACAATAAGTATCACTTTATATGTAAGCAAAAGTATCGCTTTTTCTAAGGAAAAATATCACTTCTATAGAGCAAAAGTATCACATTATGTTAACAAAAGTATCACTCTATCTAAAGAACAGTATCATTCCTATTAATATTCAAAATAATTTATATTTTTCATGTAAAGTGATACTTTTATTAAGAACAAGTGATACTTGTATTCATAATAAGTGATACTTTTGTTCACAGCAAGTGATACTTTGATTCATTACAAGTGATACTTTTATTCATAATAAGTGATACTTATATTCATAGCAAGTGATACTTTGATTCATGACAAGTGATACATCACTAGTAAAGAAGTGATAATTTTATTCAGAACAAGTGATATATTCAAAATAATGAATATTTTTTCATATAATGTGATACTTTGTTAAGGACAAATAATTTTATTATCTCATACATATTCCTCATTATGTTATATCTCTTCTATGACTATTATATATACAATTATAATTTTTTTTTAAAATTCTATGACTGTTATATATACAAGAATAAATTTTAATATATATATATATATTAATATTCTTTGTGTCATATATTATTTTTTAAAAAATAAGAAATTAAATTTATTATTTTTCGTGTCATTTTTAGTTGTTTATACAATTATAATTTTTTTTAAAAATATTACTATATTTTTTGACAAGAATAAATTTTAATATACATATTAATATTATTTGTGTCATATATTAATTTCTTTTAAAATAAGAAATTAAATTTATTATGTTTCGTGTCATATTGTAGTTGTTTATACAATTATAATTTTTTAAAAAATATATTATATTTTGTAACAAGAATTTTTTTTAATATACATATTAATATTCTTTGTGTCATATATTAATTTTTTTAAATAAGAAATTAAATTTATTAATGTCAAAATTAAAAAAAGCAGAAATGCTGACAGTGGGTCTCGAACCCGGGTCTCTTGATGGGGAGCCCAGCAACCAGCCAACTGCGCTACATGTGCAATTATGTAAAGAGTCCGGCGGTGAAATGCCCATCTCGGAAAAGACAAACACATTTATACCCAATTCTTATATTTAACTACACTATATACTCAAGAAGACGAAAATACCCCTACTATGGGATGGTCCGATCACGTGAACAGAGAGCCCGATCAGGGTCCGACCGGTCCGACACGCCCGACCAAGGGCCGATCACAAGGCCCTATCACAAGAATAGTGGGCATGATCGGTCATGCCCTATCACAAGGCATGATCGGTCATGCCCTATCACAAGGCCGATCATGATCGGGCATGTCCGATCGGTCGGACACATCGACATGTCCGATCACGGTCCGATCATGGCCTGACACTGTTAGGTGAGAGAAGTAAAAAAGTGGGGGTATTTTAGTAAATTTAGGTATATAGTGGATAGTTTTTATAAAGTTGGGTAATTTTGTAGTTGTAATAGTCAAATAGGGTATATTGATATATTACTACTTATGTAAACATCCTTATTAATATTGTACTCCCTCCGTCCCGCTATTTGTGGCTCACTTTTCCGAAAGGGGTGTCCCATTATTTGTGTCCACTTTCCTAATTTGGTAAAAAATTACTCCTACTTTATCATCTTCTCTCTCCTACTTTATTACATTCTCTCTCCTACTTTATCATCTTTCTCTCATACTCTCTCATTATCTTACTCATCTTCTCTCTCATACTTTATCATCTACTCTCTCTCTCATACTTTATCATCTACTCTCTTAATTCCCGTGCTAAAACCAATTGAGCCACAAATAACGGGACGGGAGGAATATTTATCTGGGTGCAGCCGGTTGCACCTTCAACTGGTTGCAGAGAAGTTTTTGAGTATTTTGATTGCCCTCTTTGTATGAAAACATTTGTCTTCTAAGTTGTCGCCCACATATATAAAAAAAAAAAAAGAAATTTTCTTAAAAAGAAATATTCTCGAAAAAAGAAATCTTACTCAGCAGTCACAAGCATATATATATATATATATACACACACACAATACATAAGTCTCAATTATTAGATTGATCAAATTACAGAAGCTGGAGAAAGTCAGTGTATACATAAGTTAGTAATAAACAGCTTCAAGCATTCAACATAGAATTTGCATTTCAAGCAGCTTCAGCAAATCCAACCTTCATATTCCCATAATCAAACACAGTGTGATACTGTCCCATGAAAACATCCCCCAAGATCCTGCAAACACGACGAGAATTCATTAGATAAGACTCTTCAGAAACGCGATTAATCTCCGCGAACGAAGATTTACCATAGAGGGCCACGCGGTGGGGCCACGTCTAAGGCCGTGAAGCCACTGATGCACTGCGCTACCTCGCCCTCCCCAACTTTCAACACGTACTAACAAAAAAAAAAAAAAAAAGACGACGTTAAGAGAAGTAGTACGGTAGAATCTCCATGAATTAATACTCGATAAGTTAATAAACTCTTTAAAATCAAGAAAGCTTAAGCTTGGTTTACGAATCAATCAACTCGTACGGAAATGGACTAGAGGAATCGAACCTGCTCGGGTGTGAGAGCGAATGATTTGCCACCGATAGTGAAGGAAATGTTGGGCATCGAAGAAAAGGCGTTGCAGTCGACGGCTGATTCGCCCATCGGACTGGGAAGCTTGTCGCAGAGCTGATTGATATAGTCCAGAATCTTTTCTTGTGTTTTGTTTTGTCTAAGCTGGTTTTGCATCCATACGACCGCCATTTCGCAAACTGTGCACATTTCGTCGTTGAGGCCGTAAGAATTCGCATTGTTTTCCTTGTCCACGACACTCTCAATAATCATACTAAACAAAGTTTCACAAATGAATTGAGTCAAAAGAAATTATCATGCAAAATCAAAGATGAACAGAAAGTGTTTCATTGGTTAATTTATCAGTTGAAAGGAGAAGAGAAGAAGAATCTGACCTAAAATCTCGAGTGCCGTCATAGGAGCATAAACCGATCTGGGAGCAGATCTTCTGAGGCTCATTCTGTTAACATCAACATGAAAAAGCAGATTTTTGATTAACTATAGAGGTAAAAATATCATATTCTGCAAATTTACGATCTGGATTTAGAACGGTGTATCTTCGGATTATTAGAAGTCGTGTAGAGCTGGTTTTTCTTATAACAACAGGGGAGGGGCAGGGGAAGCAGAGGCTTACTCACCTCAGATAACAACATTTCAAATATGGTGTTTCCGTAAAGCGAAACGACGGACTTGCATTCTTGGCTTACAACTCCAGTAGCTCCGATTTCGTGATTAATTAGAGTGATCACAGCCTGAAAATAGAATTTTCTGCAAATAATTCTGGTTCTCAAACTGAAATCAGAACCAAACTTAATCGACAAAAAGCTAAAGCCGATTCCACTATAGACGTCTAAGCACGACTGCTTTAAGAATAAGAGGAGGGACGAGAAAAAGCTAAATATCCGGAAATGTATTCATTTCTAACGCGAGTGTTACGGATACGTACAGTTGGTCCAGTCAACAACGAGGTTCCTGAGTCTGCGATGGCTGAGCAACCGCTAGCGCAAAATCCGGTTGACTCACCACCAATGAGAACGTCGCCCATGTCGAACTGAAACCGAGAGAAAATAACTCAAAAAATCAGGATATAATTGCAAGAAAGTGAAGATGGTGAGGAGCAAGTGGTTTAGTAGGGTACCTGCCAATAACCCTTTTGAGTAACGGGAGTATAGGTGTGTTCGCCCTTGAAATGATTAGGATCGACACCACCAAAAACAAGCTCACCGCCCTCTTCTTCGTCGCTATTACGATTGAACCAAAACGAGAAAACTGGGTCTTTCACAAGACCTTGGTTTACCATATTGTACCTGTAGTTCGACGAGGGAAAAATCCATTAACAAAGAAACTTAAAATGTTTTGCAATTAGTACTTAATTACTTTTCACATCGAACATAAAACACAAAAGACTGTCGTCCATCATGTTTTACAAATCCAAATTAGGAATCCGGTAAAATCTCTATTCAGTATCAAAGAATCCACCCTTTTCATAAGCCTAAAATCAAAGATAAGGAAAGATACTTAAATGAACTCTAGACGATGAATTGTGTCTGTGCATGTTCGTCTCAAATGTATACCAGACAGGAACAGCATTCCCAACAGAAATTTCTTGGAATCCAAGTCCAAGAATACCATCGAACTTGGCCGCCAAGAACGTGATGCCCGGTTCTTTAGTAGCTTCAATAAACTCCTAAACAGACAACGACTTAGGTTTAATATCAGTAAAACAATTTAAAACTCAAAATCCATTCCTACTTTATTAGTTGCTCCTCAGATATACCTGACCCTTTACAGTAAGGTCACCAAGCTGAACAGAATCTTCACTGAAAAACCCAGAGATCGATCCAGTTCCGTATTGAATTGCAGCAGATTTACCTTCATAAAAAACGACCACATACGAAATTTCAAAATATTTAAGCATACTGCAGGTCTCAAAATGAATGGCAGATCACTATGTCATTTTGTATCAAGTTCTTCACCTTTTTTTTTTTTTTTTTTTGTAATTATTTTCTTCACTGTTAGTACCATTCTACTTCACGGTCAAATTACTAAGGTCGAAAAAAGAAGCCAAGAATTAGCATTAAGCTAATATTAACATAAATTCAAGAAGTAGAATGTCATCTTAATCATGTAGTATAAACTAAAATTAACATAAATTTTCAGTCTAAAACAGTCACTACTGAAAATATCATAAGACTCATATCAAAATAAAATTAGCCTACAATTCATATACTACACAATAATCACCACAAAAAAGAACACACAATTATTATCCATACCATTCTTCTGGTACGTGCTCGAATGGCTCGACTTGTACTTAGAATGGAAAAAGCATGCCACCTGCATCAATTATACAAACAAAAAACACTTAACAAACACACAAACAAGGCAATTAGCTTTCCACCACAACTACATCGAACGAAACCACTCACGGAAAAGTAGCACTTCGACGATGGGACCCAAAGATTCGAACTCCCTGTGTCGAAAATCACAGTGAACTTCTGCGGAGGCGTTCCAATCCCAATCTCACCAAAATACTGAGCATCCAAATAATTCTTCAAACCAATGATATCGACATCCGAATCCCCATTAACACCGCGGACTTTGAAGTAATCCTTCACGAAACCCCCTTGCTTCGACTCTAGGCTATCCGAAACCCGATTAATCTGATTCAATTTCTTCTTCTTTAACCCAATTCTTAGCAAACCCTCATCAGCAAAGGCGGAACAAAACAGCACGGATAGAAGAAAGAGTGTAGCAAAGCTGAATCTATTACCCATCCCACAAACTGCAATTAAATGTAAGACATATAATTAGGATTAGCCTCAAACCCTACGTTGACCAAAACACAGCAAGAATCTCAGTGATCGGAAAGAGAAATTTAGGGTTTTTATGATTAACATTGAATTACATTTGAATTTAAAGTGATTCTTTTTCAATTAGGTTTTCCGGTAGTGAAATTCGAGCCAGCAAACAGTTTTATTGGTCTGAATTGTTGGGCGAAAACATAAATCCAACTTCGAAATCAAATAAAAGAAACGAAATTTGTCCAAGAGAAACTAACTATTGAACGAGATTTTTGAGTTGCGAGATTTACCTGAAGAGAAGACGACAGATAAACGATCTAACTGAGAAAGCAGTGAGAGCAGAAGGTCAACACTCAACAATTGGGCGTTTTAAGACAGGGCAACAAAGTCCATTGAGATGACATAGCCGTCAAAATGGGCAGCCCACGCGCTAGGTGTTCAACAACAAATGGATGAACAATAATTTAATAACTTTTTAATAAAGAAAGATAATGTAGAATTTGCCATACATTTTGTACTCTTCTTCACTGAGAAACAGTGAGGACTGACACCAAAATGGCAAAATCCCAAATTGTGGTGAAAGATAGAAAATATGTATATAGGTTAAGTTCTGAACAACCTATTTATACGTGAATGTGTGAATAAATTTATACCTTTCATATTTTGAACGGATGATCTGATTTCACTTTTTTACTTAAATTGACGAATTGCACTTAAAGTTTATTCATATTGCACTTAAAGGTTAATTAAATAATTTGCTTTTAAATATCTATATTCATAATCTAAATTATTGTATTGATAACCGCTCTTCATTCACAATAATATTATTTCAATAACTGTATCTTCATTCACGATTAAATTTCTCAACAATTTTAAAAACCGCTTCTATCTTTAAATTTATCTTCCTTAAATTTCACATCTTTATTTCCTAAGATATTTCGTTAATCTTCATATTAAATTATGGTTTGTTCATCAGGTAAACTAGCAATCCGAATTAAGATTACATATATCACATTTTAAAATAAAGTGTAGTTTAATTATGAATAAAGTGCAGTTCGATTGTAAAAAAAATATAGTTTAATTATGATTAAAGTGCATTTTGATTGTGAATAAAGTACAGTTTAATTGTGAATAAAGTGCGGTTTAATTATGAATAAAGTGCATTTCGATTGTGATGAAAGTGCAGTTCGAATGTGATAAAAGTGCAGTTCGATACTGAATAAAGTGCAGTTTAATTCTAAATAAAGTGCATTTTGGATGTGAATACAATGCAATTCGATTGTTTACGAAGTGCAATTTAATTTCAATTTTTTGCATTTATTTGTGAATGGAATGCAGTTCGATACTAAATAACGTGCAGTTTAATTCTGAATAAAGTGCATTTTGGATGTGAATATAGTGCAATTTAATTGTTTACAAAGTGCAGTTTAATTACGATTTTTTTTTGCATTTATTTGTGAATGGAATGCAGTTCGATTGTGAATAATTTGCAGGATAATTATGAACAAAGTGCATTTCAATGAAAATTAAATTGTTATACACATAAACATACGATAAATTTCATTAGTGGAGATAAAGGGATAGATTTGATCGGTTGTGATTTTTTTGGGTAGATTAGTGGAAGTAGGCGGTTGTAAAAATCTTATCTATTATAAAAAAAGTCAAATTTACCCTTAAGTGAGATTGATTATTCTTTAAAGTGCATTTCATTATTCTACAATACTAATCAAATCTAAACCGTTTATTACTTAAAATTAAAGATTATGATTTGTTCTTATGTTCACACTGTAAGAGGGTGTTCTTACGTGAACCAACCCCTATATATTTATATATATATTCTGATCAAGATAACTGATTAAAAGTCATATACTCGAGCTCCAAAATTGAATTTTGGAGCTCGAGTATATGACTTTTAAATCAGTTATCTTGATCAGGATTAATTTTAATTCGTTAGATTGTAAATAATCTGATTTTAATCTTTTTTCCCGTATATATACACGCCGATAATTAAAAAAATATAAATAATATAAATATTATTATTTGTGAAATAACTTTATTTTTTAATTTCACAACATAAGAATTTTTTTTTAAAAATTTTGACACTTGAGAATTTATTTAATTTTTCCAATTTTTGGAGTGTGCACACGTGAAAATGACTAAAATAGGATTGTTTTACCAATTTGCAAAACAGACCAAAATTGGACTGTTTATTCCAATTTTTCAAAACGGACCAAAGTCAGACTATTTATCAACTTAATGGACCGGAATTAGTCATGAAAATATAACGGACTAAAAGTGGACATGAGTCAACATAATAGATCAATTTTTTTTTCCTGGTGAAAGATGAACCTCAAAGTTCAAATACAATTTCGTACTCCCTTCATCCCATTATTTATTGTCTTGATTGTGTTCGATATTTAAAAAAGTGGGTAAAAGTGTATTAAAGTATATGAAAATGTATTAAAGTGGTGGAGTCCATTGTTTAAATTGATTGTAGTCTATAATTTTTTTTTCCAAACAAAGATAAGTATAACGGGACAACTAAAAAAGTAAATTAAGACAAAAATAACGGAACGAATATTTTAGTAGGAGTATTTTTTGTTTAGAAAAAGTTAATACTTTAATGTGTGCAATTTATTGATTTAATTAGCGATCATATTCTGATTTGGGCCTTTTGGCCTTGTGGGTATCTAGAAAATCGAAAATTTAATTAATGGGTGTTGAATTTGAACTGTTTTGGACCTTTTTGTAATAAATTAAAGCATGGGTATATACTTTTTATGGTTCATACCAATCTTGATTTTATTCTGTTGCAAAATTCTATTTACAACATGATCTATAAATTATGATTGCAACAATGCTAAAATTGGAACTAGAATCATAAACGAGCCAAAATTGAAGAAGAGAGGAAAAATGGAATTGGGAGATTTTCAATATGTTGCATCCACATTAAATCAATTTTAGATCAATCACTTACGCAAAAATAAAAATATTAAGTATACTACATGTTGCCGGTATATCCATCTTGTATGTAACCAATATATATTCATTGAGAAATTTCATTATGAATTAACAAAAAATATCATGAATTTATACCAAGATTCCACCCATATACAACTCACTACCTAGATCATTACCAATCCGGATCCTCTGTCCCACTTTCTTGTGTTCCTCTCATGTCCCAATGTCATTTTTAACTATAATCATCTAGGTGCTTACGATAACCCTAAAATTTAAATCGTAAGCACCTAGATACTTATAGTTAAAAATGACAGTGGGATACGAGAGGGACATAAGAAAATGAGACAGAAGATCCTGTGGGGATCATTTCTCCCTCTTGAATTTCAGGTCGAGATAGTTACTCCCTCATTCCTGTTTGACTTGTCTTGTTTTTCTTTTCGAATTATCTTACTTGACTTGTTTTGTTTTTTAAAATAGAAAATAATTACTTCATAAATTTCATTTTTCCTTTGTGGGGCTACATCTATACATACAGTCAAGCAATCATCTTAATCTCCATATCGGGAAAGAAAAAAAAAAGAAGTCGGATGGACTAGAAGAAATATTATACTCCCTCCGTCCCATTGGAAGCGTCTTGTTTTCCATTTTGGGCGTCCCATTGGAAGCGTCTTGTTTCTAAAAAAGGCAAGAATATGTGGACAAGATTTAACTATCCAAAAGTCAAACAATATACACCACACATTATCATTTTCTTAACATCCGTGCCCATTGGAAACAAGACGCTTCCAATGGGACTGAGGGAGTATTAATTATTAAAAAAATAGAAAAGGTGGAGCCTACATAATATGAACACACGAACCGTAAATCAATTATTCATATATGCTAAGTACGAACATTACAAATGACGAAATTAAAATATTTAAGCTCGACATATGATCCAAGTCGTCGTAATTAAAATATTTAAGCTCGACATATGATCCAAGTCGTCGTAACCGGTTAATGCCATCACAAAAAATTTCTAGACGTTTTTGTTGACTCCGTACTTGACTGCAACCTATGTCACCAACACGACTTTAAGAACAAAAATACAAAAAAATTACCAACTACACAAAACATGCCAAATAGAATAATTCATCCTGGTTGAGTGTGATTTCTGGTTTCTCTTTTTCATTTGTCTTCATCCCATGAATAATAAATATACTCATCCGTCTCAAAAAAATTTCCCAACGCGATTTTTAAAGATAGTTGTTAATTATCTGTAAAGTTTGTGGGTCCCATAAAAAAAATTGTGTGTGATAATTTGCTAAAAATATAAAATTGACAATAATTTTGAAATAACCCAAAATGATATAACGAACAAAAGTTTTGGGACGACAAAAAATGGTATAATGGACAATAATATATATTACAAAAAATAAAAACAAAAAAGAAAGCATTAATAATTGAAAAGACTAACTCAAACATTCCTCAGATTTCTGAATCGATACAAATATCATCACATTTCTTGGTGTATATTTTCTAACAATATTTTCATTATTAATCCAAGAAATGGATGGGAGAGGATGTGTTCTAAATCTCTAACCTCTTCTTTGGAGATTAAAAAAAAAGGAAAAAGAAAAATAATAATAATAATAATAATAATAATTAAATTAAGATTGGAATAAGTCGTTTCCTGGGTTTACTTGATGATGATCATTACTTGACATGAAATCTTGAGCTGCATTGTTGTTGTTGTTGTTTCCATTGATGCTATTACTGCTTCTCCCTCCATTCCCATTGCTGGGCCCACCGCCGTTGTTCCCGCCCATGAGCGAAGAGATTGCCGCCACTAGCGCCGCCGTGAGATTAGGGTCGGCGGCTAGGGCATTCACAGTTTCACTCAGATAATTCTGCTGATTATGATCCATCTCCGACGTTTGTAGGCCGGAGAATCTCGATTGGTTGTACAACGCTTGGCCGAAGATCTGTGGTAGGAAGGCCGCCGCGGAGGAGCCGGCGGCCGCCGCATTCTGCGGCGGATTGAGGAAGGAGAGTGGGAATTGGTTGGAGGGTTTGGGCGATTGTGTTAGGTCTAATGTGATGGTCGGAAATGGAGCTGAGGCCGAAATGGTAGCCATGCTTGAGGAGCAAGGGAGGAGGGTTCGAGCTAGGAAACTCGAGTTGAATATGCCGTCGGCGCTCGGCATTGAGCCCGAGAGGAGCGTGCTAGCGGCGGAGGAGGTCGTCGAGGCCATAGCCATCGCGGCCGGGGGCAATGGGTGGTTGTGGTTGCCCTCGTAGGTCGTGATCAGAATCGTCTTGTCTTCCGCACATCTCTGGACCTACAATTAGAAGAGATTTCGTACATCATTGAAATAAAATATATATGAAATTATAACCGGACGTACTTGTTTCCGGACGGGGCAGGCCGGAGCCATCGTGCAACGGTAGTATGCACGAGGGCAAGGGTTTCCCTTAGCCAACTTCTGCCCGTACTTTCGCCATTGGCATCCATCCGTGATCTATACATCAAAAAAATTAAAATCTCGAATAACATCAAACATCCACAAAGTACAAACATAAAATCTAAACCCTAGTTACGTAAAATCGGTACAAAATTTCGTAATTCTAGCAAAATCGATATATGATCATCAAAAGTACGTACTATGGCAGCCTCAGACCTAGCGCGGACCGAAACGCGGGCCTTCCTCATGGTGGCCTCGGTCGCTTGATCGACGCTTTTAGGAGAGTTTCCGAGCTTCGGAACCTTGTTGCTTTCCGGGCTTTGTTCCTCTCCTCCCCCGACATCATGGTCGGGAGTCAGAGGCACGTCCCGGCCAGTTTGCCCTTCGGGCGGGGACACCGAACCCTCCTCGTTGCTCCCGAACCCGAGATCCATGAACTGTCTAGGCACCATCCCATTTTTTCTCTCCTCTCCTTCCCCTCCATTTTGATGATTTTGCTGCTGCTGCTGCTCCATTACTGAAATTAGATGCATCTGCAGGCTGTTGTAGTTGTTGGTTACTTGATCCAACATCTCCTTCAATCTAAGATTCTCCAAACTCATTTTCTCCATTTTAGCTTGAAGAAATGCTATCAGCTACAACAAATTAAATAAAATGAAAATCCCAAAAAAGAAATTAAATAAATTCACCATCCATATTTATATTAATATATAAATAAATATGTAAAACCTCAAATCAAGATTTAACCATCCATATTTATACATGTGTATAGATAATAATAATAAATGAATAAATAAATAAATAAAAGCTAAAATTAAGATTTAATCTCACCTCACCGTTTGACCGTGTGTTTTCCGACGACATACCATTCTCGAGCACTAACTCATCGCCGCCGCCGTTCGCCGCCGTAAGAAGATGCAAACCGGTCTAAACAAAAATCACAACTCATCATGACTGAAAAAAAAAAAAAGAATACAAATTCAGTTAGAAATTTAAACATACATTCAATTTGAAATCCAAGCGAGGATCGAGTCCCCGGAGATGCTCATCTCCGCCGTCTTCCTCCTCCTCGCCTCGGCGGTCGCCGTCCTTCTTCTCGGCGAAGAAATCCATCTCGTCGATCACCTTCCTCTTCCCATGATCGGAGCGGCCGAGGCTCACGGGGAACTGAATCGTGGTGCGCGGCGGCGAGGCGATCGGCGTATGAGTATCCATGATGGGCGGCGGCAGAGGAGGAGGAGGGGAGTGAGATTTTTTGGTGGAGTTATAACTCAAGGTGGTTTATTATGGGTGTGGGTTTTGCCTTTGATGTAATAACAACAGTGTGTGGTGATAATAATGTGGATCAAAGGAGAGTCCACTTGGTGTGGCCATATATATATTCTTGATGTGTTAGAGAGAGAAGAAATAATGCTTAGTCTTTTCGAGAGAGCAACGCGGCTATAAATTGGCTAGATTTAGACTAGGGAATGAAGACGGATTTAAGGATTGTAGGCGGGTCGGATCGGGTCGGGTTAGTTAATACGTACATTTCTCGACATTTCGTCTCGTATTTCAATTAGAGTAAAAATTCGGGCACATGTGAATCTTGGGTGAATGACCGGAGGACTTGTGGGATTCAGTGAATTAGGTCTAATTCCCTCTTAATTAAGTCGTTTTTAATCTTCCATAAAGAGTGCTAAATTAGTTATTATGGTCCAGCTTGCCCTAACAATACATGAGTCGAAGGGTTAGGACTTAGATCTAGTACTTGGTCGTGGAGAATTTGGTCAAGATTTTAAATTGTGGTAAATGTTATTACATGTGTCTATTTTGTTTCCTTATTATAAATTTTAGATTCATCCCTAAGTGTATATAAATATTCCAATTAAAATAAATTCTTTTTTGATGATGAGAGCCGCTACCGAATTATTCACTGGCTAAACTCTGCTACATACCCATGACCTTTCGGCATAAACTAAGCATCTATACGGCTATGTCATTCTAAGGACACTTCAAATTGAAAGAATTATTCTCATACTATGTGGATCTATACTATATGTAAACTAAATATCTATAAATTTGTATTTTCTCCACTATGTTGATGAGCTCATTTAAAACAAATACTTCAAAATGACTAAGTCTTTAAATTATTTTAAAAGCAACATCAACTATTTTATGTATTAAAAAATAACATGTATACAAAAAAAAAAATTTATTAGAATAACATAGTGTGATCGAAGATTATAAATTCAAAATCCATTACCGCTATGTGGAGTTTACTATGTACGCTTGAAGATAGGGACTACGGTTAATCATCAAATAGAAAAACCTAATTATTAAAAAAATTGAAAAGAAAATAATTAGTCAAGAGGAAGAATATATTACTCCTTCCGTCCCATTAATAGTGTCTCATTTTCCTTTTTTGGTTATCCCATTAGAAGTGTCTCATTTCTAAAAAAAGGTAAGAAATATGTGGACAAGAATCAACCACTTAAAAGTCAAATAATACACACCACAAAACACTATTTTCTTAATAACCGTGCCGAAAATGAATGAGACACTACTAATGGGAGAGAGGAAGTACGTGAATGAGAGCGGGTCCAACGCTAGGCCCAGTGGGGCCCATATCGAAGCCGACAAGTTTTGGGGTCAATTTGCAAGTTGACATTAATTGTGCTCATGGGATTTTTGTCAAACCCAATGACGTGGACTCCCCCCTTCTTGCACGGCTGTCCTCTAATTCGACAAAACTAATTTGAAATCATTGGTTACATAAAAACATAACAATTTTATCTTTTTTGAAATACTTCTCTTATTTTCTTTTTTTAATTGTCCTACTAAATTTATTTTATTTTATTTCATTTTTTTTAAAAAATTATTACACAAATTTTTACTTTTTATTTATGGGATCTACTTTTTTACACACAATTACCCATTCTTCTACATACAACAACCTACTCATCTTAATCTTCGTACCGAAAAAAAAACAAGACAAGTCGGACGGGACAGAGGAAGTATAATCTAATGTTGGAACTTAATTAGCCCAAATTCAAAAAGTTAAATCTTTTTTATCTAAATTTAAGAAGATTGTTATTCGCCATATATATGGATTTAAAAATAAGAGAGATGAGAGGATAGAAATTTCGAGACAGAGGGAGACGAGAAGGAATTTGGAGGAAGAAATAATTTTATTTTCAAAAATACACACGAAAAGTGAGTTTTTTAATGATATGATGGACCCACCCGCCCTTATGTCGGCCCATGTAACAAACTCACAAAATGCAATTATTTTCTTTCCATAAAGAGAAAGTAACATCATATTTCATTTTTTTTTTTTTTTTTTGTTGACGGCGAACCCCGCGCTCGCTTTGGTGCAAGACAGTAAACCTCGCTCCCGTGCAATAGCCTGCAAACCACACAGAAGAGTTAAACCACCCTTAATGTGACAGAGTGACAGGCTCACACATAGCGTGTCCATTGGGAATTGAACCCATGACCTACCGGTCCCGGGCCACCCACCTTCACCGCTATGCCATCCCAAGGGGACATCATCATATTTCATTATTGTTTCTTTAGAAGCTGATAAGAAACAAAAAAATGAAGATTGTGTAAAGAGAATTGTATTATCGTGTATTATCTTGTGTTCTAATAAAAGGGAGGAAAACCTCGATATATACAAGTACAAAAAATATCGCATAAATAAATATAAAATCGGAATGATCTCGTGGAAATCAGAAAAGATCAGATGATCACAAATCAAAAATCTCGTGGTGATCAGAAAAGATAAGAAGATCACAAATCATATTAGAAGCCCATACTTTACAAAATCAATCAAGATTTCATTTTTTTTCTTTAAAAAAAATCTCTACAATTTATGAGATAGAAATTATCCCAACTTACAATTGAGCTCAGCATGGCTCCATTTGCATCTCTACTTCTCTTCTAAAATGGAGAAGTTCTTGCAACTTGCAAAGCCTCTCTCTCGCTCTCCACTCTCTCTCCTCTCTATGCATCTCTATCAATACAATCTTAAACTCTCAGAAAGCAGCCTTCCACACTGCATCTTCCCCTTCACCACATCTTTTATGCACCTCCTTTATTCTATCAGCTGATCTGCATATCCCACTACAAGTCCAATCAAAGGAGGCAACACAAATATTGCCTGCTTGAGCCTTCCATTCACAATCTACACCATTTTCATAAATTAAAACACTTCTATACACACAGTTCTCTTGACTAAAAATGTTCAAAAAACGCGGTTAATTCATACCCGGTGGAGTCCCACAGCACAATCTTCGGTCGTCTATATGCTGCACGTCGAGCCCAATGAACCAAGATCCTAAGGAAACATCCTCATTAGCATACTTGTGCAGAACATTCCTACCAAAGATGAAAAAAGATCAAGATTAGTCCATTTTTATAACATCAAGATTTAATTTTGGACTAAAGGGTGTTTAGTTTGATCATTTCTTTTACTTGTTTAGTGAAATGTATGTTGCTAGGTCTTTTGATATGGCGTATAACTGTCCGGTTGCATGGCGGAAGTACTTGTTTCCGTTGTCTCCGAACTTCCAAAACTCGGGTTCGTGGTACCTTACTCCTCTGTCTCATGTAGTAGAAGGTGTGAGCAAAACTCAAGAGGGTAAGTGATTTAGTGGAGTAGTGTAGTGTACCTTCTAGATAGGACCGGACCGGATTTCATGCATCCAACGTAAACCCTAGGCTTTCTCCGGTGCCTTGCTAGGGTTTCGCCTAGTGTTGCTGCAAGAATTTAAGAAGATTACAAACATAATTCAAGAATTTGGTATGGATTGGTGTTAAGATAGTGTTTAGAACAGCTTAAGTAAGCTGATTTTGGGTTTTGTATCGCATAAGCACTTTTTTTAATGTTCGAAATGTTTTGATTTTGCTTTTTCAGAGTTTAAAATAATTCAGAATAAGCAGAAGCTTATAAGCTGGTCGATGAGTGCTTTTTAAAAGCATAAGCCAAAAAATACTGAAAAGTTGTTTATCAAAGTGTTTGGAATAATGTTTTTTCTAAAATTAAACTACTTTTTTTTAAATAATATTACAAACACTAACA